>OU015493.1:204804512-204944512 GCA_907164885.2 Dolomedes plantarius
ATTTTGTTCATCTCTTAAAGTCAAAATAACACATTAGGTTCAATCTATATATATATAAAACAGTTCCGTAACTGACTGACTGACAGACATATAACGCACAGACCAAACCGCTGGACCTAAAGGGCTGAAATTTTGCATGGCGATACTTCTTACAATGTAGGGGTGCACTAAGAAATATTTTTGAAAAATTCATCTTAGATTTTTTAAAATTAAATTTTCAAGCTTTTTTAGTAACTTTTTTTAAGTTTGATTTTAAAATAATAATTTGAGGGTTATAAAATTTATATCACGAGAAAGCATAAAAATTCCTTTAAAATGAAATCTTTTTCGAATCTTTACCTCCATTTTCTGATTTTTGGTGAACTTTTTAAAGATTCATTTTTGGAATTTTATTTATTAAATGCCGATCACGTGGTTTGTTTTATTTTTGTGGTATTTTAAATTAATTTTGCGTCACTTGCATAACAACGAAATAGACGAAAAAATATATTTTTTTTACTTTCTAATGCGGCAGACGATTGAACACTATCCAAAAAATATTAAAATGCAGTAAAAAATATGCTCCTCAAACTGTAGTATATTAACTGTACTATATTCTTTATTATGTTCTATTAGATTTAATTTGATTATTTTTTTCTGCATTATTTTGTCTATAAAAATATCCCTTAAGATTTTTTTATAAATATGTATTTTTTTGTTTTTTTACATCAATTGGATATATTGATCGTTGTATTTATAATATATATATATATATATATATATATATATATATATATATATATAGGCATTAATTGCATACAATGACCGTTGTATTTAATTTGAATGTACTCCGTAGCGAAGTACGGGTATTCAGCTAGTATAAATATATTTTCCCCCTTGAAAATAATTAAGCTGTTAGAAATATTCCCACTATTGTAGATGCCGAGTACACACAACAAGAGTAGAATCTGGTGTGAATGACACCGTTTAGTTGTACATTTTACTACCATTTTATCCTGTGACTCTGAATCGTAAAATTACTTCTCCTCGCTTGTGCTTAGTTCAGTATAAAAAAAAAGATGTTTTTACCTGCGCAGTTTTTCTGCTTGCATTTGAACAAATATTTCTAATTTTTATGGGTTAAAAGGCTGAAACTGGCAGTACATTTCGGAAGAAATTAGAGACTTTTTTAATTCGACTGACTAAGTATTAAATATAAACATTAACGCAACGACTTCTCTTTAGTTGTCTTATTCCCTTATTCCTCAACACTTCTAAATTTTTTATTAAACAGGGGTGAAATATGAATCTTATCGTGACTGACTGCCTACGTTATAAATGTCTTTTTTTTTACTATTTTGGTCAGTTTTACTTTTTGCAAGAATCGTGTAATTCAATCTTTTCTCTTTTCAAAACCGTTTTGATTTTCATTCTTCATTAATTAGAAGCAGAGTTATAGCTATTTAAAAAAAATATCGTCTGCTTCAAAATTGAAGTGACAAACAACTTTAAGGCCAGGGACTCACTGGCAACTTTTAATTTGGGCAAATAAATAGTTTAGTCATTTGAAAGTTGCCGGATACCTTCGACGTGCCCCCCAACTTAACTTGAAATAAATTAAAACGTTAATAGAAGTTCAGCTAAAATCGGAAAATTGTAGAAAACTTTTAAGAAAGTTGTTTTTTTCCGCTTTTTTAAACTATGAAAATAAAGGTTCCGATTATGTCTTTAGTCTTAACATAGTTTTTAACAATGGTATGATCCCTAACAAAAATTCGATGCTATTTTTTTCTCATTTTATTTATATTATATTTATTTTTCTCATTGTATAACTTTTGAATACTACTCAAACATCAATTCTATTATTATTCAATTTCAAAAATATCATATTTCATATTTTAAGGACCGTCTGGAAGTCAATGCGCGGAAGAGGACCCTAACTGAATTCAATTCGTGCAGCCCCCCAAAAAAGTTAGAAGCACGCTACGCCTATGATCAAATCTATTGCAAGCAACTAAATAAAAACCAGTGGGCGCAGTCCTATGTAAACCAACATGATCTATTTTTTCCCCGGCAACAGTTTCATCACCCATAGAATCGAACATGCTAGAATTTTTTAGTTTCCGCAACTGAAAAACCGCCAGTGGGCGCATTACCAAAGGAATCAATGTGTTTCATTTTTGTGATTAATAAGTTGCTTTGAAATAATCGCAAGTGAGTGCCTAGCCTTAATGCGTTTATCTCAGGCTTAATGTTTTTTAGCAGAAATCTGTATCGTTATCATGATATTTCACATAATCTATATATATAAAACAGTTCCGTAACTGACTCATTCATTCATTCATTCATTCACTGACTGACTGACATACAACGCACAGACCAAACCGCTGGACCTAAAGGGCTGAAATTTTGCATGGCGATTCTTCTTATAGTGTAGGGGTGGACTAAGAAAGATTTTTCAAAAATTCTTCTTAGATTTTTTAAATTAAATTTTTAAGCTGTTTTTTAAACTTTTTTTACGTTTGCATTTAAAATAATAATTTGAGGGTTATAAAATTTATATCACAAGAAAGATCATAAAAATTCCTTTAAAATGAAATTTTTTTCGAATCTTTACCTCCAGTTCCTGATTTTTGGTGAATTTTTAAAGATTAATTTTTAGAATTTAATTTATTAAATGCTGATCACGTGACTTCCTTTTCTGGTACTTTAAATAAATTTATCGTCACGTGCATAAAAACTAAATAGACAAAAAATAATTTTTTTTTTCTCGCTAATGCGGCAGACGATTGGACATTATCCAAAAAAATATTAAAATACAGTAAAAGAAATGTTCTAGAAACTGTACTATATTAACTGTACTATATTCTTTAGTATTCTTTATATTAGATTTAATTTGAATATCTTCTTCTACATTATTTTGTCTATAAAAATATCCCTTACAATTTTTTTATAAATATATATATATATATATTTTACATCAATTATATAAATTGATCGTCGTATTTATTATATATATATTGGCATTAATGGCATACATTGACCGATGTTTTTACTTTCAATGTACTCCGTAGCGAAGTGCGGGTTTTCAGCTAGTAATGCATATAATTTGATAAAATTTTCAGGAAATGTTTTAGATGCTATTGTTAATGAAAACAAGCACAATAATTGATGTATGCTAAATAGTTTTTTGTCTGGGGCTGCTTTTATGGGAAAAGGAATGACGAATCGGGGAAAAATTTTCATATTGAAACGTAAAATTGTCTGTATTATTTTTGCATTTTAAAATTTCTCTTAGATTGTGTGTCATTTTAAAGATAACTGTCATATGTATCATGTGTGAGAAGGAAATTAAAGGGTATTAGAATTTTGTGCAGAGTGATAGGCATTTTAGCTAAATTTCATTAAAAATTACTTCAAATTGACAAATTTATAAAACAGTATGGTATTTACAGGCAACATTTTGTTTGTTTTTAATTTTTAAATGCTATTTTACCATAAAAGACCAAAAAATCCTTAAAAAAACGTTTTTTTTAAAAAATTGGCTCCGAACGTAGACAGTCACCTTAAATAATTTTATCCGATTTAAAAGTAATCTGTTAGGTTCCTGTTAGATATAACCTTCATTGTGGAAAATAATTACATTGTTAATAATAATCTTTCCTTTTAATGGACATCACCATATATTTGTGACATTAACCTTAATTTTTTATTAATTCAAGGGAAAATTATCAAAAATTTCTTTTCATCTATCTCTTCTCTAATTAATGGGCATCTAATGCTTTTAAATAAAAGCTTTTTTTAACCAACTTTGCAAATAAGTTTGGCCCTCTAAGAGCTATACATTCAAGTTTCTGTATATCTATACGTTCGATTTAACTTTTCAAATTTCAGGATTTAGTGATTCGTCCTCACAAATAGTTTTGAATATCTCAAGAGAATTTTATTGTCATTATTTCCGTATACGAGTACAAGAATTTTTATCTTTTTTTTTCCATTTCAGATGCTTGCACCTCAGAATTCAAGATTTTAGCTTTTTTCTTTTAGTGAGACGTCAGGATATTTTTTCCTGTTTCTTTATCCTTTAAGCCTGTTTACGGTTCGTTTGATATGGAGAACAAAGCCTATTTAACTTCACTTTAACGCACTGATATTAAGATCACGCCCTTCAACACTCGACTCCAATTTCATGATCTGCATCTAATGAATCAAATAATTCATTCTAAACATTCGTCCTAATTTCACATTTACAGTCAGAAGGGGGTAAATGTTTATTCATTCCGATCGTGTTCTCTTTGTATCAAATAAACTTTTTTCGTTTCTTTCCCTTCACAAACAAAAATGCTAAAAATGGTTTCTAACAACCCTGAAAATAAAAATTTGCCCGCGATCATGATGGAAAAATTAAAATATTTCTAGAAATATACACTAAATTAATTTTTTAATGATGAAGCGAAATAAAAGCAGAGATTAGCATGAAAAATTTAACACCCCAATTTCATAATTTTTTTTCCTCTAAAAATATGATCTTTTCTTAATTTGGAGTATCAGCTTTTATTTTTAAATATTAACACATAAAAATAATTCATTAAAGAAGTCAGAGAATAAAACTAAAATTATATTGCGAGTGACGCCATAAAAATCTGTTTTCCTCAAAATTTATATTATACATAAAAATGTTTACTTTCTTCAAATTAGAACAGAGAGTTAGCAACGATTGATATTTCTTTGCATCGATCTGATATCTCATCCATTATAATGGACGAAAATAAAATAGCTCTTTTCACCAAAAAAAAAACAACTATGAAAAAAAGACACTTTTGAATTATTTGTAATTTTATGTAATTTTTAAAATGTGTGGTGAGATGTCACAAGGGAGAAAATCAGTTATTTCATGTATTTCTAAAATAACAAAATTATTTTGTAGGAAAACTGAAAGCTGACCATGTTCTCGTCTAAATAGTCATATCTTTCTTCTCGAAACAAAGTTAAACGGTGTTTTAATGTAAATATTGGTTGAAAATGGGGGAAAATTGGTCATTTTCTCGGAAAACATTTCTTTAATGTAATAGATGATTTTTCAAAAACCTTTTAATGTCTTTCTTCAGGAATGGATGCTAGGTTTAAATACAAAACACATTAATAATAAAAAACAAACTATATTAAACGTTTTTAGTGAAAACGAATTCTATTAAATTGATATTGTAGCAGAGTAAGAAAGAGTAGAGTGCCTTAAAATAAATGTATTAAGGATTTCTATATGTTTATTCAAATAATATATAATAATACAATATTTATTAACAGGCAGGTAATATTGCTAAAATTTAATTAAAGCAACGCAAGGTCAAGGTATAATGAGTTATAAGCAATAAAATCATTTTTTATATTCCATAATTAAATTGTAAAACAACAATTTTAAAACCGAAAATCGAAATATTATCATTCATTGGAACATATATAAGAGTTGTGTTGAAAATAATTTATTTTAGTGAACTGTCTATTAATCTTATTTCATGCGTTAATTAAATGTTGCTTCGTGGTATTTAAACTCAGAAATTTTAAATTATGATTTATTTCCCTTCTTAGGTACATGACAACAAAGAAATAATTAATGACATTCCGCATTTCAATAGTTTCAAATCAACTTTAAAGTGCACTAATTAAGAGGTATTAAGAAATGAGTCAAGATCATTAAATTCTCTTGTTTAAAACACTCGCAAAAAGAATTAGTTCCACTAGCAGTGAATCATTAAAATATTTTATCTTAAGTCTTGTGTGGATCCCCCTAATGTGAAGTGTATATCTCAGGAAAATTCCTCGAATGGTTTAAGTGCGTGTTGTGAATTTCACTTAGCATTAGGATCTTTTCTGACGTAAACTACATTTCTTAACCCGCGAACATACACGTGGAAAAACATAAAAGCGATGACAGGCGGGATTTCCATTTTGCCCGATGTACGAGAGGTATTAGTCCTATAAATGAATGATAGTTAAATAACACTTAATTTCAATAATTTTCGTAAAATGCAATCACACAATATTTTGGTCACCAAGCAGTGTGGTTGTTCTGATGCTCCGTTCAATGTTTTTCGATTCAATAAAATAATCCTAGTACATTTTACATTCTTTCGGAGAGTTCTTTGGAAACTGAGGAGACACAGTTTGTAAACATTTGTACAACCCATGAATAACCAACAAAAAATTGATAAACTTTAATACAATATTTGAATCACTAATATTTTATTAAATTTGTTTATGGTAGTATGATGTGAGGGAGAGTTTCCATGTGTTGTTAAGTTAAGTTACCTTTGCGCAGTTTTATAGGATTGTATGTTTTAATGTATCCTTTAACCCTTCAGTAGTCGCGCAAATGTAGAACATTTTCGTAATTCTGAATAGTTTGTTTTTACATGTAAGGTTTGAATGTTCTAAGCAGTTTCTACGGATAGCTACCCCCTTTCTAATGCAGGTCTGATTTTCTTACCCTTGTATTCCTTTCCATTCATTGTTAGTCCTAATTTAATCGTTGTAAACCAGCAAATATCCTGGATTACAATACGAACGATGCAGAAGTTGATTTAGTCGATCCAATGTGCAGCTATTACACGATATTCCATATATCACGAAGATGGACAATCTCTTGTTTTTTAGGTTTTTGTAAATAATAGGAATGAATTCGCAAGTTGTCCTTAGATCCAATAAACCGGACAGTTTTGAAATAAGGCGATTGTATCTGCATTCGGTGGCCTTTAATTATAAATATATCTCAGTATTATCAACATTTTATATCTTGTCATAAAACACAGGATTATTATTTTCAATTTGAAAATATAAGTTCATTACAAAAGGAATAATCAAGTTTGAAAGAGACGTTGAACTTTGTGCCACACGCGCCTGCTGGTGTTCCAAAAATTGGCGCGCCCGCTGAAGGGTTAAATAAAATATATTTGCTGTCGTTGTACTCTAGGTAATGTTCCGAAAACAGCTGTCTATCATTAAAATTTTCAACATCAACTGTTATCTCAGCGTCTTTGTTCACGCACTCTTCGTGCATTCTATTTCTTCTAAAAGAGTATATCTGTTTCATTTCATCTCCCTCACCCAAGGACTGTAGAAATTAGGTTTCTCACCTGGAGCCCCAACTACCAATTAGAGGATGGAATAACTACGTAAATGTCAATAAAAACATCTAACTAAAAAGCTTGAGTTTCATTTCTTGAAATTCCTAGCGGTTGACAGTGAACATTTCGGTTGACAGTGAATATAGCAACTGGCGAACTAAACCATTCTTATTGAACAAAATATATTTTTTTTTTTCTTTCAGCCCTTGATCTAAAAAGCCCCAGAGAGCCCCAACAAGGGTAAGTTTTTACCTTTTATCATCTTACACCATCCAGTAAGCGATATACATTTCTATTCAGAAAAAATGATCAAAAAATAATAAAAATATCTTCAAAATCTAAACTGAAGCCTATATGTATAAATTTATGAATCACATTTAATGGGGCGCGGTGGCCTAGTTGGCAAAAGCAGCGGGCCAGTGATCTGAAAGTCAATGGTTCGAGTCCCGTTGCTGACAAATCCACCGCCGTGTAAATTAATTGGCGGTTGGTGCATGAAAAATCTGTCGTGGCTACAACGGCCTTCAAGTTCTCAAATTTACCTCTGGAGGTGCGGGGTCAAGTATACCGGTCTCGTCGCTTTAATCGGTTCAAAATCAGGGAACGGTTCGTAGCCAAGTCGGACTCCGACCCTTGTGGTGCTAATTGTGGTGCTAATTAACCGGTTCCACCCCTTTCAGTCCAATATCCTATATAGGACTTGATCTGATGTTGCTGTCGGTCAAGTGGCATACGCAACAACAACATTTTAATAAATACACGTGCATAAAAAAGAAAAATAATGGTGCCACACATTCTCAGAAACCTAAAAAAACACAGTTTGACAGGGCTGCCACAGGATAAGTTAACATCTACTTTCTCAAGCCATGCCTTCGCCTTCTCGAATGAACCGATATTTTCCTCTGCGTGGTGAACTCTTCAAGGTGCCTTAGATCGTGCTTAATCTTATTCGGAACCTTCGGATATAGCATCAAAGAAGACGATACAGCCATAAATTCCCTCTCACTTTCAATTTCATACCGTATACAATGGTGTCTAACTCTACACCTTCCGCCTTTCGAACCGGTTTGCTTAACATATGTCTGGCTACGAAAAAAAAATTAACAAATGTATGGCGAACACAGAAATCTATGGACACCAACAGTTTGTAGTGTCGGATCACCATTTTCTGTGCTTCAAAATTTCTTTACGGATTTCGCTTTTCGTTTCTTCTCGGAAAGAACTGTTAAAAAAGGTTGAACAGGCCGTCTGGTGCTTGAAACTGTTAACAGGCGGCGGGAGTCTGCATCTCCCAAATGGAAAACGCATTATCTCTTTCGTTTCTCGAGATCGAGAATATATGACATACCCAGACAGAGAATAGATGTAAAACACATGATGTATGTAAGGCTATATGGGAGTACCTATCTATTTTGACCTGTGAACGTCGATGTAGTATATAAAGATACATATATATGCAGGGTGTCCATAATTAAAGTCCCACTTTCAAAAGGCTGCAAAAAAAGAACCACTGGTCAGAATAACTTCAAATTTTGACAGAATATACTGGAAGAAGGGGGAAACGATTTGGCATAATAAAAAAAAGTTCCAAAATGTATCAATAGATGGCGCTGGAACATTTTGGTACCTATATTTATTATGCCAAATCGTTTCCACCTTCTTCCAGTATATTCAGTTCAAATTTGAAGTCATTCTGACCAGTGATTCTTTTTTTGCAGCCTTTTGAAAGTGGGACTTTAATTATGGACACCCTATATATATATATATATATATATATATATATATATATATATATATATATATATATATATATATACGAGGCATTTTCGAAAAGTAAAGACACAATGCTGCATACTCACTCGAAAAAATTTTAGTTGATTAAATATACATAACAAATTAATTACTGGTACAAGCCTTATTTTTCGAAATAGTTGCCGCCATTGTCAAAGCATTTGTTAAGTCTTGGTACAAGCTTTTGCATTCCACAGTCATAGAACTTTGCCCCCTGTTGTCGGGACCAAATTTCAACTTCAGTTTTGATCACATCATCGTTTTGAAAGTTTTGCCCTTCAAGACGTGTTTTTCAGGTAAAGGAATAAGTGGAAGGCCGTCGGTGCTAGGCCCGAGCTGTATGGTGGGACATCTAAAATTTTCCACTCGAAACTTTTGAGTAGTGCTTTGGTTTGAAGCGCTGTATGAGGACGAGCGTTGTCATGCAGCATGCAAACTCCTCTTGCCAGCAAGCCCCTGCGTTTATTTTGAATTGTCAGTCTGAGACGTCACAAAGTGTCGGAATATGCATCAGCATTAATTGAGGTGCCGGGAGGCATGAATTCAACCAGAAGAATGCCTTGTCTGCTTCAGGAAACAGATGCCATGATTTCTTTGTCGGGGATCATGTATTCCACATTTGTCGGGATTCTGAATTGACGCAGACATTATAAAGACGTGCTGCTCAAACAAGACTCACCGTAAAAATAACAAATGACCTCGAGGGGAAAGCAAAGAGTTCAAGGTTACAGTCCGTGTTGCCAACGGGCTCACATAAACTTTTCCTTTGCTGCTATCGGTGAAGTATCTTTACTTTCCGAAAAAGCCTCGTGTATATATATATATATATATATATATATATATATATATATATATATATATATATATATATATATATATATATATATATGTATATATATATTATATATATATATATATATATATATATATATATATATATATATATATATATATATATATATATAATATATATATATATATATATATATATATATATATATATATATATATATATATATATAATATATATATATATATATATATATATATATATATATATATATATATATATATATAATATATATATATATATATTATATATATATATATATATATATATATATATATATATATTATATATATATATATATATATATATATATATATATTATATATATATATATATATATATATATATATATATATATATATATATATATATATATATATATATTATATATATATATATATGTGTGTGTGTATGCATGTATCTGTTGTACCAAATCGGAAAATGTGCTATTTTGATATATCTATGTCCTAATAATTATGTTTAGTGAAATACCCGTGGATGTATTCTAAATTCCATTTTCAGTAATAATCTTTAGCTGTATTAAAATTACTAATTATTTAAAAAATTATGAATGTTGCTGTTGTCGCTTATGCCCCTTGACCGACAGTAACATCAGATCAAGGCCATTGTAGGCTATTGGCATGAGTGATGCGGCTCCAGTTTTTTAAGTTAGCACCACAAGGGTCGTATTCCGATTGGCTAACGGATCGGCCCCGTAATTTTGAACCGAGTCAAGTGACGAGACCGGTACACTTGACCCCGCACCACCAGAGGTAATTTTTGAGAACGTGGAGGACATTGCAGCCACGACAGATTTTTCATGCACCAGCCGCCATTAGCGTACACGGCGGTGGATTTTATCAGCGACGAGCATCGAACCAGAGTCTTTCAGATCGCTGGCCCGCTGTTCTTGTCAACTGGTCCATCGCGCCCTACAAAAATTATGAATGACTATGTTTTACTATTTACCAGGGATTTTTTTTGATAGGGTTACTGATTCAACAGAAATAAACGTAATAAATACGTTGGATTTAATAAAATGTAAATAAAACGGTTATAAGTCTATTGCAAAAATGCAATCGTTTAAGGTGACCGCCAACGTTGAAAATGTTATATTTGACTATGTTGGCCAATTTTATTTTTTGCAGGAATCGTGAAATTCAATCTTTTCTCTTTTCAAAACCGTTTTGATTTCCATCGATTAGAAGCAGAGTTTTAGCTAATTTAAAAAACATCGTCCGCCACAAAATTGAAGTGACAAACAACTTTAAATGCGTTTTTCTCAGAATTATGTTTTTTAGCACAAAGCTCTACCGTTATCATGATATCTCACATAATAATGCATATAATTTGATAAAATTTTCAGAAAATTTTTTGGATGCTATTGTTAATGAAATGACGTAAAATAATTGATTTATAATAAATAGTTTTTTATTTGGGGTTGCTTTTATAAGGAAAGGAATGATGAATCGGGGAAAAAATTTCACATTGGAACACAAAATTGTGTGTATTATTTTTGCATTTTAAAATTTCTCTTAGATTGTAGATCACTTTGAAGATAACTGTCATATGTATCATGTGTGAGAAGGAAATTTAAATAATAGCATAGTAATTTCATTAATAAATTACTTCAAATTGACCAATTTATTCAAAAGTATGGTATTCACAGGTAAGTTTTTGTTCATTTTTTTAATTTTGAAGTGATATTTTAACATAAAAAACCAAAAAATCATTAAAAAATTGGCTCCGAACGTAGGCATTCACCTTAAATAATTTTGGTCTAAAAAGACAAACAATTAAATTTGATCATTAATAAAAGACAAAAATGATGAGATTTTTTTCCTTTGCAATTTAGAGGACTTGGTTTCCTCTGCATACATTCAGAACCAAATTCTGCGGGTTCGAGACAACAGCTGATATAAAACATTATCGGTTACTTAATAAACCTTCTTTCCTCCCCTCCCCCCGGAATATCCTAAATAATTAGATTTAAGTTAGAAATCTGGTAAAAAATTAAAGAATTGGGTGAGGGATAATTGAAGAAAAAGATATGTAGTACTGAATTTCAAATTAAATTTATTATGTTTTACTTCCTGAAGATTGATAAAAATTTTAACCTTTTCCATTTACTGCATAAAATGCATATATTACATATGGGATCCACAAATCGTTAGATTATTTATGTATGTAAGACACCCAAAGATAACTTTTGTAAAGGAAAAATAATTTCAGGTTTTCACTCAAAAAATTGGAAATTTTCATCTAAAATGTATTTTTAGAGTGCATATTTTGAAAGGAAACGCTCTGATGTATGCATGATTTCTCGTAAATGAAACTTGAATACACAAAAATACTGTCTTCAAATTTCACTTGAAAAATGAAAACAATGTAAAAAGTACACAATTTTACTTCGAAATAGAACAGAATAGGGCTTGAAATAGCTCAACGTCAAATCTTATAGTCGTTTAACATTTCATATTTTAAAATAAAAGTGTGATGTTTTAAAAAAAAAATGAATGTATAAGTAATTTATATAAATCTGAAGCTGACAAACAGAATATGTTGCTAAAAATCCGCTAAAATTGGTAGATGTCAGAAATGTATTCTGATATCTTCTGAAAGACAACTAAAAAAATATATTTTCTTCAGAACAAACCGTTGGAATCCATGCACATTCTTTGGAAATAAAGCATGAGATTCCAAGATATTTCCCAAGATATTCTTTTCTAAATTTCTAAAAAAGAAAGTCTCTTTTCGAAAACTACTAGGCGAAATTTTATAACGTTACTATGATAATGTTACTATGGCGATTTTAAATGTCTAATGCAATAATATCACACACATTAAAGTTTCAGAATAATTAAGTTATTTAGTTAGTCGTTGGAAACAGATAAACACTTACTTATACTTCATGATCTACAAGGTGATACTTCATGATACTTCATATACTTCATGATCTTCAAGATAAAGTAACCGGACATTTTTTTATAAATAAGAAAAATATTACTCACCTTCAAATAAATTTATCTACTTCAAAATAATCGCCAAAGGAGTCTATATAATTTTTCCAACGTTTCTTTAAGTAATCGAAACACTGTTTAAAGACGTTGGAACTAACCGTTCGCAAAATACTCGCAACATTTGATTTGACATCCGAAACGTTTTCAAATCTCTGTCCTTTCATGGCCATCTTAAGCTTCGGAAAACGGAAAAAATCAGCTGGCGATAAGTGGGGAGAATATGTTGGGTGATTTATCACTGTAATTGAATGCTTAGCAAGATATCGTTGTACAGAAATTGCTGTATGGGGGCCTAGCATTATCGTGTAAAAGAAACCATTGTCTAGAATCAAACAGTTCCTTCCTAACTCACCTTATCCTGTTTCTTAATCGAAAAAGCACCTTCTTGTAAAAATGCGGATTAATTGTTTGATTTTCAGGAACAAATTCGTGTTGAATAAGTCCTTTGTAATCAAAAAATGGAATCAGCATCACCTTAGTCTTTGATTTTTACATCCGTGTTTTTTTCGTATGAGAGAAGACGGTCCTTTCCACTATGCACTTTGCCTTTTTGTTTCTGGGTCGTATTGTACTCACCAGGTCTCATCACCTCCTATAATAGACTTTAAGAAATTGTCGTCCTGTTGCGTAGTAGTCAGCAATCTTCACAGCAAGCTTTTCTGTCTTCTTTTAGCTCTTCTGTCAAAATCCGAGGCACAAACGAGCACAAATTTTTTTCATATTCAGATTTTCAATTATAATTAATCTACAGCTTTCTTTGTTTATCCCAAGCATGGCTGAAAGTTGCTGAGTTGTTGCACGTCTATCAGCTTCTGCCAAAGAACGAATTTTCTCCACATTTTCCTCATTCTTTGAAGTTGAAAGGCGCCCTGTCTTTGGTTCATCTTCAATGCTTTCTCGCCCACATTTAAAGCGGTTGTACCACTCATACACTTGTGTTCTTAATAACGAAGCATCACTATATACTGTTCGAATCATCTCTAAAGTTTCGGTAGCAGATGTGCTTAATTTGTAACAAAATTTAATGTTTCAACGTTGTTCCATTCCAAAGCAAATTTTAGGAAAATGCCTTCTCAGTAAATAAATTCAATTAAAACTAATCTACAGCTGTCTTTGTTTATCCCAACCATGGCTGAAAGTTGCTGAGTTGTTGCACGTCTATCAGCTTTTGCCAGAGAACGAATTTTCTGCACATTTTCCTCATTCTTTGAAGTTGAAGGGCGCCCTGTCTTTGGTTCATCTTCAATGCTTTCTCGCCCATATTTAAAGCGGTTGTACCACTCATACACTTGTGTTCTTAATAACGAAGCATCACTATATACTGTTCGAATCATCTCTAAAGTTTCGGTAGCAGATGTGCTTAATTTGTAACAAAATTTAATGTTTCAACGTTGTTCCATTCCAAAGCAAATTTAGGAAAATGCCTTCTCAGTAAATAAATTCAATTAAAACTAATCTACAGCTGTCTTGTTTATCCCAAGCATGGCTGAAAATTGCTGAGTTGTTGCACGTCTATCAGCTTTTACCAGAGAACGTATTTTCTGCACATTTTCCTCATTCTTTGAAGTTGAAGGGCGCCCTGTCTTTGGTTCATCTTCAATGCTTTCTCGCCCATATTTAAAGCGGCTGTACCACTCATACACTTGTGTTCTTAATAACGAAGCATCACTATATACTGTTCGAATCATCTCTAAAGTTTCGGTAGCAGATGTGCTTAATTTGTAACAAAATTTAATGTTTCAACGTTGTTCCATTCCAAAGCAAATTTTAGGAAAATGCCTTCTCAGTAAATAAATTCAATTAAAACTAATCTACAGCTGTCTTTGTTTATCCCAACCATGGCTGAAAGTTGCTGAGTTGTTGCACGTCTATCAGCTTTTGCCAGAGAACGAATTTTCTGCACATTTTCCTCATTCTTTGAAGTTGAAGGGCGCCCTGTCTTTGGTTCATCTTCAATGCTTTCTCGCCCATATTTAAAGCGGTTGTACCACTCATACACTTGTGTTCTTAATAACGAAGCATCACTATATACTGTTCGAATCATCTCTAAAGTTTCGGTAGCAGATGTGCTTAATTTGTAACAAAATTTAATGTTTCAACGTTGTTCCATTCCAAAGCAAATTTTAGGAAAATGCCTTCTCAGTAAATAAATTCAATTAAAACTAATCTACAGCTGTCTTTGTTTATCCCAAGCATGGCTGAAAATTGCTGAGTTGTTGCACGTCTATCAGCTTTTACCAGAGAACGTATTTTCTGCACATTTTCCTCATTCTTTGAAGTTGAAGGGCGCCCTGTCTTTGGTTCATCTTCAATGCTTTCTCGCCCATATTTAAAGCGGCTGTACCACTCATACACTTGTGTTCTTAATAACGAAGCATCACTATATACTGTTCGAATCATCTCTAAAGTTTCGGTAGCAGATGTGCTTAATTTGTAACAAAATTTAATGTTTCAACGTTGTTCCATTCCAAAGCAAATTTTTGGAAAATGCCTTCTCAGTAAATAAATTCAATTAAAACTAATCTACAGCTTTCTTTGTTTATCCCAAGCATGGCTGAAAGTTGCTGAGTTGTTGCACGTCTATCAGCTTTTACCAAAGAACAAATTTTCTCCACATTTTCCTCATTCTTTTAAGTTGAAGAGCCCCCTGTCTTTGGTTCATCTTGAATGCTTTCTCGCCCACATTTAAAGCGGCTGTACCACTCATACACTTGTGTTCTTAATAACGAAGCATCACTATATACTGATCGAATCATCTCTAAAGTTTCGGTAGCAGAATGTGCTTAATTTGTAACAAAATTTAATGTTTCAACGTTGTTCCATTCCAAAGCAAATTTTTTTGTACAATGCCTTCTCAGTAAATAACAATTACTACGCCGTTTTGATATGCAAACGACTAAATAACCAGTTTAAACTGGCTTTAACAAGATCTGAGATGTCACTCTTTCTAGCCAGGTGATTATTCTTTCCCTTTTTTATTTTATCGTTTGATTTTTTTTTTATTTGTCCTGTTACTTTATGGGCACACCTTGTATAACTTGATAAAGTTGAAAGTATCTCACAAAAAATTGAGAATCCTAAATATTATGAAGAGGAAACTTTGTTTGTAAAAAAAAAGCGGGTTAAACTATTTGAAGTTTATTATCTAATGCATTAATTCTGCTATGTTATATCTAAATCTTGCACCGCTGCGTTGATAACCCGAATAAATGTAGAAAATATTCTCTATCCCATATACATTTTGGGTCAGGCAAGTATAAGAGTCATGATCAAATATTAACGGAGTTTTCAGAGCATAATAACGATAAATTTCGTCACATTACTGAGACCAAAGTTGTTGAGACTAAGCAGTTAAGAGCAAACCTGTTTTAGTAACAAGTTTAAAACTATGTTTTAAAACTATTCCCTAATGAGCTCTAGACATGTATTCTAAAATAGCACTCAAAAGTTTCTCTATATAGTATCTGTCCATGTTTCTGCCCAAAAAGAAACTAGTTTTCTGAAAGAACTTAGTCGGCAGAAACATAGTAAATGTGAACGTACAAAAAAAAAAAAAGAAATTGTATCTTTTTTGTTCCATTTCAAAAGTAAAATCAAGATTCTTAACAAATTATGTTAAAGGAAGATGTAAGAATGAAATAACATCTTTTGCAACACATTTTAAAGAAAATAGTTATTATGCGCAAAATTATCAAACTTTAAAAACAAAATTTACTTTAATATTTTATTTAAACTTTAGAGTTGACAACATAAGTACTTTCATATGTTTATGATATTTTTGCCAAATAAAATAAATTATTTTAATATTAAATATTTTAAGAATAATCAGTTACAATGATTAGAGAAACAGTTTGGGAGGATCATTTTTTAATAAATGAACATATAAAAATATATAAATTTAAAAAATATTTAATTTTGACATACAATTTTGTGTGAATTACAGCTGAAATGGTTCATTCAGTTATTTTACAGTCGATGAAACTACATCATAAAGTAATAATAAAGTTCTACAATAAATAACATTTTATCTCAATATTGACAAGGTTAAACGATTTATCATTAGGTATTTTGAATTCAATAAATATGTCGTTTCGAATGACGTTTTCTATCTTGCCCAGCGAGATAAAGAATTTAAACGCGAAAATATTTAAATTATACCTACCCTTTCTTTGATTTAACTTTGATTTTTTATTTTTTATCAATGTTTTAATTTTTATGACGGGATTGTTATGTATGATATGATATCACAAGAAATGTTTTTTCCCAGCCAATTTAAAGCATCACGTAACTGAGTAGAATACAGTTTATTTTTTTAAAAAACAATATTTTACAATACCGATTGATAAAATGTTCTAAGAACCTGTGATCTATCAACTACAAAAAATCTTTTACCTTCTACGTTTTAAAAACGTTTCAAACGTAACATATTGAGCAGTTAGTTCCTAATAAAAATATGTTTGATTTTCCAACGGATTTAGACATGAGTTCCGTCATGTCCAAAAAGTCTGTAAGTGCAAAATTCCAAGGGGGTGGGAAAAATTCAGCTTTATTGTTAAGTAATAAAAAACTAAATGTAAAATTCCTATTTATTTGTACAATTAAGGGGGTTCGAAACAATTGCGAAAATATGGAAGATGGGACAGTTTAGGCTGTACTTTGACTAATAATGAAGAATATTCCTATAAATGTCTCCCCTATTATATACGCCCTCCGTTGCAAAACAAGGCAAAAATTTCGTATCACCCAAGTAATGA
Organism: Dolomedes plantarius; assembly: GCA_907164885.2. Lineage (NCBI taxonomy): Eukaryota > Metazoa > Arthropoda > Arachnida > Araneae > Dolomedidae > Dolomedes > Dolomedes plantarius. Next base: position 204,822,028 of record OU015493.1, read on the forward strand.
TGCCATTAGAAAAGAAATAAATCTTGATTTACACTTTTACTCCACTTTCCATAGTAAGTGAATTTTCAACTAATATGATCTATCTAATATATCCTATATGTTTAGGAGTGTGACAACTTTTATAATTTCTTTGGGAATGAAACAGATAATCTTTTTTATGTAGTAGGAAAATATATTTACACAAGTATTTTAAGGTGACTGCCTACGTTGAAAATGCCATTTTTTTTTACTATTTTGGTCAATTTTAGTTTTTGCAAGAATCGTGTAATTCTATCTTTTCTCTTTTCAAAACCGTTTTGATTTTCATTGTACATCAATTAGAAGCAGGGTTATAGCTATTTTTAAAAGCATCGTCTGATACAAAAATAAAGTGACTCAAAACTTTAAATGTGTTTTTCTCAGAATTATGTTTTTTAGCACAAATCTCTACCGTTATCTCACATAATAATGCAAATTTATTTGATGAAATTTTCAAGAAATGTTTTAGATGCTATTGTTAATGAGATGACCCACAATAATTGATGTATAATAAATAGTTTTTTGTTTGGGGCTGTTTTTATAAGGAAAGGAATGACGAATTGGGGAAAATTTTCATATTGGAACATACAATTGTCTGTATTATTTTTGCATTTTAAAATTTCTCTTAGATTGAGGGTCATTTTGAAGATAACTGTTATATGTATCATGTGTGAGAAGGAAATTAAAATGGTAGCATTAGAATTTTGTGCAGAGTGATAGGTGTTTTTCCTAAATTTCATTAAAAATTACTTCAAATTGACCAATTTATAAAAAAGTATGGTATTTACAGGCAAGTTTTTTAAAAATTATTTTTTATTTTTAAATGCTATTTTACCATAAAATACAAAAAAAAATCATTAAAAATTTTTTTTTTTTTTAAATTGGCTCCGAACGTAGGCAGTCACCTTAATACCACTTATATCTAGAGATGAATTTGTAACTAGTAGTTCTTTATTGTATTATTTCATGTCACGAAAGATTAGAGATTACCTTTCTCTTACTTACTTACTGAAACTACAGGGTATTTCAAACAGAATCATCCGATTTGAAAAGAATATATTATGAAAAATATTGAACATAGAAAATTGAAATTAATTTTATATTACATGACTAATCATAGAGCTTTTTTATAAACCAAATTAAAGGTGCTCAATATGCCCACCTTTGGATGCACGACATATGCCTATACGGTAGGAAAATTCGTCCCAAACTTTTGTGAGCATGTCTGCATACACTGCTTCCACGGTTGTTATGCGTACACAGACAACCCATGTCTTGGAATTGTTCATACCATCGCCAATTGTTCTGATAGGTAAGAATTTAATCTACGAGGGTTTTGTCGACGAAAATCACGCTGGACAGTTATTACGGACTCACACTTCGCAAAGTGTAGAACACAAAATGATTTCTGTTGTGCAGTCGCCATCTCTACGAACACTGAAATGGCGGGCAAAGGAAGAGCGTTATCGCTAATTGTCGCAAACTGCGTGAAATTCAAGATTACCCTCTTTCTGCCTATACATTATTCGATCAAAACGGATTAAAAGAGGTATAATTATGATTTTTTTTAAATCGGATGATTCTTTTAAAAACACCCTGCTGTTGTTGTTGTCGCTTATCCTCCTTGTCTGACGGAGTCAGACTAGATCCACGAGTTCGTTGACTGTTAGGAAGTCGAAGATTAGAAGAGGATTGTTATAGAGATCCTCCCTAGAGAGTCCCATGCATTCTAAAAGGTGCTCAAGAAAAGCCTGATGATTTTGGCATTTGGTGCAGGTGGCGAAGGTAAAAAACACCCTGTAGATTACTTAATTAAAAATATTACTCTTTACTTGAGGTGAGGGACATTAGATTAGAGTTCATATTTCATCTCTGGTTATTAATGTTCAGACCTCGCTTAGCAAAAATCCATTTAGAGTAGTCCATACAACTCTAAAACCCCGAACGATTCTGCGTTCTTTCTGCTCCCAACAGAGAAAGTTTTTTAGCTGATTAAATCTACATAAATATTTAATTTCATTCGCGTTTTATATTATTGAAAGATGCTATTTTGTAATCAGTATGTTTTTTTGCCTGTGGAATTTTATATATATAGTGGCCGCTGTCTCTGTATAACACTTCCGGGCTGTACTCATCTTTCAATTGAAGCTCTCAGTAAACAAACGGCCGGTTAGGCTTAATTTCAATTTCAGATGTGGATCAGCATTTTTTCTTACCTAAAAACTAATATATTCTCCATCAAATCACGTTTGTTCAGCCTATTTTTCTATAAAACATTCATAACTTAAAAAATGAATGCTTTTAGCTGTATATTTAACAGTTTTTAAAAATCTGTTTACTTTTGCGATGAATTCTGAAAGTAAACAAACTTGAATGTGAATGAATCAAGTAGCTCAAGTATTCATATCGCGTAGTGAGCTGTAAAAAACTGGATGGCAATCTACTACTCCAATCGCTTGAAAAACTAAATAAATAAAAAATAATGGAAGGGTTTGCTTTTACAAGGTGTGGATTAAATGCAATATTGTTAGATAATTCGGGATATTTTTAACTTTCATATACTTTTTCCATTATGACGTCATTATTAGTATCATGACGTCAAAATGACGGGTCGGATGGCAGTCTACTACTCCAATCGCATGAAAAACTATATAAATAAACAATAATGAAAGGGTTTGCTTTTACAAGGTGTGGATTAAATGCAATATTGTTAGAAAATTCGGGATAATTTTTAATTTTCATATACTTTTTCCATTATGACGTCATTATTAGCATTATGACGTCAAAATGGCGGATTACCTTCTAGTTAAAAATATAAATACGAAGTTAAGGATGTTATTAGCTTTTCTTACTTTCGGATTTAGAATTCAGGAATGAGTCTGGAAAAGCAAAGTAATGAAAACTCTGAAAATGAAATTGATATTAAGGGCATACATAAAATGAAACGCACAGAGAACATACAGTTTACTGAGTAAAATGAATGACATTTTTGTCTAAGGAAAAGGAAAAAAAAACATGAAATATTCAATTCTAAGACACCAGATGGATACAGGATGAAGCGAGCTGCAGAAAAGGAAGAGTTATATTAAAAAATTTCAGAGATTTATCTATTTGATTTATTCGAAGGTATGATTTTAATATGGATAATGTACATGTGCAAACAGTGTTTGGAGAACGTGATATATGAAATTAATAATTAAATAGATATTAGAAACTGAAAATGAATTTAAGGACAGTGTCATCGGATATTTCTTTTAGGATTATTACATTTTTATTTTCGCGAACGGAAAAAAATGGGACAATGTTTTTTTCTATGAAGTGTTACGAAAATTTAGCGACGTAATTTTGTAGAGTCAATTTGCTCATGAAGTTAATTAATCCAGAGGATAACAGTAATCATGTTTGATTCAGTAGTAAAAGTTATGTCAGGGATGATATTTTGCCTTTTGACATTTAACCTTTTGACTATGGGGTCCATTTTTAAGTTTCCCTCTTTAGAACAGGAAATTTCAGACCCCCTTCGTAAGAACAGCTATTAAGGGGATTATATATATATATATATATATATATATATATAATATTCATTCTTGGGCTCGTATTCTTGGGATACATGCTATCCCACCCCGTAAGGAAAAGGTTAATGAATTTTCTAAAACTCTGAATACTTTTTGTTTTTTTGTACATACATTTTCTATCAATTTTGTCTTTCAAACGTTTGGAAATAAATTGACGAATGTTTTATGGTTTAGATTCGGATCGGGACTTTTTAAAGAAAAGTAAACCAAAGAAGAACAAACTACTAGAGCAAATATCAGCAACTTCTAAATAATTTTATATACAGGGTGTCCATAATTAAACTTCCCTACTTTAAAGTTCTCTACAGTCGATAGTATTGTTAACCCTTTGCTCCCCGGTTTTCCACATACTAGAACACCAATTTTTACTCTCTTCTAAAACCGTCAAAACCGTTACTCTCTTCTAAACCGTTCCACGATATGGAACACTGGGAAACTAGAGCGGTTTTCGTGTCTCTCTCTGGCGACCTCTCTGTCCAGCTCAGCCAGTCCAAACCGGTCCAACCGGTTTTTCAGAAGAGACTGACGTGCTTCCAAAAATATCATGAAGCAAAAAAAAAATAAGTTAGTGAATATTTTTATGTGCAGGAACTGCTTTTGTAGGAACTGTAAATATTTATTTAAAATCATAAATAATAAATATTTTTCTTGTGTTTTCATTTGTGCGATTTTTTGTATATAGGAACTGTAAATATTTATTTAAAATTATATGTTTTTTTTGTTGTGTTTTCATTTGTATGATTTTTTTGTATATAGGAACTGTAAATATTTATTTAAAATCATATATAATCAAGTTTTTTTTGTGTTTATATTTGTGTGTGTGTGTAAAAGTAAGTTTTTTTTTTGGTTTGTTCGCTTCACCGCAATGCTCGCTTAGCCGCACTTTTCAAAGCGCTAGTTTCCCTGTGTTCCAGGTCATGGAACACCCACAAAATCTAAACTGGAAGTGCAATCTTTATGAAATTTTAACTGTGTACTCCTTTAAGCCTAAACAGAGTGCCTACAAATTTCTAGGTCACAATTTCAAATTTAAAGGGTACTGGGAAGTAAATGGTTAAGAAAGTTATGAAATTTTGTGTAGAACATATTGAAGGGATGGGAATTTGTTTGAGAGAATAAAACAAAATTAGTTCAAAATTTCACCACCAGAGGACTTTTTTGATGAATTACACAATTAGCCAACATTTACTATAGTTAGAAAAATTCATTACAACAAGACATGTTCAACATGACAGCCATCATTTTCAGCTACCATTTGAAATCGTAAGATAGCATGTTCTACTGTTGACCGCAGTGTGTCCGGGGAAATGCTGAGAACAGGTCGTGAAATGCTGTCTTTCAGATCAGGTATAGTTCTTGGTTTATCAAGACTGACTAGAGGTTTCACATGCCCCCAAAGCCAAAAGTCCCTGAAAACAAAATATCCATGAAAGTTTCTAGTTTTTATAACAGCTTCTCCTCTATGTCGACAAACATTAATTTGCATATTTGTTTCTTCTTCGTTCCTTCAAATCTTTTGTCCAGAAATTAGTTACCGAACACGTTTCCGATAGACTTTTCAATCACTTTAAAGATTGTAAAATTTAATGAGTATGAGTTATTGTGTTAGGGTGACCTATGGATAAAAAGATGGTGAAATCTTAAGGCTACTATGTACTGAGAAAACAAATGATATTTCCCTTTTCCTCTTCTTGCATATTCTTGTGGTGGGAGGAATCCAGTTGACAGTTCGATAATCCCCCCCCCTTAGGATTGACATTTTGAGGGATTGCAATGGCTCTCTCTCTAAAGGGGGGTTAAACGCTGCCCCCAAATTTTTTATTTAAAATATATTTTTGTCAACTATTTACAGGTACGCAAATGCTGATAGTCAAATAAAATTGGCATTGTCAGATAGCCTGAACTTTTCGGCAAAGCGCTACAGGATTCATTTTATAAATTTCATCCACAGAAGGAATTTATGAGCGTTTAAAACACACTAAACCAGATTTTTCCAAGAATAATTAAAATTTTAAAATATTAATTGAATTTTTTTTAAAAAAAGAAAAATGTACGCAAATGTAAAATTTCTTTCTCTATGACAAAGTACAATTTTTTTAAAAAATTCTTTGAATCCAAGTCGGCAATCCGTGGACAAATTTTCTCCATAGGTTAACATTAAGGTGAGCGAATCCAATGGGGTTAGTACATAGCAGCTTTAAGTAAGAACCTGTCGTAAATGTTTAATTCATCAAACGCCCTCTGGTGGTGAAATTTTGAATTAATTTTTTATTCGCTCAAACAAATTCTCATCCTTTCAATATGTCATACACAAAATTTTATAACTTTCTGAACAATACTTTCGACTGTAGACGACTTTAAAGTAGCAACGTTTAATTATGGACACCCTGTATTTTACATGTATTTGAAATTTTAAAATACCCGAAATATGTAAATATTTCGAATTTTGCATGAATACCAGCATTTTACAATTTATTCTAGAATAAGAAACAACTATTTATATATTTGTAGTATTATTAAGATGCAGTGCTTTATTTTGTGTAATGTCCCTATCACTAACTGCACTTTAATTTTTCCGTTAAAAATGCAAAAACCCAAAATTAGGTACGAGTTCTTACATCTTTCGTTTTAGTACTTCGGCATCCTTAATATCACGCGTAACCATACAGATGAATCCGTAAGCATGTAGCTTGGAAAATTGGAGGACCAATTTGTTTTCATCATATATTCCTCAGTACAGAATAACGAGTTAAGTCATAGCAAATGCCATTAATTCATGAGAGGAACAGCTCTAAATTTTGGAAGTGAAGAAATTTCTGACAGTTTTCTGCGTCACAGTTGTAATCAATTTCAGCTTTCCCGTGGTATGGAATACACGATGCCGTTCAGCTCTCTCTCTCTAATGCGAGATGTAATTATCTCAAGAATTTTATTTAAAATATCGTACAAGCTGGCATTGTTTTTTATTTTGTTTCAGTAGATTGCATTTGCCTGAACATATATCATTCAGAATTAAATGTTTCTATTTCTGGCATAAGTACACCTTGAAGAGGTGAACTTATTCCTTGAAGAGATACGTACATTATTTGGAAAAATAGGGTTGTTCTGTAGTTTTTTTTCTTTACCTTTTAAAAAATTGCCTAATGCATTAAGTGTTTAAAAACAGAGCAGAAGATTAAACAATTTGCTAAAATTGAGTTTAAGTAAAAGGTTCCCAGTGAAATCGCCAACCATTAAAATCAAAATTCACGATAAAGCCCCTTTCCTAATTTTAAAATATTCTTAAAAGTCAAACCAAGAACAAACTGGTTTAAGGGAACATTTTTTCTTTTTTTTTTTTTTTTTGAAAAGTGTGGATTCTTCCAAATTACATAATATGTACTTACGCAATGAGTATGTGCATTAGGAAAATAAAGTAACTTTTTTTAATTCCCGTACCATATCATCTATACCATAGGCAGCTTATATGAGTGGTACCATATCAGCTTATATGAGTATATCTCAATTTGCTAAAATTGAGTTTAAGTAAAAGGTTCCCAGTGAAATCGCCAACCATTAAAATCAAAATTCACGATAAAGCCCCTTTCCTAATTTTAAAATATTCTTAAAAGTCAAACCAAGAACAAACTGGTTTAAGGGAACATTTTTTCTTTTTTTTTTTTTTTTGAAAAGTGTGGATTCTTCCAAATTACATAATATGTACTTACGCAATGAGTATGTGCATTAGGAAAATAAAGTAACTTTTTTTAATTCCCGTACCATATCATCTATACCATAGGCAGCTTATATGAGTGGTACCATATCAGCTTATATGAGTATATCTCAATTTGCTAAAATTGAGTTTAAGTAAAAGGTTCCCAGTGAAATCGCCAACCATTAAAATCAAAATTCACGATAAAGCCCCTTTCCTAATTTTAAAATATTCTTAAAAGTCAAACCAAGAACAAACTGGTTTAAGGGAACATTTTTTCTTTTTTTTTTTTTGAAAAGTGTGGATTCTTCCAAATTACATACTATGTACTTACGCAATGAGTATGTGCATTAGGAAAATAAAGTAACTTTTTTTAATTCCCGTACCATATCATCTATACCATAGGCAGCTTATATGAGTGGTACCATATCAGCTTATATGAGTATATCTCAATTTGCTAAAATTGAGTTTAAGAAAAAGGTTCCCAGTGAAATCGCCAACCATTAAAATCAAAATTCACGATAAAGCCCCTTTCCTAATTTTAAAATATTCTTAAAAGTCAAACCAAGAACAAACTGGTTTAAGGGAACATTTTTTCTTTTTTTTTTTTTTTTTGAAAAGTGTGGATTCTTCCAAATTACATAATATGTACTTACGCAATGAGTATGTGCATTAGGAAAATAAAGTAACTTTTTTTAATTCCCGTACCATATCATCTATACCATAGGCAGCTTATATGAGTGGTACCATATCAGCTTATATGAGTATATCTCAATTTGCTAAAATTGAGTTTAAGTAAAAGGTTCCCAGTGAAATCGCCAACCATTAAAATCAAAATTCACGATAAAGCCCCTTTCCTAATTTTAAAATATTCTTGAAAGTCAAACCAAGAACAAACTGGTTTAAGGGAACATTTTTTCTTTTTTTTTTTTTTTGAAAAGTGTGGATTCTTCCAAATTACATAATATGTACTTACGCAATGAGTATGTGCATTAGGAAAATAAAGTAACTTTTTTTAATTCCCGTACCATATCATCTATACCATAGGCAGCTTATATGAGTGGTACCATATCAGCTTATATGAGTATATCTCAATTTGCTAAAATTGAGTTTAAGTAAAAGGTTCCCAGTGAAATCGCCAACCATTAAAATCAAAATTCACGATAAAGCCCCTTTCCTAATTTTAAAATATTCTTAAAAGTCAAACCAAGAACAAACTGGTTTAAGGGAACATTTTTTCTTTTTTTTTTTTTTGAAAAGTGTGGATTCTTCCAAATTACATACTATGTACTTACGCAATGAGTATGTGCATTAGGAAAATAAAGTAACTTTTTTTAATTCCCGTACCATATCATCTATACCATAGGCAGCTTATATGAGTGGTACCATATCAGCTTATATGAGTATATCTCAATTTGCTAAAATTGAGTTTAAGAAAAAGGTTCCCAGTGAAATCGCCAACCATTAAAATCAAAATTCACGATAAAGCCCCTTTCCTAATTTTAAAATATTCTTAAAAGTCAAACCAAGAACAAACTGGTTTAAGGGAACATTTTTTCTTTTTTTTTTTTTTTTTGAAAAGTGTGGATTCTTCCAAATTACATAATATGTACTTACGCAATGAGTATGTGCATTAGGAAAATAAAGTAACTTTTTTTAATTCCCGTACCATATCATCTATACCATAGGCAGCTTATATGAGTGGTACCATATCAGCTTATATGAGTATATCTCAATTTGCTAAAATTGAGTTTAAGTAAAAGGTTCCCAGTGAAATCGCCAACCATTAAAATCAAATTCACGATAAAGCCCCTTTCCTAATTTTAAAATATTCTTAAAAGTCAAACCAAGAACAAACTGGTTTAAGGGAACATTTTTTCTTTTTTTTTTTTTTTTTGAAAAGTGTGGATTCTTCCAAATTACATAATATGTACTTACGCAATGAGTTTGTGCATTAGGAAAATAAAGTAACTTTTTTTAATTCCCGTACCATATCATCTATACCATAGGCAGCTTATATGAGTGGTACCATATCAGCTTATATGAGTATATCTCAATTTGCTAAAATTGAGTTTAAGTAAAAGGTTCCCAGTGAAATCGCCAACCATTAAATCAAATTCACGATAAAGCCCCTTTCCTAATTTAAAATATTCTTAAAAGTCAAACCAAGAACAAACTGGTTTAAGGGAACATTTTTTTTTTTTTTTTTTTTTTTGAAAAGTGTGGATTCTTCCAAATTACATAATATGTACTTATGCAATGAGTATGTGCATTAGGAAAATAAAGCAACTTTTTTTAATTCCCGTACCATATCATCTATACCATAGGCAGCTTATATGAGTGGTACCATATCAGCTTATATGAGTATATCTCAATTTGCTAAAATTGAGTTTAAGTAAAAGGTTCCCAGTGAAATCGCCAACCATTAAAATCAAAATTCACGATAAAGCCCCTTTCCTAATTTTAAAATATTCTTAAAAGCCAAACCAAGAACAAAATGGTTTAAGGGAACATTTTTTCTTTTTTTTTTTTTTTTTGAAAACTGTGGATTCTTCCAAATTACATAATATGTACTTATGCAATGAGTATGTGCATTAGGAAAATAAAGCAACTTTTTTTAATTCCCGTACCATATCATCTATACCATAGGCAGCTTATATCAGTGGTACCATATCAGCTTATATGAGTATATCTCAATTTGCTAAAATTGAGTTTAAGTAAAATGTTCCCAGTGAAATCGCCAACCATTAAAATCAAAATTCACGATAAAGCCCCTTTCCTAATTTTAAAATATTCTTAAAAGTCAAACCAAGAACAAACTGGTTTAAGGGAACATGTTTTTCTTTTTTTTGAAAACTGTGGATTCTTCCAAATTACATAATATGTACTTATGCAATGAGTATGTGCATTAGGAAAATAAAGTAACATTTTTTAATTCCCGTACCATATCACCTATACCATAGGCAGCTTATATGAGTGGTACCATATCAGCTTATATGAGTATATCTCAGTTTGCTAAAATTGAGTTAAATAAAAGGTTCCCAGTGAAATCGCCAACCATTAAAATCAAAATTCACGATAAAGCCCCTTTCCTAATTTTAAAATATTTTTAAAAGTCAAACCAAGAACAAACTGGTTTAAGGGAACATGTTTTTCTTTTTTTTGAAAACTGTGGATTCTTCCAAATTACATAATATGTACTTATGCAATGAGTATGTGCATTAGGAAAATAAAGTAACATTTTTTAATTCCCGTACCATATCACCTATACCACAGGCAGCTTATATGAGTGGTACCATATCAGCTTATATGAGTATATCTCAGTTGGCTAAAATTGAGTTTAAGTAAAAGGTTCCCAGTGAAATTGCCAACCATTAAAATCAAAATTCACGATAAAGCCCCTTTCCTAATTTTAAAATATTCTTAAAAGTCAAACCAAGAACAAACTGGTTTAAGGGAACATGTTTTTCTTTTTTTTGAAAACTGTGGATTCTTCCAAATTACATAATATATACTTATGCAATGAGTATGTGCATTAGGAAAATAAAGTAACATTTTTTAATTCCCGTACCATATCAGCTATACCATAGGCAGCTTATATGAGTGGTACCATATCAGCTTATATGAGTATATCTCAGTTTGCTAAAATTGAGTTTAAGTAAAAGGTTCCCAGTGAAATCGCCAACCATTAAAAACAAAATTCACGATAAAGCCCCTTTCCTAATTTTAAAATATTCTTAAAAGTCAAACCAAGAACAAACTGGTTTAAGGGAATATGTTTTTCTTTTTTTTTGAAAACTGTGGATTCTTCCAAATTACATAATATGTATTTATGCAATGAGTATGTGCATTAGGAAAATAAAGTAACTTATTTTAATTCCCGTACCATATCACCTATACCATAGGCAGCTTATACGAGTGGTTTTTAGTTGATGAAAATTCTGTACTAAAACAGGTTTAACATTTTTATTTTCTTAATTTCGAAAATTTTATGCTTTTCATATATTTAATGTTCAGCGTCTATTTTAGACAACCATATTATTTGTTTCAAATTGACGGTTTTTGCTATCTTTATAATATTTGACAAATGTTTCCATGTATAAACGCAGTACACGTGTCACATAAGAGTCCGGTAGCAGAAGCGTAAAAGGAAAGATAGAGCTGAGACGGAAATAAACCAATCATAAGCGTTAAAAATTTCGTTGCTAACCGTTTGGAGGTTTGTCATAGGTTAAATATATTTCAATACTTTAACGATTTCGCTACTATGTGAACAGGCTCTATTTCTATAAAATCGTGTGCCGTTGTGGATGATTTCTGGTATTTTGAATTGGAGGAGAGACTATGTGAAAAAAAAGTTAATCTTTAGCAGGGAAAATTTCAAATAAACGCTATTTTTGATTCAAAGGTATGGAAATTTTCTCATGAAGTCAAATTCTTCCGTTCCATCAAGTAGAAATTGACCTGGAGCATTTTAAATCTAGTCAATAATACTTATTTGAGAATATTAAAATTACATTAACTAAAAATATTTTCAGTAAATCAATAACTTTAAATTTTAATTAAAGCTATTTAGACTTATTACTGGCAACATTTCTAAGTTTAAGGGCCCAAGGGACCTTGAAACTCGATGTTTTTTTAAATTATCAATTTTAATTTTCAAATTTTCAATTTTAATTTTCAATAATTAATTTTCTTTTTTACTACATTGAAACCCTTAGAATTCGAAATAAGGAATATTATGCAGAATAATGACTGTTTTTCAAAAATTTTCAAAAATGCTAACGTTATTCAAAATGCTCTGTGCGCATTCTATATTAATTAAAGTCTTTAAATTTTTTATTTTAAGTTTACTATAAGTATATAAATAGAAATGTGCATTTAATTTTTTTTTTGTAGAAATCTAAAGTCTTAAATTTTTTTTCCTATTCTCTCTGTTTTTTTTTATGTTTTTACTTTATTTTATAGTCTATACATTTGAAAAATACATTTGTGATTTCCAAGAATAATGCACCGTTTTGTGACAAACACTTCAATTAACAATTCTGAGAAATTTGGAAGATATGGGAATAAAATGAATACCCATGGAGCCTTTTGAAAAATTCTAGCATTTTTGAAGAATTTTTTGATAAACAGTTCTAATTCCTCCACAAAATACTTTGTGACAAAATAATTTGTGAATTCTAAGTATCTTCAATGTAGTAGAAAAGAATATTAATTATACTCACGTGGTATATAGAGTAAAATATTGAAAATTAAAGAAGAACGAGATTGAAGGTCCCTTGTGCCCTTAAAAAAACTCCATTAAAATCTGAAGACAAAGAGTCCATGTAGTGCACTTTTCGCCTTAAATAAATTTATTGAATACTAGAATTGCATTCATATATCACAGATATCTTGACACTGAGTATGAAAACTGACTGTAGTTCCAAAAGTTCCTAGTTTTAAAGGAAGAATCATAACATTTTTATTACCCTCTGAAGTCACTATCCGGTTCGAAGTCACAAAGATATTTTTTTGGGTCCGGCAATCTGCCTGGGTTATATTACAACCTTTGCATTATTTAGTGAGGCGTTAGAACAACTACTTGTGTTACTCTATGTGCAAAACAAATGCGAAATTGGAGGGCTCTTTGAGAGAACATAGGTGATACGAAAGAAAACAAAGCTTTTCTAAACTCTGACCGTATTTATAGAAACAAAACCCATATTATTCGGGTTGGCATATGAGTACTAAAATATTCGCGTAGCATCTCACTATGCTACAAATTTACATGGGAATATCAGGAGGCTCTGACAGTAATAAACTGCTTCCTTCTATGTGTTGAACCTTTTAACATACCTTAAATCTATATAAAAACATACAGGCAAATATATCCTTAAAAAAAAAGCAAGAATGCTTACTCATGCCCTACCCCCCAAACATCCTGTCTACTGCAGAAGATGTGAAGGTTGCTGATAATCTATATATATAAAACAGTTCCGTAACTGACTCACTGACTGACATACAACGCACAGACCAAACAGCTGGACCTAAAGGGCTGAAATTTTGCATGGCGATTCTTCTAATAGTGTAGGGGTGCACTAAGAAAGATTTTTGAAAAATTCTTCTTAGATTTTTAAAATTAAATTTTTGACCTGTTTTAGTAACTTTTTTTAAGCTTGCATTTAAAATAATAATTTGAGGGTTATAAAATTTATATCACAAGAAAGATCATAAAATTCCTTTAAAATGAAATCTTTTTCGAATCTTTACCTCTATTTTCTGATTTTTGGTGAATTTTTAAAGATTAATTTTTAGAATTCAAATTTATTAAATGCTGATCACGTGATTTCTTTTTCTGGTACTTTAAATAAATTTATCGTCACGTGCATAACAAGTAAATAGACAAAAAAATATTTTTTTTCTTGCTAATGCGGCAGACGATTGGACATTATTTTATCTATAAAATTATCCCTTACGATTTTTTTAAAAATATTTTTTTTTCTACATCAATTGTATATATATTGATCGTCATATTTATTATAAATATATATATATATATATATTTTGGCATTAATTGCATACATTGACCGTTGTATTTAATTTCAATGTACTCCGTAGCGAAGTGCGGGTTTTCAGCTAGTAATCTATATATATAAAACAGTTCCGTAACTGACTCACTGACTGACATACAACGCACAGACCAAACCGCTGGACCGAAAGGGCTGAAATTTTGCATGGCGATTCTTCTTATGGTGTAGGGATGCACTAAGAGAGATTTTTGAAAAATTCTTCTTAGATTTTTTAAAATTAAATTTTTAAGCTGTTTTAGTAACTTTTTTTCAGTTTGCATTTAAAATAATAATTTAAGGGTTATAAAATTTATATCACGAGAAAGATCATAAAGATTCCTTTAAAATGAGATCTTTTTCGAATCTTTACCTCTATTTTCTGATTTTTGGTGAATTTTTAAAGATTCATTTTTAGAATTTAATTTATTAAATGCCGATCACGTGATTTCTTTTTCTGGTACTTTAAATAAATTTATCGTCACGTGCATAACAACTAAATAGACAAAAAAAATTTCTTGCTAATGCGGCAGACGATTGGACATTATCCAAAAAAATATTAAAATACAATAAATATATTATGTTCCTCAAACTGTATACGGTGGTTTTATAAATATATTTTTTTGTTTTTTTTACATCAATTGTATACATTGATCGTCGTATTTATTATAAATATATATATATATATATATATATATATATATATATATAAATATATATATATTGGCATTAATTGCATACATTGACCCTTTGTATTTAATTTCAATGTACTCCGTAGCGAAGTGCGGGTTTTCAGCTAGTCTATATATATAAAACAGTTCCGTAACTGATTCACTGACTGACATACAACGCACAGACCAAACCGCTGGACCTAAAGGGCTGAAATTTTGCATGGCGATTTTTCTTATGGTGTAGGGGTGCACTAAGAAAGATTTTTGAAAAATTCTTCTTAGATTTTTTAAAATAAAATTTTTAAGCTGTTTTTGTAACTTTTTTTAAGTTTGCATTTAAAATAATAATTTGAGGGTTATAAAATTTATATCACGAGAAAAATCATAAAAAAAATTCTTTTAAAATGAAACCTTTTTCGAATCTTTACCTCGATTTTCTGATTTTTGGGGAATTTTTAAAGATTCATTTTTAGAATTTAATTTATTAAAAGCTGATCGCGTGATTTCTTTTTCTGGTACTTTAAATAAATTTATCGTCACGTGCATAACAACTAAATAGACAAAATTTTTTTCTTCTTTCTAATGCAGCAGACGATTGGATATTATCCAAAAAAAATAAAAAAAATTATAAATATATATATATATTTTACATCAATTGTATACATTGATCGTCGTATTTATTATAAATATATATATATATATATATTTTGGCCTTGATTGCATACATTGACCGTTGTATTTAATTTGAATGTACTCAGGGCCCGACTTAGCCTAATTGGGGCCTGGGGCAAAAACTTCTTTGGGGCCCCCCCTCTGCTTCACTACTTCAGTAATGAAGAACTTAATACTTAATACTAAACTTTCTATTCGATTTGGGGGCCCGGGGCAACTGCCCCGTATGCCCCTGCCTTAGTCAGGCTCTGAATGTACTCCGTAGCGAAGTGCGGGTTTTCAGCTAGTTACTAAATAAGGAAAGGATGTACCAATGTAGTGTAATATATTGCGGAGATCTTCCCGTTTGATAATGCACGGATTATTCAGAAAACGGATAAATAACGCTATGTAATCCCAATAATCCTCACACGCGGATAATTGGAAGTCAGATCAAATTACGCACAATTATTTGCATTAAGGTTTTTAACTCTCTAGGCGTTTTTCTGTCCCTATGTTTCCGCTGTAAAACGCATGTCTGATGAATTATTCCACCCTCCAAATGGTATATAAAAACGCCAAAATTGCGTATCTTGAGATACTTTCGAATGCCAAACAAAGGATAGAAGAACCTGTTACACACGCTTTTCAAGCTAAAAATTTGGGACTGGATAATACGTCAAAAACTCTTAGAAGGTTAAATATAACCATATATTATTTCTCCTTATATATATGATGATTTGCATAAAGATTTGTATTCTAATATACATACGTTATCTCCAATTTAAATACTTTTATATTCATTTATAAATACATATTTTATCTGAAAAAATTCATCTAACTATGGACATTTTCGGAACATTAGAATTATCTTAGGCGTACCTGTAGAAATTTCGGCGTTCGAGATTAGTTAACCTTAAAAATTACGATTATCAGATTACAACATACATATGTTAAGGCTAATTATATGTTAAGGCCAACTGGCGAAATGGCTAGCCACTTCTAGCTTTGACAAAGTCATATGGCCAAAGCCCGAAATAATCGAGAATTTACGACTTCTTCGGGCTCTAGTTCATCCGTAAAACTATCCAGCTGTTAGTGAGTCCAGCTTTAAATCGACTGAGAGTTGTTTTAGTTAATTGTTCATTAAGATAATGACGCATGGTTATTTTCTTTTTTGAACTTAAGAAAGCCCTTATGAATAATGTCATGTATAAGATACTTAGACGCATGTACCAAATAAAGTTCTGGGATTTATGACTTGATATAAATAAATCCAAGACTGTTCAAAAAACCTATAAATCTTCTTTTCTCGTATTTTAAGGATATTTAATGATGGTTAGCTCCTATCTGAGACAATATCTGAACAAGAATCCAAAATTAAATTTTAAATTGAGTATCGGATAATTTGAACACTTCCCCCACAGATACGATAGGAATATCACGAGGATCCTTTTTATTTTATTTTGAACAGCGAACATTTCGGAACTACCTTTTTCAAAGCAATTAATATTTGAATGATTTAACTAAGGCCATTAAATACATCTCAAATCACATAGGGATTTTCCTATTCCTATGGTCGTTCCTCACTGGTTATACACTGCTGAGGAGCCCATAACAAGGGTGAAACCGAAGTCTAAGGCTACCTGTAAGTTGTAGATGTGGATCCTCACATTTGCATAGAAATCTTAAAAATATTTACCCCTTTGCCTCACACTCCTCTTGGACTGATTTTTTTCCTGTCTTTAATTAATAATTCAATCTTATTAATTATTTATTAAATACTTTAACTAATTAATTAATCTCTCTTTTATTAACCTTTAGATTACGGGGCACATTTTTCTGATCCGCTCTTTCGAATGGGAAATTTTATACCCCGTTTGTAAGAACGGCCATATATATGTGTGTGTGTATATATATATATATATATATATATATATATATATATATATATATATATATATATATATATATATATATATATACATATATATATATATATGTATATATATATATATATATATATATATATATATATACATATATATATATATATATATATATATATATATATATATATATATATACATATATATATATATATGTATATATATATATATATATATATATATATATATGTATGTATATATATATATATGTATGTATATATATATATATGTATGTATATGTATATATATATGTATGTATATATATATATATGTATATATGTATATATGTATATATATATATATATATATGTATATATGTATATATATATATGTATATATATATATATATATATATATATGTATATATGTATATATATATATATATATATATATATATATATATATATATATATATATATATATATATATATATATATATATACATACATATATATATATATATATATATATATATATATATATATATATATATATATACATACATATATATATATATATATATATATATATATATATGTATGTATCATGTGTGTATGTATGTGTGTATGTATGTATGCATGTATGTATCTCTGTGTGTGTGTGTGTGTGTGTGTGTGTGTGTGTGTGTGTGTGTGTGCATATATATTCATTTCTTGGGCTCGTATTCTTGGGGTACATGCTATCCCACTCCCTAAGGAAAAGGTTAACCCGCGAGAACTCGCACCGGGTATGACATACCCAATCCATTTTCATTCAATGTTTTTGTTATCTTCTTCTTATCGGATTAGGCCGAAATTTCGTGTAGCTGTATTCAAGGTCATATTATTTCAGCGGGGTAAAAGTCTGCTCAATAAATAGATTTTGAGAAAAATATATCGACGGGTATGTCATACCCGTGCGAGTCCTCGCGTCAGTCAGATCTTTCCTTTTTTCTGTCAGTTTATTGCATCATGGCGCGATTTTTTAATTACGACGAGGAAATAAAACAATTGCGACATCTTTTAGAGACTGTTTCTAGTGATAATGAAGCTTTATCCCAAGATAAGATGCCTCTGAGGATGGAGAATACTGTAGCAATTACGATTCTTCTACTGAAATTGAGACAGAAACCGAAGATAAAGGTTCACTGTCAACAGCCGATTTTCATATTGGTAAAGATAAAATTCAAAATGGCTGAAGAAAAAATACCGGCAAAATGTAACAAAGCCCTCAAGGAACGCAATTATCAAGCTTCCAGGTAATACAAATTATTCAAGAGATGTCGCTTCTCCCGTAGATGCCTGGAATGTTCTCTTCAATAGCAACATGCTAAATATGATGGTGCCTCAAACAAAAACAACTTATTCAAGACCTTCAATGGACCTGGAAATCACTAATGAACCGCCTGCAAAAAAACTCAAGACAAAATATAAACGATGATAAATTTGCCCAAGTAATAAGGACTGAAAAACAAAGTTTATGTGCCAAAAATGGGAAAAATGTCTGTGTTGAACATCAGTATGTAGTTTGTAAATATTGTCTATAAAAATGTAAGTATTATTAAAATTCACTAAAAATCTTAAATTTATTATCTTATGTTCTTTAGTTACGTAAGGTTTGCATATAAACAATATTAATTGATATTTAAATAGCAGAAATGAACTAGGGTATGAGATACCCGGCGCGAGTTCTTGTGTTCGAAATTGGGCGCGAGTGCTCTCGGGTTAATAATTAAATAGACCTGAAACCCAGAAAGAACCCTCAATCCTAATATTAAAAATTTACTTTCAACACCATCTATTACAACATCCATTCCCACTAGCATTGCTATCATTTGCTTTACGGCCATCTCGAACAGCCCTCTAAGAACATTGTACTCCAACTTCCTTCTCCTGTCTTCTTGGCTCCTCCTTTTCTCAAACGGGCGAGATCCCACTGTTGCACCTTGCTGACTATTTGTTTTATGCGTCAGGATTATACTGGTTAGTTATATTTAAGATTATCATTTGGTATTTTTATATTATTCTGCTTATATCTTCCTTAAGCTGTGATGTATGTATTCCCTAATGCATGTCTCGGGTATGGTTAAAAATAAATGGGTTTTGATGAAGCGAACTGTCACTATAAATGTCATATATAATGTGAATTCATAGTTGTTGCGTTGCGAACATAAAAATGAAGATAATGAGATTTATGTATGGGGAGGAAATTATACCATATAGAAAAACGTTGTAATAAATCCACAAAGTGCAATTAAGGGGGTTCACTGTTTTTTGCAAATTTTAACGAAATGTTTGAAATATTAGGATATATATATTAATGAAAGAGACTCTTAAAATAAGACTTAAAGATTTGTTTTGCAGATTTCCCTTCTTCTCTTCTTGCTTGTTGATCTTTGAGGGGAGTCACATTTTATTTTTACGCATACTCTTTGCGACTGAAAATCGAACTTAAAGTGAGTATAACAGACTACTTAACGTTTTTTTCTTTTTTTTTCTGAATGACAAACTTTATTTTATATCCCAGAGCCATAAACCTCCTTTGAATTAATTTATTTTTTCAGAGAAAGTATGTTTAATTAGTCTTTTTTATACAAAAAAATGTTGTGCTGTAGCGGAATGAAATATTAAAAAAAAAGCTATCTCAGCGCTTGATGTCTTAACAAGTTCTGTTATAATATCCATTTGTTACAAGACTTAATTAAGCTTGAAAAGAATGAGAAAAACTGAGAAACAAAAATGATAATTAACAATAAAAAATGCTTTTCATTGATAAAAAATCTAGTGCATAATTTTTAATAAATTTTTTTTCTCCACGGATCTCGTCCTTTTAAAAATACTGTTTTTTATGCCATATCTGCATCTAATATTCGTTATGATTTGTAAGTGTTGATTTAAAAAAAATTATACTTTTTTGCACGTGTAACTACTAATTATATATTACAATGATTCTTACTTAAGCATGCATTCTGAGGCAAAACGTGAGTAATGCTATAAACGTTACTCTCTCCACAATAACATAATGTCCGATATAATGTATGTTCCATTGCGGATTCTTCTGGTTTAACCCTTAAGAAGGCGCGCCAATTTTTGGAACACCAGCAGGCGCGTGTGGCACAAAGTGCAACGTCTCTTTCAACCTTCATCATTCCTTTTGTAATAAACTTTTATTTTCAAATTGAAAATAATAATTCTGCGTTTTATGACAATATATAAAATGTTTATAATATTGAGATATATTCATAATTAAAGGCCAAAGAACGCAGATACAATCGCCTTATTTCAAATTTTTCCGGTTTATTGGATCTGAGGACAACTTGACAATGGATACCTATTATGTCCAAAACTTAAAAAAAACAATGAGATTGTTCATCTTCGTGATATGTGGGACGTGTAATAGCTGCACATTTGATCGACTACATCAACTCCTGCTTTTGCCGTATTGTAATCCAGTATAATCGCTGGTTTACCACGGTTAAATCACGACTAACAATGAATGGAAAGGAATAGGAGGGTCAGAAAATCAGACCTGCATTAGAAAGGGTGTAGCTGTAAACATAATTTGCTTAGAACAATCAAACCTTACATGTAAAAATAAACCGTTCAAAATTACGAAAATGTTGCACTCTGTACACGGGCATGCCCTCTGAAGGCGTAATTGGGAATTTTTAGATTTAATGCGATTATAAAAATTATCAAAAAATTATTTTGTTCCTGTTAAGTATTTCAGGATAATTTTACATCAATACGAAGCATTAAGCTTGATGTAATTTAACATCTACGTAGCTTTATTAATATCATAATCTTCAGTAAACTAAGCTTGTAAATTGTGTAATATTTTAGCAGCTAAATTTCAGTTAATGCAAATTTTTATTAATCTTAAATGTCACCCTTTATGCTATTGTAATTACGCTCAGTCAAAAATTAACTAATAGTTCATTTCACAATCTTAGATCGTGGGCGCGGTTGCCCAGTTGGCAAAGGCAGCGCACCAGTATCTGGTTCGATGCCCGTCCCTGACAAATCCACCGCCGTGTACGCTAAAGGCGCCTGGCACACGAAAAATCTGTCGTGGCTGCAATGTCCTCCAAGTTCTCAAATTTAATTCTGGATGTGTGGGGTCAAGTGTACCGATCTCGTCACTTGACTCGGTTCTAAATTATGGGACCGGCTTGTAGGGGGTAGTACTGGCGTTATGGAGAAACGAAATCCTACGTTAAAATTGCTTTTTATATTACGTATACTAAACGACAAACAGGTAATGTTTATTGTATGCATTTTTCAGTTGTATCGTAATAAGGAAGTATTAATCTAGGCCAATTAAAGATTATTCACTCATTTTAACTTAGTGTCTTATTACTGATTTGTTATTATGCATTATGTAAGTTTCTGTGTGCCCCCTTATGAATGGCCAGCGGTCTCGCGTTGTTCATGTAGGCGAATGTCTGGATACAAGCGTCTCCGCGTTCAAAAAAAAAAAATAGAGACTATCAATACTTAAAACTGCAAACAAATAAAAAAAATTCATGTAGTCTCTTCTAACGAAAGTACTTTAACGTAGTTTATAATTAACGTAGAATTATTGACGTAAGATATTAACGTAGGATTACTTATCGTTGCTTATATTTTGTATGTGTATATGTATGTATGTGTTATGTATATATGCATCTATATATATGTGCGTATGTATATATGTATACTTATATGTATGCCCAAATCTTAACGCATTTTTGTACTATTCTGTTTAACTGTTTACTGCTTGTCGAAGCGATACAGACTTGTTTTGGCACGCTGCCAAAATTATAACTTGCGAGGATGAATGGACGGATGGTTTTAGCATCTGAAATTTTGCTTTCTCAAGGACCGTTATGGAGAAACGTAATCCTGCGTTAAAATAACTTTTTATATTACGTAAACTAAACGACAATCGGGTAATGTTTATGGTATGCATTTGTCAGTTGTATCGTAATAAGGAAATATTAATCTAGGCCAATTAAAGATTTTTCAGTCATTTTAACTTAGTGTCTTATTATTGATTTGCTATTATGCATTATGTAAGTTTCTTTGTCAGCAACTCCAATTTTTATTCATTTTAAGCAGAATTATTCTATACTTTTATGAAAATGTTTCTATTTATTCATTGATTGTAAATACGAATAAAAGCAATTTTAAGTCCTTTATTCTTTTGAGTAAAAATCACATGATCATTACGCTAATTCCCTTTTAACTCTTAGATAATTATTTGAGAAAGCTATGTAACATAGTATTATTACTCAAAAGAGATTCGATAGCAAACTAATAGTCATTCCTTTAAGTATCACGGTAGGCAATGTGTTTTGAAGGTAGCCAATTTAGGACGTAAATCTCTTAAGAGAAGACTATGAAATCTAATTGTACAAAACAATCTAATAAATTGCAAAGGAATAAATCTATAACAAGCAATATCTCAACAGTGGATATCTATTTGTTTTGAATCTTCCCCTTAAAGATAAAAATAGAAATAATTGAGTAAAAACTTTTTACTATTTCTAGCCTTAGAAATTTTAAAGAACGTTTTAAGAGATTTTCAAAAGAAATAGGTACTCGTACTATAAAATCATGATCAAGGGGATGTCGGCTTATCTACAATACCCATGAAAATCATAATGAAAATCACAATTATATTTTCTTTTTATATAAATAACTAGCTGAAAACCCGCGCTTCGCTACGGAGTACATTCAAATTAAATACAACGGTCAACGTATGCAATTTATGCCAAAAAATAAATATATATATATATTTATAATAAATGCGATGATCAATGTATACAATTGATGTAAAATATATATCTATCTATATATATATATTTATAAAAAAATCGTAAGGGATATGCATTTTTTTTGGATAATATCCAATCGTCTGCTGCGCATTAGGAAGAGAAAAAAATATTTTTTTTTGTCTATTTAGTTGCTACGCACGTGACGATAAATTTATTGAAAGTACCAGAAAAAGAAATGACGTGATCAGCATTTAATAAATTAAATTCTAAAAATTAATCTTTAAAAATTCACCAAAAATCATGAAATGGCGGTAAAAATTCGAAAAAAATTTCATTTTGAAGGAATTTTTATGATCTTTCTCGTGATATAAATTTTATAACCCTCAATGTATTATTTTAAATGCAAACTTTAAAGAATGTTACAAAAAGAGCTTAAAAATTTTATTTAAAAAAAATCTAAGAAGAAATTTTCAAAAATCTTTCTTAGTGCACCCCTAGACTATAAGAAGAATCGCCATGCAAAATTTCAGCCCTTTATGTTCAGCGGTTTGGTCTGTGCGTTGTATGCCAGTCAGTCAGTCAGTCAGTCAGTGAATGAATGAGTCAGTTACGGAACTGTTTTATATATATAGATTTTATATACCTCAAAAGAAATCCTAATTGGTTGTAGTCCCGTATGCTATTGAAATAAAAATCATTTTCGTCCAATACACCTAATTCTGTTTTTGCACGAATCTTTTTTACACGAATTTGATTTAACACGAATTCAAAGAATAATTCATTCTCTTTTTACGCGAGTCATTTTGATTTAACACGAGCGGTCCAATCCAATTTCTCATTTTTATTGGATCTAAATTCTAAGAAAACAAAATTTTATTTGTGGCGTATTATTTTTGACGATAGTGTATCCAGTTCTGTTTTGATTCAAGAATTCAGTCCGCAGAAACATTTTCTTCTTTTGTTCTATGAAAAATAAAGGAAAATGATAGAAAATGATCCAAATTGCAGATTTAATAAAAGAAGGTCTGGAACTGGCCAAAAAATTGGGTAATTATTTTTTCAATCATGACCCTAATGAGGAACGCGCTGGAAAGTTTCAACGTGAACTGTAGTTGTTGAAAGCCTCTTACAGAGAATTATATGACGACCTAACCAAAACATGAACACAGTGGTAAATAACTGAATTCGTTCGTAAAACCGGTGAATCATCAGCACCTGAGGAGACTCGTGCTGGTTTTGCTCAAGAGATCACAGAAATAATTTCATTAGTAGAGGAAGACGATGTCCACAACATTTCTAGTGATAACAGTGATATTCCAGTCGCATGCAAACGTATGCGCCATTTATTGTCAGAAAGTGAAAACGAATAAAAGGAAAATTATATGTAAAACAGATTTTTTGTGTTCAGGACGAATTTTTTTTCATTTTCATTTCTTTTTTTTTCATGTGTATTTTGATGAAATAAAATAAGCTTAAAGCGAAAATCTTCATATGGTTTTTTTTTAAATTATTGGAACGAAATTCTTTTACGCGGCTTACAGTAGAGTGAACTGGCAGAAATCGTGAAGTAACGAAAAAGCGTTATGCCTCTTACAGACGGTCTACCTTAGCTTGCTATTGCTGGCTTTTGGCGTTCGCTTCTGTCTCCCACCCTGCCACCGTGAGTTCGATTCCCACTGGTGCGTTGTTTCATCTCCTGCACTCGCGAATGTTTAACTCCGGCTTTTCTGTTATTTAAAATTTCAACTTAGTCTTAACTTAATATTTTCTCCTAGTTTCTTAACTCTTAACATTTATTCAATCTTTTTTTATTTGGTGAGATTATGAATACAGTTAGTTGTAATTTTAATTCTAAGCTTTAGCTTTGTGGTGTTTTCCCTCGTCATATCAGTTTGAAAAGGCATTTGGAACAAAATCGTAACCTGTGTGTAAAAAATGAGATTTTAAGATATGTGCCTATCTTTTAGGCACTTATTTTTGAAAAAATGTAAAATATTTATTAAACACATGTTTTTAGTTAAAACAGGGGACAAAAATTATGGATTGCCAAACCTTCTATAGCAAAATCTAACCAATATACACAGCTGGCCACCCAAATTGCAACACCAAGAAAGACAAGAGATATCACAACAAAATGTATTTTGTAGATAACATGTTGACCAAGTATCAAATGATTAAATTTATAGACTTCTGTGAAGTGTGGTTCCTGCCAAAATCAGTAGCCAGAGTAGCCGCCATTGTTGGAGATCACCGCTGCCACACGCCTCGGCATTGATTCAAAGAGACTTTGGATGAGTTCTTAGGGTACAGCAGACCAAGCAGCTTCCACACGCTGCCAAAGTTGATCTGCAGTGGCATCTGGGGATGGAATCTGGGTCAAACGTAGAGCAACCATGGACCACATGTTTTCTATCAGCGAAAGATCCGGAGAGCTAGGCGGCCAGGGAAGCAATTCAATCTGGCGATTGACGAAGAACCGTTGGACAATGCATGCCACGTGTGGTCGCGCATTATCCTGTTGAAATATGGCTGTGGGCAAGCCCTGAAGGTAAGGAAGGACAACTGGCTCCAACACCTCGGAGATGTAGCGCTGGCTATTTAAAGTACCGGCAATGCGTACTAGAGGTGTGCGAGAGTGATATCCAATACCGCCCCATACCATATTACCCGGTGCAGGACCAGTGTGGCGGTGCATAACGCAGCTGTTCAGCATCCTCTCTTCACGGTGTCTCCAGACTCGAATGCGACCATCGTGGTGTTGCACACAAAGCGTGACTCGTCAGTAAAGACAATTTCATTCCATTCTGCCGTCCACATCCTTCTGTCGTCACACCATTGGCGGCGGAGACGTCTGTGGTTCTGCGTCAAGGGTAGACAAAGCAATGGACGTCTTGCGGACAGACCACTCTGGTATAAACGGCGTCGAATGGTACGCGCAGACACTGGATGATGCGTTACAGACTGCATGTGCTGTGCTATGGTTCGTGATGTGACTGAGCGATCGGTCACTGCCATGCGCAGAATTTGTCTGTCATCACGTTAAGTGGTGCGCTGAGGTGGATGCGATCGTACACGCCGGTCCGTCGTACCCTCCTGCATCCAACGATCACATATCCGCATTACAGTTGTTTGGTTTCGTCCAACACGACTACCGATTTCCCTGAAAGATAATCCACAATCCCGGTAGGCCACTATCCTTCCTCTGTCGAACTCGGATACTTGATCAAAAGATGATCGCTGTTTTCGACGAGGCATAATTGATCGTTTTTTTGAAAAAACCACAAGAAAAACACAATTGCCGAACTTGAAATCGTCGAAATCTCCAAGCTTTAAATAGCGTTTTGAAATGGCGCCACAGGCGCGCGTGATGTGCGTCTGCGCTGAAATTCTAATCATTTGCATATCTCACCTCCGCTAATGCAAGTTGTAAATTTCATGTTATTTGCATGTTTCCTTCAGTGTGTTGCATTTACAGTGGCCAACAGTGTATTTCCCTTTTTTCAGCAAAAGTAAATCACTTATTTGTGTTATGAAGCAAACGATTACCAATACATATTAAATTTACTAAAATATGCCAAATTTTGTGTACACAACATGGTTTTCTTTAAAAAAATTGATAATTTTTTCAATAAAAATAGCTCTTAAATTAATAAATTCATAATTGCAACCTATTCTTTGCTTAATAACATACCATTAAATAAGCAGAACCTTCTAACATAATTTTATTTTGGATGTTTGTTTGGTTAAATTCTCCTAACGCATCTCGTAACGATGATCAGAAAAGCAGAAAATGACAGAAGATTGTAATGGGAGCTAGTTGTATTTGGTAATACGAGATGGCGTCCCTATCTGTCATATTTGAACAAGAGATGGCGCCACGAAAAATATAGAGCAAACGAGCTGTCCTGATCCACTCATTCATTACCGACGGTATTAATCGAAAATAATAAAGAAACTAATCATCGCCATGATACAAACTGTGAAGAATTAATCTATAGTCAGTTTCAAATTTAACAACCAATAAATATTGAAGCTCAGCAAGTAATAAGTCCAAGTTTTCCATCATTTGAAGCCCCATACGAGGAACATGATGAATGTTCAACGCCAAACGTCCTATTACATCTTGAAATAGACATTGCTGGCGACAGTAACTGCCTTTTTTCGTCTCTCATAAGAATTTTACATCTTCAAATATCTGCATCAGTCCTTCGACAGCAACTTTATAATTCATCCTACTTAAATCCTTGTCAAAATCCAATTAGTGCAAGAAGTATACTAAGTAGTGAATTTCAATACGGAGATTTAGATTGTTTATTCATATTTTCCAGAACATACAATCAAAATATGAGAGTGCACTTTCATTATTTTTACTGATTTTTTTAGACCTGGAACCCATCTTTTTTTCTTCCATAAATACATCCTTTTTTACACGAATGTTTTTTACACGTATTCTTTAGGAACGTATCTATCGTGTAAAAACAGAATTAGGTGTACATCATCAGATTTTTCCCAATAACTCACTAAAAAATATAACTATCTGACGACGATTTTAGTACTATCACAAACATATATTTATTAACATTTAAAATTGTTCAAATCCCCAGCAGGCTGTAGTATGAATAGAAATTAATGTGCGAAAGATATTTGTTTCTTGCGTTTACCAATGCGTCAGAAACGAGAGGCTTGATATTTAGGGCCTGTTCACATAGGAGTCCGTTGCGTTGCGTTAAGGAAAAGATGACGTTGAGACGCAAATAAACCAATCATATGCCTCCAAACGATTAGCAAGGAAATTTTTAACGCCTATGATTGGTTTATTTTCGTCTCAACGTCATCTTTTCCTTAACGCAACCTTACGCAACGGACTCCTATGTGAACAGGCCCTAGGAGTCCGTTGCGTTGCGTTAAGGAAAAGATGACGTTGAGACGAAAATAAACCAATCATATGCCTCCAACCGATTAGCAATGAAATTTTTAACACCTATGATTGGTTTATTTTCGTCTCAACGTCATCTTTTCCTAAACGCAACGCAACACAACGGACTCCTATGTGAACAGGCCCTAATGTTCTAATATCCGAAGTACAAAGAAAGCTATCGATAGAGGCGGCATTCAATAAACCAGGATAAAATAGTTTTCTTGATGAAAATGCATAACATGTCACGTGTTCCCGAAAGAACTGGATTTTCAAGGAATTTGAGAATCTAAAGGGTGCTCTTATACTCAAAGTAAAATAAATAAAAATCACCGTAACCTGCAAAGCAAACTCAATTTCACACTCGAATGCTAAACCTATTTTTTTCCGAGTTCCTGTCTTCTACATTTGAGATGATTTTAGCACCAACGTTATTCTTTCGTAAGTGCTGCACAGCACAACGATAAAACATATTTTCTTGAACAAAGGGTACGTCGTAGAAATTCCCAACATTTTTTTTTTCATTTAAACTAGACTATAAAGTGTTTTAAATATAGCTGACTGCGTGTAAAATGTTTTATATAAAGGTTTAAGATAAAATTTATATGCAGAGAAAAATATGGGAGACAGCTAAAGAAATAAAATAAATTATAGATGTAAGGTTATTTATTTTTCTGTAGTGTATAAGTCAAGAGAACGAAGAAAATTAACATGAGGATATGTGTGAATTTAAATCATAAGTTGCCCATTTTTTTTTAAAATAAAAGTATCCAATTTTTCAAAACGCTGTTTAGCAAATTCTTCGACTTATTTCAAATTATGATATACTTTGTTACATACCTAAAATAATTCAGTGTATATAAATCATTTTGCGAATAAAATTCATCTAGAAAAGAGGCCTACACGTAACAATTCCCTATAACGACTTGTGTGCTTTAGAAAGTGCTTCAGAATTAGATAAAAATTATAGTTATAAAATTTTGATATAGATTTGTAACTACAGATATTCCTCGATTTAAGACCGAGATAGGGACCGAGACATTGATCGTAAGTTGAGTTTCAAACATTTTTTTTTGTATATGCACATACATATCTGTATACCGGAGGTAAAGGATGGTGTGAAGATAGCAAAAATATGTTGCTTACCTCCGTCTTGGCGGTGCAGCTGTCTTGGTACTAAGTGATTCCAAGTACACGAACATTAAACATGTATTTATTCAATCTACTACGAAACAAAAAGAACGTTATAGTGCTACGATACAAAAACGGAAAATTACACAAACAGAAGTAAGTAAGGAATCATGGGATAGCTTCTGGTTTGCGCCGGTTTGGCGCGCGCCTTGGCGACTTGAGGGTTGCATGAAAAGGTTAACTTTGAAAATGTGTGATTACTTTCCAACAAAGGACACCAAGTCCATTTCTTAAAAGTAGACTGTTTAACTTTATTCCTTCATTTTTAGCACTATTTTCGGTAGAGTAAAGCTGTTAGGCGAATGTTTATACACAATAGACCTTGCCCATTGAAAATTTCACCATGTCGTATCATTGTGTCGAGGTAAAAAGCAGTAAGTGGATTTCTTTAAGCTGTCCTGTGAAATGCAAACATTGTGACATAGTGTTCCATACTTCCGAGGTAAAGATATATTTTTTTTACTTTCATATGTAATTTAAAATGCATTGTATTTAGAAGACATGAATTATTCTTCGCCATCACTAATTATTATGTTAGTACAATCCATTGGTTCAGAATTTGCGACAGAAGACACGTTGCAATTTTTTTAACAAAGTTATCCGAGGTAGTTTGAACAGTTTGCGTCTTCTTTTCCTCGTATATTGTCTGGTAGCAAGCTAGATTTTCCTGAACACGACGATTGACACTTGTGAATCTTTCTTCGTTTGGATCCATTGCTTCTAATTGTTGTAGTCTTTTATTACTATAATGAAAAGCTGAAGCCATTTCTGACGCCAATGAAGGTGTTTTTGATTCATCGTGTGGATATCGAAACTATTGCATCGTACAGTTTTATAATTGCGTCATAAATTTTTGCAGTATTACAGAATATTGCTTATATTTTAATAATTGTGTAATACATATACTCAGCCTTTCATCCCTTCAGTGGGTCGATAAAATGAGGACCAAGCATGCTTGGGAACTAAACTCTGTGGGTCCCACGTCAGGTTGACCACCTGACTGAGACATATGCTGTATGGCACCCCAAGCCCACGGTTACGAAAGCGGAGATGGGTACCGCCGGCCCTGGTCCACATCGGACTGTTGCGCCGTGAGTTTAAGAGTTTAATACATATACTGTACATTCAGGGAACAGTATTTTTGAGAAACAAAAAATTATATTTAAAAATTTCGGTCGTAAGTCGAGGAATATCTAGGATGTGTTAAAAAAGCTTTGCGGAACTAAGATACTTATGGACTACAAACTAATGTGCGTTATCTGTAATGAACACTTCTTCAATTCCACAAAACGTTAAACAGGCTGGTTACATGTTTTGAACTAGTTCATCATCAGACCGAGAAGCCTTGGTATGATTGCCGCAGTGACCTATTCACAAAACATGTGAGGGTCTTCGGGACTGTTTAATATAAATAGGGGTTAGAACAGAAAATTCTATGAATAAAACAGCGTGGGAAGCGAGGAAGAGAAGGGTAAAGTTATATGACCACCAGACCCCATACTGGACACTCCCCTTGACCGGGATAGCATATAAAGCAGTTACATTGCGAAAAGGCTGGGAAAAAAGAGCCCGGAAGACGGAGTAATCGTCTTCCGGGAGGATTATATATATATAATAGCCGTTGTCTCTGTATAACACTTCCGGGCTGTACTCATCTTTCAATTGAAGCCCTCAGTAAACATACAGCCGGTTAGGCTTAATTTTAATTTCAGATGTGGATCAGAATTTTTTCTTACCTAAAAACTAATATCTTCTCCATCAAATCACGTTTGTTCAGCCTATTTTTCTATAAAACATTCAGAACTAAAAAAATTGGATGCTTTTAGCTGTATATTTAACAGTTTTTAAAAATCTGTTTACTTTTGCGATGAATTCTGAAAGTAAACAAACTTGAATGTGAATGAATCAAGTAGCTCAATTATTCATATCGCGTAGTGAGCTATAAAAAAGACTGGATGGCAGTCTACTACTCCAATCGCATGAAAAACTAAATAAATAAAAAAATAATGAAAGGGTTTCCTTTTACAAGGTGTGAATTAAATGCAATATTGTTAGATAATTCGGGATAATTTTTAACTTTCATATACTTTTTCCATTATGACGTCATTATTAGTATTATGACGTCAAAATGACGGGTTACCTTCTAGTTAAGAATAAAATGAAATAGACCAATTACGTGCAGATATATTTCCATGAAGTAGATAAAGATAACGTAGACACATCTTTGACTGAAACAGATGAATTGTTATTTTATTTTATACTTAAACCTCAGCATTACTGCGTCTTCGCTGCTCTATTTTCCTACCGTTCTAAATTGCCCTGCTTCATATGTTAGCTCCGTTAACGGTTGTGTCCCGTGTTGGGTCTGGTGGTTATGCTGTCCCCTTCTTTCCCTTTCTGGTGCCCGTTGCTTCCCACTCTGCTTTTTCTGTAATTTTCTGTCGTCGCCCTTATTTATATCAAACGGTTTCGGTTAGTTTGGTTTGGTTTGGAGCGCTACGGTCAACTTTTTGCTACACGAGAGCTAATTAGACCGAGACCTACCGTTTAAAGCCGATTCCGAACGGCTACAAACATCCATGCCAACAGTGAGACTCGAACGCACAAGATCTGAACTGAATGCAAGCGCCCTAGTCATTCGGCCATCACTGGCGATCAGTTCCTTGTAAAGAAAAACCTACATTTAATACGCGCATGCAGTTTAGTTCCAAACAGAGGAGGTTTTAGAGGGAATAATCTCCCAAGTATTACATACGATAATTATTTAAACTAGGAATGCCTTTTTTGTCCAAATTTAATGCAACCATCAATTGTTCTCTGTTAAAAATATCAGTAACGGCAATCCCTACTGAATGCCGTTAGGGAGGCAATCAATATTCTCAGACAGCACATGGATCGTCGCTGGACATAGGGCCCTCAACAATCGAGCTTTAGGCCGTCTGCACATGGGGCAACTCAAAAGAAACTGATAACTGACTCCAATCACAAACCAGTCCGTGATGAGTCGTAACCTATGTAATTGAATGGAGCCACGCACACGGCGCAACTGGTTACAAACTCGTCCGACGGGTTTGTACCCACACTCGAACCCACTCGAACCCACAGGATCTCAACCGAATGCCAGCGCCTTAGCCATTCGGCCATCCCCTGGCCAAACGGTTTCGATACCTTCGCATTTGTGAATCGTTCACTGCGACAATCACACCAATGCTCTTCGGTCTGGATATGAACTATCAACTAAGCCACTCTTTTTGATTTATTGTGAAACTGAAGAATTGTTCCTTATGTATTTCTAATCCACAAATTTCCCGTAAGTGACAAACTATGTGTTTAAACTATGTCATATTGTCAGCTGACGAAGAACATTTTATTGTCAGTTGCAGAGTAAAGGTATTATATTAACTACATAAAAGAAATATAATCGACAGAACAAGTCAAATGGCTTGAAAGGTTCTTTCGTAATGAGCATTTATACTTTCATTAGATGAATTCCTTTAGGTGAACGACATATACATGAATGCAGCTTAAAATTAGGCGTATTTTCGCTTTTTTGAAGGGAAACGCTTTGATATTGGCATTCAAACAGATCTGAGGCCTTATGTTTTAGAATGCATTTACATATAATGTTTAATTAAAATTTTCCTTTCATCTCATTATTAGTCTGTGGGAATATAAATTGAATCAATATCGTGTCCTCCTTGAATGGCTTATCTCTTTGAATACCCCTTGAAGCTACAGAAATTTCCTTCCATTTTAATTCAATACTCCTAAAGTAACTCCAGATTTTGAAAGTGCTGACAGGTGTATTACACACCAACATAACCCCCCCCCCCCGAAAGTTATTCCATAGAGTTGAAACCAGAGCTTAGTTCAGAGCCATTGGGTACTTGTTTATAAAACAGATTTTGTCCACAAAATATCAATGCAACACTGATACCAAAACGTATAACTTTAATCACACATTATCCAAGAAATTAGAATACAGAATTTCCAAAGTACCCAATTATGGGACACTGCAGTAAGGACCAGTTTTCCGTAACTGGAGCCCAATTGGAAATCGAAATACGAGCTCCAGATCTTAGTTGAGATTTTGTTGAAATTTACAACCTCCCCAGTACAACACAGTGCAAAACGAAATGCATTTGACTATATGAAAACAATATGTCAAAGGATTTTCTATAGAACCTGGCTGTTTGGTTATAACGCCAGAAGAGAACATAATTAAGCTTCATTCTGTAAATAAGGTATATTTTTGCGCATGATTGCAGTGGAGATACAACTGCTACTCAAATATATACTTGACTTCAATCTGTTTGTATTCAATCTGTTTGTAGGCTCATCCATGGGAGTTTAGCCATAAGGACCACATACTCTTATGTGTTAACTAAGAGATATAGATTTAAACTACCAATCAATAACTCATAGGCTTTGATCTATTATCTACTAACCCTCTCGTCAAACCGATCTTAGAGTATGAGATCGAGCATAAGGGTTTGTGCTTCTTCAGCGATGATTGAATGTTTGTACGATCAATCACTGAGGGCGTTTCTGGAGAGAGATTGTCCAGTACACCGATTTGAAAATCGCATTTTGTAACGGAAACAAAGTTAATTCCATTGATAGCCGCAAAGAGAGCAGGGTATCTTTAACATGTTTTGTGGCTCATGTGCGTAACCTATATAAAAAAATTCTGAGGTTATTACACTCCCACTGCTGGTAAAACTCCTCAATTATTCATCATCTGATAAACGCCTAATAGCCGAAATCTCCCAGGATAGCTTCCATTGTGTCAATGTCCTCTGTAGTTTGATTTCAATCAAACCCGAGAGAAAATCTTGGGAGGCCTACTATCGACTGAAGCAGGAATCAGTCCAAAATCGGTCAATATCTAGAATAATCACTGACAGGTTTAAAAAACAGCAGAATAGTCTTCCTCTTCTATATTCATTTTTAAGCGTATTGAAAAACTGTCACATGGATACTTGTGTTTGCTGTAAGTCTATAGAGAATAGCTTCTTCTACCCAACCTTGGGTGTATATAATTTGAAGTGGCACTCAAAAGAATTAGATTCAAACACAGATCTAATTTTAATAACACTGTTTATTCAAACATTTGCTTTTCAACATAAAGCATACGGACTACTAGTACAAGATATATATATATATATATATATATATATATATATATATATATATATATAGAGCATTCAAGAAAAATACACTTTGCAATACTCACAAAGTCAACCAGAAATGCTGCTACGTAAACTTTGGGCCTAACAAGAACTCATGTTGGTTAGCACCTCAAGCTGCTGCTCGCAAACTCCTTTCACTTCATTAGCACTTCCTTTCACTTCGTCTCACTTCCTCAACACTTCGTCTCTTTCATTTAGATGCTTGGTATTTATACCAACAGCGTATGCCTTGAAATTAGCATATCTCAAGCGGCTTCTTTAATTTATACACTTAAAATTTCGATTCTTGTGAATCGAAACTAATGTAAACCTTACAAGTCGTATAATTGTTATTTTTAATCAAAGAAAACTGGAAGTACACTAATGTTTACACTTACCTCCTTATACTACACTGCTGGCCACTGTAAATGCAACATCCCGAAGGAAACATGCAAATAACATGAAATTTACAACATGCATTAGCGGAGGTGAGATATGCAAATGATTAGAATTTCAGCGCAGACGCACATCACGCGCACCTGTGGCACCACTTCAAAGCGCTATTTAAGGCTTGGAGATTTCGACGATTTCAAGTTCGGCAATTGTGTTTTTCTTGTGTTTTTTTCAAAAAAACGATCAATTATGCCTCATCGAAAACAGCGATCGTCTTTTGATCAAGTATCCGTTTTCGAAAGTGGAAGGATAGTGGCCTACCGAGATTGTGGATTATCTTTCAGGGAAATAGGTAGTCGTGTTGGACGAAACCAAACATCTTTAATGCGGATATGTGATAGTTGGATGCGGGAGGGTACGACGGACCGGCGTGTTCGATCGCATCCACCTCAGCGCACCACTTCACGTGATGACAGGCAAATTGTGTGCATGGCAGTGACGGATCGCTCAGTCACATCACGAACCATACCACAGCACATGCAGTCTGTAACGCATCATCCAGTGTCTGCGCGTACCATTCGATGCCGTTTACAGCAGAGTGGTCTGTCCGCAAGACGTCCATTGCTTTGTCTACCCTTGACGCAGAACCACAGACGTCTCCGCCGCCAATGGTGTGACGACAGAAGGATGTGGACGGCAGAATGGAATGAAATTGTCTTTACTGACGAGTTACGCTTCTGTGTGCAACACCACGATGGTCGCATTCGAGTCTGGAGACACCGTGAAGAGAGGATGCTGAACAGCTGCGTTATGCACCGCCACACTGGTCCTGCACCGGGTATTATGGTATGGGGCGGTATTGGATATCACTCTTGCACAGCTCTAGTACGCATTGCCGGTACTTTAAACAGCCAGCGCTACATCTCCGAGGTGTTGGATCCAGTTGTCCTTCCTTACCTTCAGGGCTTGCCTACAGCCATATTTCAATAGGATAATGCACGACCACACGTGGCACGCATTGTCCAACGGTTCTTCGTCAATCGCCAGATTGAATTGCTTTCCTGGCCGCCTCGCTCTCCGGATCTTTCGCCGAAAGAAAACATGTGGTCCATGGTTGCTCTACGATTGACCCAGATTCCATCCCCAGCTGCCACAGCAGATCAACTTTGGCAACGTGTGGAAGCTGCTTGGTCTACTGTACCCCAAGAACTCATCCAAAGTCTCTTTGAATCAATGCCGAGGCGTGTGGCGGCGGTGATCTCCAACAATGGCGGCTACTCTGGCTACTGATTTTGGCAGGAACCACACTTCACAGAAGTCTATAAATTTAATCATTTGATATTTGGTCAACATGTTATCTACAAAATAATATTTGTTGTGATATCTCTTGTCTTTCTTGGTCTTGCAATTTGGGTGGCAGCAGTGTATTTAATGAATTTTCTAAAACGATTTTTTTTACTATTCAAAGCAGCTTTCTTCCGTATGTTTCTGTCTAAACAATTTTACTAACTAACAAATAATTTAACAGTAAAAAACAGCATTTGTTTCAAAGAATGTAAATTTTAAAGTCATTAATCACAGAATCAGTATATTTTTTAGTTATGGGGGAATTCAACACACTTCCGCATGCATTTAAATTGCGCAAATGAATTTTCCTTTGGGAATATTCGTAACTAATTAAATTAGTTGTACTTGTGTAATGTTTGTGACGATGAGTGCAATATTTTTATTTCAGTTTCAGTGCGTTCAATTTCAGTCTCAAGATGAGTCTCGCAACTTAATTGACAAACGTATGTAAATGCTAATATCATTTGATTATATCAGCGGTTGAAATGGTAGAATAAAATGTTTCATGAAAGAAATTATATTTGTCATCGGAAGTATTTTATTTTACTCTGCATATTGGAAAGTAGAAAAGAAATTTCAAACCTTCATACCTACAGTAAAAGGGAACAACTCACTATTATATAACGGAGTAAAATAGTATATAATAATAGTATGGGAATTTAATTGCTTTAAACATTGATATTTCTTTAAATATTTGAAAATTCGAGAAAGAGATGTGCATGTTTTAATTTTTTTAAGGGAAGAGAGAGGAATATAATTACATGCGATCATGAACGTTCAAGAAAATAATCATATTTTTTGAAATGGTGTAATATCTCAGCCCTCTAAATAAGCCCCGTAAAAATTATATGCATATCTTTATAATTAAAACATATTAAATGCAGTAGCATCTATATATATAAAACGCGTAGGTATGCGGCACAAAAATCGACGATATTTCTACACTCCAAATGGCAACGGCTGCAACTATCGGATGCAAACATTAACGGCCGTCTGCAATTTGCAACCGCGTGTGTGTAGTGGCTCGACGATAGCACGTAATATGGTACAATTTAATTGCTGTATTTTACTCGTGAATAATTTTAATTTATTCATGAAAAAATTTTAATTTATTCACTTGATATGATTAAGTGGAAATATCTGAATTGCGAACAATAGTTCATAGAATAGTACATACAGAGAGTGATGTATTCCACACTACATTTTAGTACTTGCTGAATTTGTACTCCATTTTATAAGTGAAGAAATTTTTCTAACAATTTATTATTTGATATGATTAAGTGGAGGTATCTGAATTGTGAACAATAGTACATACAGAGAGTGACGTAATCCACACTATATTTTAGTACTTGCTGAATTTTTTCTCCATTTTTTAAGTGAAAATTTTCCCCAACAATTTGTTATTTGATTTAATGATAAATTGTAGATATCTTATAATTGAAAAATAGTACATACAGAGAGGGATGTAATTTTTAAAATCATTGGCGTTGGGTTTCTCAGTCTTATCTTTAAGTCTATTCTGAAGTAATGGAAATTCACATTTTTTAATCCTGATGTTTTAGAATCAGCCTTATAGTGAATTTAGCAATGATTATAATTGTTTTTGCTGAGATACCACTACCCAATAACAACGTATATTTATGATGACAGGTAATGGTAACATTTCTTACGCGTTTTACTTTCAGTTGAGCTATTTTGCAAAGTAAAATATTACTAAAAGCGACCACGCTGGTCGCGCAGCGGCTAGTATTAACAGAAAACCCGATAGACGAAATAAAAGCGTACGTTTACTTAAAATTAATTCGATTAAAAACAAGGAGCAGATATATTAAAAATAAGTGTATTATTTGATGATAAAATGCACATTTTAACTATATATATAAACTTAAACTCACGACGCAACAGTCCGAATGTGGACTAGGGTCGGCGGTACCCATCTCCGCTTTCGTGACCGTGGGCTTGGGGTGCCATAGCACATACGTCTCAGTCAGGTGGTCAAGCTGACGTGGGACCCCCAGAGTTATATATGTATATATATATATATATATATATATATATATATATATATATATGAATATATATATATGTATATATATATACACATATATATATATATATATATATATATATATATATATATATATATATATATATATATATATATATATATATATATATATATATATATACATTAATGTATATATATATACATATATGTATATGTATATATATATATATATATATATATATATATATATATATATATATATATATATATATATATATATCGTTTATTTTTTCCAGGGTATATTGAGTGGGGCTCTAAAGCCACGTATATCGTATAGCTCCCAATTAGACTATAATAAGTAAAAGAGTCAATTGGGATCACGGCTAAATATCACGGCTAAGAGGACGTAGCAGTGATATTTTATATTACATAAATTTCTGAGAACATGTGATAAATGCGTGCATCATGAAAAGTAAAAACGATTATAAAAGAATTTAATTGAATCTGGGTAACAATATATGACATATTTTATTACCTATAAAATCAAATCAATTTCAGTCCTATTTCAATGGAATTTTAAGCAAAAATCTTTTATGATTTATCTTCTTTCATTTAACGCAGAAATGCTTCTTCTCAAAGTAATATAGAGTGATAAATTTCAACATTTTAAATAGAATTCTATTTTTTTGACAGTGCTCTAGCACAGCGATTCACTACTTTTTTCTCCGACGAAGGTAATTTCAGTATTAGCATTTTATTTTCTATTCATAGAGAGAAATTTTAACATAAACGTCTTACATATAAATCGCATTAACTTAAATTCGTCATTTTATATTTAAGCTATTCAAGATTAAAAAGTGACTGAAACGACTAAAAATTTCGAATGCATTTATTGATTCACTTTCATATTCTAACAGCTATTTCATCTCATTTCTCCTAAATTTAATTTTATATCTCGATCCACACCTTTACATTTTCCGTTGCTTTAAGAAAATCCATACAACAGTACTGTTGAAAGAATAATTCTTTGAGAAACACATTTTAGCGCATGAAAATTTTTTTTCTTCCCGCAACTTCCGATGTGTCAGGGCCCGAGATAGCCTAGTGGTAGCGCGATGGGTTTGGAACTGGGGTAACTCGGCTCGGATCCTGACCAAAAACCATTCAATACCTTTGTATCTAGGGGCACCTTAAATCCGAAGACTGGATAGTCCTTCTATGATGTCAGAGAGAGTGGGAGAAGGTATGACATCCCAGGTGCCACCCCTGGGGGTGGTCGGTCAAAATGGAGGTTGCACTACGGTCATGGAGTTGGTTCACCCATACGGTACACCTATACGGTACCTTGGATCTTTTGTTACATTCCCCGATGTGTCATTCTACATTGGTGGATGTAATCTATGCTTATAAAGATTACTAGCATTATTGCCCAGCGTTGCCCGGGTAGATATATAGATATAAAATTTTTCATGCATTCCATCAAAAAAATACTGGGCTGCACCCCCCGCTCTTCATGTTCATCTGGCCAGACAGAATGCGCTTAGCACGTTTCTACTGAAATGATATACCCAGTATTTTATTGATGGAAAGCATGAAACATTTTATATCTATATATATATATACCCGGACAACCATTCTATAAATATAATTACATTAATTTTCTTATGCCTTAAAATAACTAATGGACTAATAGTTCGGAATAAAAGTTATGTGTCGTTATGTTTCTCTGTTTAAAGAGCTTTTCCTAACACTGCTTAAAAAACCCCAAAACTCTAAAAGATTTATCTTATATGATTTCACGGAATAAGTAATTCAAATACATATGGTATGTTAACTCTGTTTCGCGTACTTAGGGGAAAAAACCTGTAGAACTCTTAAACTTCTTCCCATTTTATGATCCTCAAAGAATTAATATATTTACATCAACAGAAGGCTTCCAAAAACTGGCCATGTGTTTAAAATTCCTTTAAAATGAATTCTTTTTCGAATCTTTACCTCTATTTTCTGATTTTTGGTCAATTTTTAAAGATTAATCTTTAGAATTTAATTTATTAAATGCCGATCACGAGATTTCTTATTCTGGTACTTTAAATAAATTTATCGTCACGTGCATAATAACTAAATAGACAAAAAAAAATTTTACTTGCTAATACGGCAGACGATTGGACATTATTTTGTCTATAAAATTATCCCTTACCATTTTTTTTATAATATATATATTTTTTCTACATCAATTGTATATATTGACCGTCGTATTTATTATACATATATATAAATATATATATATATATATATATACACTGCTGGCTACTGTAAATGCAACACCCTGAAGGAAACATGCAAATAACAGGAAGTTTACAACATGCATTAGCGGAGGTGAGATATGCAAATGATTAGAATTTCAGCGCAGACGCACATTACGCGCGCCTGTGGCGCCACTTCAAAGCGATATTTAAGGCTTGGAGATTTCGACGATTTCAAGTTCTGGAATTGTGTTTTTCTTGTCGTTTTTTCAAAAAAACGATCAATTCTGCTTCGTCGAAAACAGCGATCATCTTTTGATCAAGTATCCGAGTTCGACAGAGGAAGGATAGTGGCCTACCGAGATTGTGGATTATCTTTCAGGGAAATCGGTAGTCATGTTGGACGAAACCAAACAACTGTAATGCGGATATGTGATCGTTGGATGCAGGAGGGTACGACGGACCGGCGTGTTCGATCGCATCCACCTCAGCGCACCAATTCACGTGATGACAGGCAAATTGTGCGTATGGCAGTGACGGATTGCTCAGCCACATCACGAACCATAGCACAGCACATGCAGTCTGTAACGCATCATCCAGTGTCTGCGCGTACCATTCGACGCCGTTTACAGCACAGTGGTCTGTCCGCAAGTCGTCCATTGCTTTGTCTACCCTTGACGCAGAACCACAGACGTCTCCGCCGCCAATGGTGCAATGACAGAAGAATGTGGACGGCACTGACTTTACTGACGAGTCACGCTTCTGTCTGCAACACCACGATGGTCGCATTCGGGTCTGGAGACACCGTGAAGAGAGGATGCTGAACAGCTGCGTTATGCACCGCCACACTGGTCCTGCACCGGGTATTATGGTATGGGGCGGTATTGGATATCACTCTCGCACACCTCTAGTACGCATTGCCGGTACTTTAAACAGCCAGCGCTTCTCCGAGTTGTTGGAGCCAGTTGTCCTTCCTTACCTTCAGGGCTTGCCCACAGCCATATTTCAACAGGATAATGCGCAACCACACGT
Source organism: Dolomedes plantarius (assembly GCA_907164885.2). Lineage (NCBI taxonomy): Eukaryota > Metazoa > Arthropoda > Arachnida > Araneae > Dolomedidae > Dolomedes > Dolomedes plantarius. The sequence continues at coordinate 204,863,171 of OU015493.1, forward strand.
CGCACGCATTGTGCAACGGTTCTTCGTCAATCGCCAGATTGAATTCCTTCCCTGGCCGCCTCGCTCTCCGGATCTTTCGCCGATAGAAAACATGTGGTCCATGGTTGCTCTACGATTGACCCAGATTCCATCCCCAGCTGCCACAGCAGATCAACTTTGGCAACGTGTGGAAGCTGCTTGGTCTGCTGTACCCCAAGAACTCATCCAAAGTCTCTTTGAATCAATGCCGAGGCGTGTGGCAGCGGTGATCTCCAACAATGGCAGCTACACTGGCTACTGATTTTGGCAGGAACCACACTTCACAGAAGTCTATAAATTTAATCATTTGATACTTGGTCAACATGTTATCTACAAAATAAATTTTGTTGTGATATCTCTTGTCTTTCTTGGTGTTGCAATTTGGTTGGCTAGCAGTATATATATATATATATATATATATATATATATAGGACTTTATATAGGTCTATAGCTGTGGAAGAGCATATTGTGTTCAGAACCTGGTTCTGTTTATATAGGACACGTGACTCTGGAAACTCGGTCTAGCGCGGATATTACACGAAGCATCATCAACTTCGTTACAGAGAAAGGGATTAAACATTCGGAACTGGTTGCCGTTGGGTGTGATGGAACGAACATCAACGCTGAGAATAAAAGTGGCGCAGTTAGACGGTTTGAAATGTTTGTTGACCATAAATTGCACTGGTTTGTATGTTTATTGCATACTAATGAACTACCTCTTCGCCACCTTTTCCAGAAGATTGACGAAAATTCATTTGGGTCACAGTATTCCGGAACAATAGGAAAATCTCTGAAAACATGCGAAACCCTTGCTGTGACAAGTTTTGCTTCTATTCCAGTTGCTCTTCCTGAAATTGATAAAAAAAGACCTCAGTGCAGACTAAAAATACCTTTTCGATATTTCTAGGGAAGTATCCTTGGGGGAGTGCCTTCCTGATTTAGCAAACAGTAGTCCTGGAACGATGTCTCATTCAAGATGTCTCAATACAGCCAACAGAATTCTGTGCCTATGTGTGTCGACTGCCGAACCAACAGAACACTTTAAGCTCCTAGTAGAACATGTCATGAAAGTTTATGTGCCATCCTAGTTTGAAATTAAGAAAATCCCAAGAGCTACCTCATGGAGCATGTCACCTGCACCGAATGATGAAATAGCTCATTGTGGCCAGAAGATTTCAAGTCAATCGTTCACAAAGTTATTCGGAGGAACTCTTATTTTGCTCACCCTGAAAACATTCTGTTGGCAATGCTGTTAGAAGAACGATCACATATTCGAGAACTTGACCTCAGAAGAATATTGAAAGCAAGAAAAACTGACTGGAAGGGGAAAACACGCCAATTTCATCTTCTAAATTTAAATTTCGATGCTGAGGAATATTTTGAGATGATTAACTGGGAAATCCTTTGTAACCACCAGCTACCACGAATCTCAGTGACGAAGACATAGCAAGGATGATCTGAAACAGTTCACAATGTGGAATAGAGAAGCTCACTTGCAATTTTCAAGCAGTAGACAGGCATGTGCGACTGGTAACACAAGTATCATTGGTAACATGTGGCGCAGAAGCCAGGGATGGATACATTCGAAGTAGAATCAAGCCACGAAAGGAACTTCCAAAGTTTGACACCAAAGATAATTATTTTGGACCTCATGTGAAATCCAAAATTGAAGACTGATTAAAGTAAATTGCATGTTAGGGATATTTTTTGAAACGACAATGTTTTCCTATTTCTTTTTTATAATTATAACTCTTTTTGAGTCAGAAAATAAAGCATTAAAATTAAATAAAAGAATTTTTTTCTTCTTTTGATACTAATATACCTTTCTTTGACCACCTGTGTGGAACCTGGAGACGATGAGTGATTGCGCTGGGATTTTTTTGCAATGTCTTTTTTGCCAAACAGCACCATTTGTTGAGTCAGGAAATATTAAAATTTAAAAAAATTTCCTTTTTCACTCCACCCTAATGTCCATTATTATCAGATGATATTACTATTTTTAAGAAATGCCAAATTCCATAATTAATTTGTAAATATCTTTTTTCCTGTTGATCAGCTTATTCAAGTTGTTCAGCTTAGTTTTTTATTTTATTTTTTATCATTGTTTTTTTCTTTTTTTGGATCACGTGACTGCTCCATTACCCTATAGAGAGAGAATGTGTATGCATTCAAACTGCTCTGGCAAACTTCTCTTACAATTTCAAGAGATATTAAGCACCATTCATTTTTCTACTTGCAAATAAAAAATAAACATAAGCTCTAGAATGTCCTGCATTGGTCCACAACTCACCTTTTTCAGAGGATATTTCCCAGTTTAAGCTATATACCTCGTAGAAGATTTTCCTCGTAGGTCCTTCGACTTTGTTTTCGTGTATTAAATTTTTACATACTCGAGTGATCTGTAAATTATACTTCTCACTAAACCGTACAGTTTAAGCAACAATCTTAGTTCAACAGTCTAAATTTGGTACTTCAAAGCAAAAGCAAGTGTTTTTAGTTTCCTGTCTTGGGAAGTGTTAGGATACTGGTCCGTGTTTCTGAAGCTAATGCAAATGGCCTTTTTTAATGTTTGGACAATTCTACTGTGATTAACACTAATTCCGTTTACTTACTGTTGTTTTATAATGTCCATACAACATAAGTTTTTTCAAATAGCAGAAATCGTCCGAATCTGTCATATTAATTGCACAATCCATCATAAGAACGTCTTCCCAACGTTGTCATTCGTATAAACGTGGAACCTTCATACTTGTTGGAACATTAAGGGGAAATATTAGACGGTATGGACTATATACCTCGCAGCACTGCGAATAAACTCTTAATAAGCAATGTAATAAGAAAAACGAAAAAATTTCAATTAAAGTAAACTTTTTTTCTTAAAATACACAATTTTCTTTCTTGCGATCAGGAAAAAAAGTTTGGAATATGAAATGCTTTTTTGTGTTATTATTCATTTAAATACGCTGAACTATAAAATAAAAATAAAGCATTCTTCCTGCTTTCTTATGGTGTATATAATAGCAATGAGATTGAGTAAAATATGCTATGAACGCAAACCAGCGTAATTGATATTCTTTTTATCAGCTTGCTCTACCGTAAAATGTTACTACAAACAATATGCATATAGTAAAATATTTAAACAAAACAAAAATTACTGCATTTTCTTCACGTATCATACAGTAAATTTTATACCATACAAATTTTAAATTAATATACCTGGAATTAATCCTCGAATCATGTTTTACTTTGCATTTCTCTTCTGTTATAGGCGTACGAGTGTAAGTTTAAACAATGATTATTCCTATTTTATTTTCTGCGTCAAAAAAATTGTTAATTTCTTACTATCTCTGAAATTTGGATTTCAAGAGCGGAAACAGTTTTAACTAGCTCTTGAAGATCTTGAGTTATCTGATACAAACATATACACACGGACGGACAGACAGATACATACACACCCACACATGATATACTACCTAAAAACCCGCACTTCGCTAAGGAGTACATTCAAATTAAATACAACGGTCAATGTATGCAATTAATGCCGAAAATAAATAAATATATGTACAAATATTTTATAATAAATGCGACCATCAAACTGTATGAAATTGATGTAAAAAAAAATTACAAAATATCGTAACGGATATTTTTATAGACAAAATAATGTAGAAGAAAATATTCAAATAAATCTAATAGGACATACTAAAGAATATACATACTACAGTTAATATAGTACAGTTTGTGGAACATTTCTTTTACTGTATATTAATATTTTTTTTGGATAATGTCTAATCGTCTGCCGCATTAGCAAGATAAATAAATTTTTTTTGTCTATTTTGTTGTTAAACACGTGACGATAAATTTATTTAAAGTACCAGAAAAAGAAATCACGTGACCAGCATTTAATAAATTAAATTCTACAAATTAATCTTTAAAAATTCACCAAAAATCAGAAAATAGAGGGGGAGATTTGAAAAAGATTTCATTTTAAAGGAATTTTCATGATATTTCTCGTTATATAAATATTATAACCATCAAATTATTATTTTAAATGCAAACTTTAAAAAAGTTACTAAAACAGCTTAAAAATTTAATTTTAAGAATCTAAGAAGAATTGCTCAAAAATCTTTCTTAGTGCACCCCTACACTATAAGAAGAATTGCCATGAAAAATTTTAGCCCTTTATGTCTAGCGGTTTGGTCTGTGCGTTGTATGTCAGTGAGTCAGTCAGTTACGGAACTATCTTATGTATATATAACTGACAGGCGTTTGATTTGCCTGTTCTCACATCTTAAAACAGTCATCATCTTTATTATTGGTGGCGAGTGGCAGGCAGTCTAAAATCAGGAAAAACACATAGTTCCAATTAAATAAAGTTTTGTGATGCCGTAACTTGAATGGTCGCCTATTCTTCAAGCCACGATTTATCATCTTAATCATCTTTAATTAAATCAAGTTTATTTTTCTATCTTCCAGCAACCAAAGCTCCAAAGCAGCGCATCCATCTTTTGCCATTTTCTTTTTGGAGACATGACGAATACACGTTCAACAACATTGGATTCTATCCCGTGCTCTGCTAAACCCTTTGTTAAATCTTAGGCGCAAAACTTTCGCGCATGCTCTTTGATGTCTATGACATATTCCAGAATCCTCTCCTTCTCTGAAATTACGTAACAGCTTCACTCCTCGCAAGCCCGTGCTTGCTGCTCTAAAATAGATAGCTCGCCCGACCACAGACGCGAATCAAGGTTACTTAATGAAACGAGGAAAATTCTCCTCCAATTTCACGCGATGCGCGTGCTAAAATATGAAAGCAGTGACGTTCAATGCCACGAAATAAATTATCCCGAAGTCCCCCTTTAAATTTTAACTTAATAATTTCTTTCCCAACTAATTTCTTGACACGCATATATATATATATATATATATATATATATATATATATATATATATATATATATATATATATATATATATATATATATATATATATATATATATATATACAGAGGCACACATTTTTTAGACGATGTATATTGTATTCACAAAACTAAATTACATAAAATTCTTGTGTTTTAAATGTTCTATCTGACATCCCTTATTCTGAACTATCTTTCGACGCCTCAATTTCCAGGATAATAATGCCTTTTGAAGTGTCAGAAGAGGTATTCTATCCCATTCCTCCTGAACAGCTTTCCAGAGTCCTGTAAGGGTTTTGGGACGACGTTTGGATAATGCAGATTTTAAAAGTCCGAAACCACAAAAATCCATAGGTGAAACATCGGGAGATTTAGTACGGAGATCAGTGAAGGGTATGGCCTTGATACCAGTTTTTTGTTCCATTTCTTTTAGTAAATTTACAGTGGATTTTGATGTGTGACTGCTAGCTTTGTCCTGATGGAATCTCACAGAATGATGGCACTGTGGGTAAAGCGATGGTATTTCATTCAGAAAATTGGCGATAAAATATGTTCCTGATAGTATTTGGAGTTAATCTTGACATTTTTTTCCACTCTCTTTATTTTTAACTTGCAATTATAAGAAAAACCAGCAACAATCATTAATCCCTTAGAAAAACTTTCTTTAGATTCTTTGAACCATGTACTTAAATTTTTTCTCCCCTTTTATGATAATAAATGGCTCTTTTTTTGTTGCAATCATTTAAATACACCCATGATTCATCTATTGTGACAATTGTTTTCCATTTTTCTTTGGATAAGTGTTTCTCATATAGAATTCTGCAGCGGGTCCTGCGTTCAGCGATATGATTTGGAAGAAGACGATGCACATTGCGTTTTTTTCGCTTTCTTAAGATTTAAATCAACGTTTATCATTTTGTTTACAGCGGACACCGAGCATTTTAATGATTTTGCAACTGTCCTTTGACTAGGGTGACAACCCAAGGAGAGAGAAGACTGGTATCCAGCATGTCACAATGGAAGGTAATAAATCGTGGCTCGAAGAATAGACGACCATGCAAGTTAGGGCATCACAAAACTTTATTAGGTGGTTAGTACGTCTCCCCAAGACAGTTGCAAAATCCGGAAAGCGCGCCTGTACCGTAGTAGCACGGCTTATATAGCCTCTGTCATGTGATCATGATACCGATTAGGGATTTGCTGATGTTGACAAGTCACATGGGTTTGCGCAGTTTTATGTAATCTGCTCAAAGCCTATATGAAATTACAACTGACGCTACAGAGGTTTGAAAAAGGAAGCCATTTAATATTTCTCACCCGAGGGGTTTTAGAACTTTTAATTTAAAGCGAAATTAGCTCGTACGCCCAAGGAAATCTAGAATAATTTTAGAATTTAAAGTGGTATGGGTATTTTAATGTTATATATATATATATATATATATATATATATATTACTAATAGTAACTGTAATTTTAATACTTTTGTTTCTTTCTGTATCTCTAAAATGCGAATTTTAAACATTGCCTGAAACACAAAACATTTTAAAAAATTTCTCCATATGTTCTATTAGGCAAAATGATTTTTCTGTTACTTATACTAGTTATCAAAAATTAAGGAAAAATTGTAAAAAGAGGGATAACACGTTCACAACTAGGCCAATCTGTTTAAAATTTGAATATGTTGTTAAGTAAAAGGTGCTGAACAATACTACATTATGCAAAATAGTGGCGATGCAGTCGGAATACGACATTTGCGAGGAGCATAAAAGTGCATGTCTCAGAGCAAGGCGACAATTGTCGCTGCGAGGCTGTGATTAGACATCTGGCATAGCCAAATTGTAACAATTATCTCCAGGAATAATTTGACCGAAGAACTGCGATGGCGAGCTATTGGGAGACTAGAGGCAGGACAAAGTCAGACAGTAGTGGCCATATGGCTAAATGTGAGTCCGTTTGTGGTTCATAGATTTTGGCATCAAATTCTAGCCATGGATTCCGCATCCAGAAGGTTCAACCAAGGACGACCGTACTCTACGACGAGTGCCGATGACCTATATCTGTCATTCTGTGCACGAAGGAATGGAACCGCATCTCCGTCTGAACTCAGATCATCCCTCGCTGCAAGATCCGGAAGGTTGGTATCAACGTCAACCGTGCTTAGAAGGCTTCACGAAGGTGGTATTTTGCGAGGTGACCAGCCATTTGCATCCCGCTCATTTGACGCCATAGGCGGGAACGTTTGCAGTGGGCACGTCAACATGTCCACTGGACGCGTGATCAATGGAGGGCTGTTCTCTTTACGGATGAGTCCAGGTTTAGCCTCCAAAGCGATAGTAGGCGTATTTTGATTTGGAGAGAACCTGAAACTCGTTTTCATTCATCACACATCCGTGAAAGAGATTCCTACGGATCAGGCAGTGTCTGTGTTTGGGGTGGTATCTTTTTGGGTGGACGCACAGACCTCCATGTTTTTCCCCATGGAAATGTGAATGGTCCCACCTATAGCAGTGACATCCTTGATGCTTAAGTGTGTCCTTATGCCGGGGCAATAGGTGATACTTTCGTTCTACAGGACGATAACGCGAGACCGCACAGGGCTCGCATCGTGGATGCTTGTCTAGAGGAAGAAACAATTCAGCGCATGGAGTGGCCAGCTCGATCACCGGACCTGAATCCTATCGAGCATGTTTGGGACTCTTTAGAACGACGTATAGGTGCTCTCAATCCTCCTCCTATGACCCTAGCTACGCTTGCAACTGCTTTGCAAGAGCAATGGCTCTCACTTCCTACCGAACTCATAGACCGCATAACTGACAGCATCACACACCGCTGTATGTGCTTTATTGCTTCTCAAGGGGGGATCATAAGCCCATATTAAAGGTACTTTTCCTATACCATACTGACACATCCATGTTCATTGTATACATATGCTAGTTTCTATAACACCGTAATTGTCTGGCGATTTCTTTTTATGCCATTTTATACCTAATTATGTGTTGTATAATGTGCATAAGTTTCATTAAATTCTACCTGCAACTTTTTGAGTAATCGCTATTTTTGTGACTTTTCCTTAATTTTTGATAACCTGTGTATTTGCGAAGAAAATGCAATGTATTGTATTCTATGAATCAAAATAGCATGACGAGCAATTAAAATGCATTGTTATAGTTTCATGAAGTCCTTAACAATCTTAATCACCTCCTAACACAATTGTATTGGAATAACATGATTAAATCCTTTATTTATGAACTCATTTACGAGTTATTAATTGAGTCTTTCGTAATTTGTCCCTATAACTAAAAATCTCATTCGCACGCATTTTGTAAGTGATTATAAATGAGTCCTAAATTCTATATAAAACGGGTTCGTGTCGGTAAATACTCGATTTAAAATGTCTTTTATTATTTTGCCAGTCTTTGTAGCCAGGGAGAGCTTTCTGAAGCACCCATGTTTGAGCTGCTCTATTAAACTTCTTTCTATTGTTGTACACTCTTTAAAGTACTCTCAAAGTAAACACGTTCCGTAATTAATGAATAACATAGAAGGGGCTATGAGGAATTTATGATTCCATCTTAATTTTAATGATTTTCTTGTTTCTTGATATTTAGTAAGTATATAAAGCGTTCTAAAGAAGGTCTTAAGGGGACAAGGGATCTTCAAATTCAAATTTTTTTTAGTTTTAAATTTTTAACTCCATATACAAAATGAGAATAATTAATTTTCTATTTTACTACTTTTCTATTTGACTTTTCCTTAATTTTTGATAACCTGTGTATTTGCGAAGAAAATGCAATGTATTGTATTCTATGAATCAAAATAGCATGACGAGCAATTAAAATGCATTGTTATAGTTTCATGAAGTCCTTAACAATCTTAATCACCTCCTAACACAATTGTATTGGAATAACATGATTAAATCCTTTATTTATGAACTCATTTACGAGTTATTAATTGAGTCTTTCTCAAAGTAACTCTCAAAGTAAACACGTTCCGTAATTAATGAATAACATAGAAGGGGCTATGAGGAATTTATGATTCCATCTTAATTTTAATGATTTTCTTGTTTCTTGATATTTAGTAAGTATATAAAGCGTTCTAAAGAAGGTCTTAAGGGGACAAGGGATCTTCAAATTCAAATTTTTTTTAGTTTTAAATTTTTAACTCCATATACAAAATGAGAATAATTAATTTTCTATTTTACTACATTGAAAACCTTTAGAATTCAAAACAAAGAATTTTTGGCAGATGCAGACCCGTTTTTGAAAAAAATTTCAAAAACGCTAACTTTTTCAAAATGCTCTATGCACATTATATATCAGTTAAAATTCTTAAATTTTGTATTTTAAGTTTACCATACGTATATAAATATAAATGTGCATTTAATTTTTTTTATATGAGTCTAACGTCTTAAATAATTTTTTTTTCTATTCTGTCTGTTATTTTTTTATGTTTTTACTTTATTTTATGATCTATAAATTTGAAAAATATTTGTGATTTCAAAGAATTATGCACAGTTTTGTGACAAACATTCCACATAACAATTCTGAGAAATTTGAAAGATATCAGAAGAAAATGAATAAGCATGGAGCCTTTTGAAAAATTCTATTATTTTTGAAGAATATTTTGATAAGCAGGTCCTATTCCTCCACAAAATACTAATTTGTGAATTTTAAGTATCTTCAATGCAATAGAAAAGAATATTAATTATGTTCATGGGGTATATAGAGTAAAATTTTGAAAATTAAAGAACATCGTGATTGAAGGTCCCTTGTTCCCTTAATACAAAGTTCCTTACTTTCACGAATATTTTAAAGTGCAATCAGGGAACTTGGAATTTTAGCAATAGTCCGACTGCAATCAAACTTGACCAATCACGAATTAAAATTAGAAAACTCTCTCGCGTTTTTAGAACATACTAAGAATTTTAAAAATATCTTTTGAGTTAAACTCTGCAGACCAAGAGAATCTTAATTGTACTGAAAAAGGATCGAAGTAATTAGGATGGTCTCATGATTTGCAGTACTAGAAATTTATTCTATCATTCTGCGCTCGAAAGAAAAAAAAATGAGGGCGTTTATAATAGCACATAGAAATGCTAGTTCTTGCACCGATAATTTGTATGCAAAAAAGGCCTTGCTTGTTAAGCTTTAAAATGCATGGTTATCACATTTTTGAGTACGGTAAAGATAAAATGTTAAAAATACTAGCCTTTTTATTTTGAAAAAAGAAAAGTATATTAATTGAACGAAGTCATTACTCGGGTAGAATAGTATAGTAGTAAAATAAATGATTATTTATTTTTTTACCGAAAAAGTACCTAAGTTAGTAAGTTTGCTTGTAAGTGTCATTTGTTTGATATTTTCCTTTCTCATCGGCTAAATGGACATCAAAGCATTCTTCTCAAACTTTATAAAGTATCTGGATTGTTGACGCATTCTTTATCTTACGCTAGTTAAACCTCCTTTCCCTCTAGTTACATTTAACTTAGTCTGAAAATTCTTTCGTTTACATGTATTACTGATTTTTTTTTGTTTGTTCTTGCAATACACTTACTACATTGGTTTACTTTGTTTTGATACTTCTTTTAATCAGATATTGCTTTTCCCTATAGTGATGATTTTTCGCGTCAATGAAAGTAATAAAAAGTTAATAACAGCTATATAGAATGTCATTGACCCTTGAAATCTTGGACATTTTGTTATACGAATGGCTTCGAGAAAAATTTTGAAATATTACAAAATACTTCCAAAAGGTACTAAATACTTCCTAAAGATATGTAGGGATTTTTATGTATAAAACTAGCTGAAAACCTGCGCTTCGCTACGGAGTACATTCAAATTAAATACAACGGTCAATGTATGCAATTAATACCAAAAAAAAATATATATATTTATAATAAATGTGACGATCAATGTATACAATTGATGTAAAATATATATTATATATATATATATATATATATATATTATAAAAAAATCGTAAGGGATATTTATTTTTTTGGATAATATCCAATCGTCTGCTGCATTACAAAGAAAAACAATTTTTTTTGTCTATTTAGCTGTTATGCACGTGATGTTAAATTTATTTAAAGTATCAGAAAAAGAAATCACGTGATCAGCATTTAATAAATCAAATTCTAAAAATTAATCTTTAAAACTTCACCAAAAATCAGAAAATCGAAGTAAAGGCTCGAAAAAGATTTCATTTTAAAGGAATTTTTATTTTCTTTCTCGTGATATAAATTTTATAAAACTCAAATTGTTATTTTAAATGCAAAAATAAAAAAAGTTAAAAAAACAGCTTAAAAATTTAATTTAAAAAATCTAAGAAGAATTTTTCAACAATCTCTCTTAGTGCACCCCTACACCATAAGAAGAATCGCCATACAAAATTTCAGCCCTTTAGGTCTAGCGGTTTGGTCTGTGCGTTGTATGTCAGTCAGTGAGTCAGTTACGGAACTGTTTTATATGTATAGATATTGTACATAAAAATACCGATGTATGAAAAATTATGTATAAAATATTAAGACGCCCAGTGGCGTAGTGGTTAAATGCTTCAATCTGCCACACCTCAGGTCCAGGGGGACTGTATCGTGACCGTATTCACCACCGTATCATGACCGTATCCTATTCTTCACATTAACCGTCCAGGGTTCGATCCTGTGACTGGGCAAGGTCGACTCAACCTTTCATCCCTTGAGTGGGTCGATAAAATGAGGACCAAGCATGCTTGGGAACTAAAATCTGGCCGTCCCGCGTCAGGTTGACCACCTGACATAGACATGCTGTATGGAACCCGAATCCCGGTCAAGAAAGATGAGATGGGCAGCGCTGGCTTTGGTCCACACTCGGACTGTTGTGCCGTGAGTTTATAAAATATTAAATCTGAGTTCCGATGCAGCAAAAAACGGTGAAAAATTGGGCCATATTTGAAAGATGGTGGTACTTCTAAAATTAGAAGAAAGATAATTTTGGTTATAATTGTGACTGGAATTACCGAAAAAAAAAAGGAATTTTGACGTCTTAGTTTGTAATAGCTACTGTGGAGCTTATTTAGTTTCGCACTGATTTTCCGCAAAAGACCGATAAAAATAGAATATCTATTGGTAGTTTCTAAAGTCTGTAAATAAAAAGGTTATTACATTTGGCAAAATATTGGCCGAAGGAGACATAAAAACATTCCAAAATTATTCAAAAAATAAAGTTTAAATTGAAAAGCTTACATACATTTTTTAAAATTAAAATTTAGCAATTTTTTAAAACATTTTCAAGTGTAAATTTTTTTTTACAAATTTATTTTGAATTTTTTAGTTTTAGTATGTAAAGAAGCTTAAAATACAAATCTGATAAAAAATTTGTGTGTCTAGCACACATACTGTTTGGGAGTAAAAGTGCGCGTAATCCAAAAATTTACATATTTGAGAAAACGGACGTAAAAGTTGGAATATACATGGCCATGCCAACACAGTGAGCTTTACATAAACTCTCATATTATGTAATCTCATATTATGTAAAGCTCACTGTGTACATAAACTCTCATATTACATAAACTCTTATTTTTAAATATTAACTTTAGAAATAATGCGAATTTTTTATGCGGTTTTTAGCATGTTGTTTAGAAATGTTCCAAAAATCAGAATAAAGCAAAAACCAAAAATCTATTTTTTGAAGTTTTAAAGGTGGTGTGTACCCTTAAGTCAATTTTAGTCCATTCTTTTCCAAAGTATTAGAACATCCGATTTCAACTCTGATACGTTCATTCACTTTTGTATTACATCTAAATTAATAAGTCGTAACATTAATGTATGTGATAAAATTCCATAAACATCTTAGAAGGAGGGGTACAGAAGCGGCTCCAGTCCAGAGATTTTTTTTTTGTTTGGGGGGGGGGGGGAAGTCGACTCTTAGGGTTATATCTATATATATAAAATAGTTCCGTAATTGACTGACTCACTGACTGACTGACTGACATAGAACGCACAGACCAAACCGCTGGACCTAAAGGGCTGAAATTTTGCATGGCGATTCTTCTTATAGTGTAGGGGTGCACTAAGAAAGATTTTTGAAAATTCTTCTTAGATTTTTTTAAAATTAAATTTTTAAGCTGTTTTTGTAACTTTTTTTAAGTTTGCATTTAAAACAATAATTTGAGGGGTATAAAATTTATATCACGAGAAAGATGATAAAAATTCCTTTAAAATGAAATATTTTCGAATCTTTACCTCCATTTTCTGATTTTTGGTGAATTTTTAAATATTAATTTTTAGAATTTAATTTATTAAATGCTGATCACGTGATTTCTTTTCTGGTACTTTAAATTAATTTATCGTCCCGTTCATAACAACGAAAGAGACAAAAAAATATCTTTTTCTTGCTAATTCGGCAGACGATTGGAAATTATCCAAAAAAATATTAAAATACAGTAAAAGATATGTTCCTTAAACTGTACTATATTAACTGTACTCTATTCTTTAGTATGTTACATTAGATTTAATTTGAATATTTTCTTCTACATTATTTTGTCTATAAAAATATCCCTTCCGATTTTTTTATAAACATATTTTTTCGTTTTTTTTTTACATCAATTGCATACATTGATCGTTGTATTTAATATAAATATATTTAAACATATTTTTGACTTTAATTGCATACATTAACCGTTGTATTTAATTTGAATGTACACGGTAGCGAAGTGCGGGTTTTCAGCTAGTATATATATATATATATATATATATATATATATATATATATATATATATATATATATATATATATATATATATATATATATATACATTTAAGAAATAAAAATCGTCTCATTTTAAATTTAAATTCATTTAGTATTAGGTCTATGATTATGATTATATAATTTTAGGCCATGGAAAAAAACTACAATGGAGGTGTAATCAATGCAAAAGATTACATCGTTATCGTAACCAATAGCCGTCGTCGTTTTCTGTCTGGAGATGGTTTGGGTCCAGAATACTGAACGGCAATGCAGTTCTGGGAAGAACATATACAGAAGAAAGTCCATGAGTTGATGCCCCTGAGACGGATATAGCAAAGAGTTTTGGGACTTTATAAAGCACCTAAGAAGAGAGGTGAACCTTAATTTTCTAACGATACAGAGTACGGGATCAAGACAACGGTTTCGTTTAGAAGTTAAACAAAAAATTGGAAATAAAAACGGAGCATTCGAAAGAGGAAACAAAAATATAGCTCCATTCCAAAGTTTCCTTTACTATGTAGCCTAAACCAACCAATAGACATATCTTGAAGTTTTAGATATATAGAGAATAGCTACTTCTACCCAGACTTGGATGTATATAATTTGAAGTGGCACTCTAAATGAATTTGATACAAACACAGTTTATACATGAAACAATGTTTATTGAATTCGTTGCACATATAGAATTTGCTTTTACAGCAATAAGCATACGTACTACTTGTACGGAATATATACGTATTAGCATTCAATAAAAATACACTTTGCAATACTCACAAAACAGCAGAGAGTCAAACCAGCAGTTCTGCCACGTAAACTTTGGGCCCCCTAAGCACAGGCGCCTGTTAACACCTGGAGCTGCTTACCTCGTAGCTCCCTTAACACGCTTATCTATCAACCTTAACAACCTTTTTATTAATCAAGCTGCATGGTATTTATACCAAGCGTGCATGCCGAAATTAGCATATCTCAAGCAGCTTTTTTAATTTATTCACTCAAAAGTTCGATTCTTGTGAATCGAATCTTATGTATACCTTACAAATAATACTCTAACCGAATAACAGCTAAATTCTGTAAATGAAGAATTTTAATAAAATAAATTAGACACCATCAAAGCTGATTTGATAGTTCTAAGAGATTTCACAACCCGTAAATAAAATACAGAGAGTCAGAATCGTATATGGAAAAAAAAAAGAAACACGGGGAAGCTCTAGGACAAACCAAGCAAGCTATAGCGTCACGAGCTCTCCATCTGCCTTCTAAGCTCTTACTTAGAAAGGGATGGCTTACGAACCCCCTTCGCTACAGCTGTGCGCGAACTCTTAGGCCGTTCGCACACGGAGCGACACGGTCGACGGGTTGCAAACCCGTCGACCGGGTTTGTAACCAGTTGTGCCGTGTGCGTGGCTCCATTCAATTACATAGGTTACGACTCATTACGGACTGGTTTGTGATTTGAGTCGGTTATCAGTTTCTTTTGAGTCTCTCCGTGTGCGGACGGCCTTAGATCCCACTGGGAGATCGAGCGGTCGCGCATGGGAGTGGGGCGAGAACATAACACGCTGTCAGGGGTTGTCTTTTGGAGGTCATCTCCGGTTCAGACACATCAGGCTGGCCGAGGTATATTCGGAAGCAATTCGAAAGAGAGTGGGATCGCTTGTTTATTATTGTATATTCTTGAAGTTACTACATAACATATGATGTAATCAGTATCAAGAGTTGATAACAAAAATGAAAGTTTTGCTACTTTCGCAAAGTTTTTATGATAAAATTTGATTTGCTTGTACTAAATTTAAAGAAGTGTCAAGAATTTTCCGAACTGAAGCATACAATACTTATATATTTTTTTATCAACAACAAATATAAAATACGATAAGAACCTTCAACAAACTCATAGACAGTTGCACAGAATAATGCATAAAAAATGCGATTTTTTCAGAAAATACAAGAATCATTTTTCTAAAACAACAAAATGTATATCTAAAATTTTCACTTTAATTATCAACTTATTGGACCATCAAAAAAATTCCCTTTATTAATGGAGAATGAAATAAACTGTTATTGGAAATTTTAATAAACGGTGTCATCCCACTGTATCACCATAACAAAAGAAAAGAAATTGGGATATCGTACTGAAATATATTGCCTAGTCAAGGTTTACAAACGTTTGTGTTAGCACGATAAAAAAAATAAAATTTATGATGATAAATTGTTGTTTAATGACGCTCAGCTGTTTTCCCTAGACTGAAATATCATTTTCCTTTACATTTTAAAAACATTAAATAGCCATTATGGAAGTTTATCTTTCAAAATTAGTATATATGTGTAGAAATATCTACACACGAAAGCACTTGGCACCTGTACTGCACTGATTTAGAAAATTTGAAATCTTGTAATAATAATATTTAATTTGTAGAATACTAAAGTATTCCGGATATATGTCAAAGTAATCATAATCTATTATAGTCTTGTAAAATTTTACATTTTAAATGCTAAATGATTTAAAAACTGAATGTTAAATCTAGATATGTGTACCACTTTGAATAAACACTTTATGTCTAAAGACTAGTTTCACCGATTTATGGGTAAGAATAGTTCTGAGACAACTAAATAAAATAATCCTCAATTTTTAAAACTTTTATTTTTGAAATTCTTATCACTTTACTACTAATGCTACATTTTTCAGGAAAATGTAAGATTCTCTAAGGAAATACATTCACAAATATTCCCTACGAGAATAGGAGTTATAATGTACTTCAAATTGTTATCATTCACCATAATCATAAAATACTTATTTTAATACTGTAAAATTTGTTTGAGCAACCAGAAAATATTGATAATGTGATTATGTTATTATCATGGTGCATTCATTTTCAGAGGGGAAATTTATCTTATTGTTCACTAGTTAACATCAAAATAAGAGCTGTTATTCTACTCACGAGGTTTAAGTATGTTATTTTCTAATTTAGCATCTTAAATCTAATAATTAGAGCTTTAGTTACACATGTGTTGCATTTTCGCAAGAAAAGGTCATTTGGTTTACTGATCTATTTATTTGAATTTTAAAGCTAGCTCTTATCTGCTTAAATGCTCCATTATTTCTGCCGATAAAAGTCACAAATTTGTCTTTAGAATAGATCATACTGTTATAGAATAAAGCGCAATAAAAACTACTCGTGCATTAGTTCGAATTCTTCTGGATGCCCTTTGTTACCTTGATCAGAAATAACTGTCTCTGAAACTGACATTGAACGCTACAAAGACTTTGTTGAGGTTAGTTCCTGAATAAATGACATTAGTAAGTGAGTCGAGAAATCTTATTATGTCCCTACGACAAAAGGAAACATTGTCATTTATCGCTAAAACGAATTTAAACCACTTCTTTGCAGTGTTTCTAGCAAAAGGATCTGCAAATGTCAAGCGAAACTTTAGTTCATGTTTCGTTTCTAGTAAACTAAAATGTAACATATAGAATGTAATGAAGTATAGTTTGTATGGATTATCATAATAACAATGTTCTTCGAGTCTAAATTGAGAAAACAGCTGTAGTATTTCTTGCATCACGAATCGAAAACATTAAGATTTAAAATTTACCAAGATAATATAAGAAATGTTTGTCCCTCTATTCGTTTAGGATTAAGTTTTAGGATAAGCTAAAAATTTGGTTGCAATGAATAGTTCTTCCATTTATTATCATTTTCCGACATAAAATGCTACAAAACTCGCATTGTTGTACGCTTTTTAAACGGGGAAAGTGCATGGGAAGGGAAGATCATAAAGTTTGTGATGTCAGTGAGAAATACACTCAATCAATTTGCACAAGATACTTTAAGGTTATTCCTTGATCTTAATTGTATCTATTTTTCAAAGTTTTTGATTATTACATAACATTTTAAAAATGCTAGTACGTATGAGTTCAAAAATGCATATGAAACTGAAAAGATTTACTTCGTTACGAAAATTGTACAAATTAGGAAATAGCGACTAGTTATAAGGAAGTAGAATCAAAATATCATCGATTTTCTGTTCTGCAAACATACTGATTAACCCATTTAAGACTGGCGTTGCGAAAACGCAACATTAATTTCTGTATTTTTTAAAGGCATGTTCTAAGTTTTGTACGTCTGAAGTAACATTTTTATTTTATTCTCTATACTTTAATTGTTCATAATAAATTTTTTGATTCCACATTTGCCCGCTTTTAGCACTTGCAAAAAATTATTTTTTTTCTGGTGTTTTGAAAGGGAAAAAAAATGACTAATTTCAAATAATAACCTTAGGTAGCAGCACATGTTAAATTTTCGATTTGATGCTTGTTCCGAGTTTACTAGAGACTAAAGAACAAAATGGCTTCAACAGGCATAATTTTTGTTTTTATGTTTCTGAATTCATATTTTTAAAAATGTTGCGAAAACGCAACAACAGTCCAATGTGTATTACTTAATTCCAATGTGTATTATTAGTGCTGTCTAGATTTTTATGCACTAAATTGGTATTGTTTGCATTTCAGATAAGTATTTCTCTAGAAAAAAGTGATTTTTGACACTGGAAGAGACATTGGAGTATTTTCATGGGCTAGATGATGATGATATTTCAGAATCGTCCTCAGTAGAAGCTAATGAAGAACCATAATTCACCATTATCCCTCCAGATCAGGATGATTTGACGGATGAAGAAACTATTGATGATAATATTTTATGTGAAAATGTCGAATCATCTAAAGACATAGCAGCTGAAATTGACAATTTTTTTCTAATAAATGTAAAAGTAAGCAATATAGTAAGAAAAAGGAGCATATTGTATGGGGAAAATGGAGACTCTTCATGGATGTAATGAATTCTAAAATAAATTTATTAGAGTTTCAGAGATCTATATCTTTGAGAGAGCCATATCTTTTATAAAAAGGCTTGAAGAAATGCAGATGAATTATGTTTTACCTGAAACTTCACATATTGGAAGACTGTCTTCAATTCAAAATCTAATTCTCAACGAAAATCGGAAAGACCGTATGGGCCATATTATTACTAAAAATAGTGAAAATAAACAAAAAAAATTTAACTCTGCCAAAGTCAAACAATTACTGTATGTAATAAGTGTAATGTACGTCTTCATGTGAAATGTTTCAAGGATTTTAAAATTTTTGTAAAATTTTTTATAATTTTAAATTTTTTGTATTTTTTAAATTTTTATACCGCTTTGGACTGATGTTGTGAAAACGCAACATTTTGTAACTCTCGTAAAAATAAATTTAATTTTATGGAAACAACTTGTTTGTGTAATTAATGTTCTAAGAAGTATTAAAAAACTGTTTGCTGCATTTCCAATAAAGGAAACATGGAGCGGTCCTAAATGGCTTAATTTTATGTAATAAACATTAATAGTAAAACTAATTCAATGAGTACATTTTTTCCACAGCAAAAAATTTCTAGTTTTTCTAAAATTATGTCACAGGTTTTGCCCTTTTTCCAATCCGCAGGTTCATTATAATCCGGGAATATAAAAAGAAAAGTATATATTGGGAATTCAATTTATGTTTAGCGCGATGGAATATAGACCTCATAAATTCAACTTATTTATTTTTGTATAGAAAACTGCATATGGCATTCATCTTTCGGTCAATAAAATACATATATAATGCTCTAAATTTATTCTTCCATATAAATTCGTAACAGATTTTATATTGATTCAGTTCTTTTGATATCTTATTTCTTTGATTTATCCTCGGTTCAGAGACTTTATTAATATTCCCTGTTGAAGAACGAAAGGGTTCCGTAGAATAAGAAAAGAAACAAACAGTAAGCGAAATTATACTTTTCCCTACCAGTGAGAAGCTGTTTCTTCGTAGTTCCCGATGTTGACTGGTTTTCTTCCTTAACATTGCTTTTCGAAAGAATAATTTACGAGATTCCAGATTTATTTCCTTTAAAAACACTTCTTATGTAGAATGTATGATTAACAGAAACTCAAATAAATGAATTATCGATTAGCAAATATTTAAAATTTTATTAGAAAACTTGTCTGTGTATTTACTTCTACGATAAGAAAACGTTATACAAGTGAAAATAAATATTGATCGTTTCTGTCTGACAGAAATTATGCTAACCATTACGGTGTCAGTTCATTATTGGGAGTCTTGCTAATATGTGACATTCCTTCCTAGCATACTTTCGAACACTATGTCACTATCAACATCCGAATTGTCTCTTGATCTATTTACCGACTAGCTGAAAACCCGCACTTCGCTACGGAGTACATTAAAATTAAATACAACGGTCAATGTATGCAATTAATGCCAAAAAATAAATATATATATTTATAATAAATACGACGATCGATGTATGCAATTTATGTAATATATATATACACTCAAGAGCTAAAACATTATGACCACCCCTACATTTTGCAATGAATTCCACTAGATGACGTGGAAGGCACGTGATCAGGTGGAAGTAGTATTTAACTGCTGCTGGAGAGTCTGAAGAATCATTCTTTCACTTACTTCTGTGTGTGATGGGAAAGGCTGCGGATCTAAGCGACTTTGATAGAGGGCAGATTGTAATGGCTCGAAGGCTCGGAACAAGTATTTCCGAAACTGCACGACTCGTGTGTTGTTCGCGACCTACAGTTGTTAGTACTTATGCAAAGTGGATGAATGACGGTGAAACCAGCAGTAGACGATATGGTGTTGGACGTCCACACGCTATCAAAGAAAAAGGTCGTCGGAGACTATCTCGCATGGTGAAGCAAAACCGGAGCCAGACAGTGGCTCAGCTGACAGCCCAATACAATGCAGGGCCAAGTAGAATAGTATCGCAGCACACTGTTCAGCGGACACTGTTGGATATGGGGCTACGCAGCAAACGTCCCACTCGTGTGCCTTTGCTGACCAAGCGTCATCGCCAACTGCGCCTGCGCTGGGCCCGGGAACATCGCGACTGGTCCATGGATCAGTGGGAGAGAGTTGCCTGGTCAGATGAATCACGGTTTGTCATTCATCACGCCGATGGGCGTGTCAGGATACGCCGTCTTCCAGGCGAACTGTTGCTCCCTAAATGTACCGTAGGTCATACACAGGCCGGTGGCGGCGGTATTATGCTTTGGGGGACGTTCTCTTGGGCGTCTCTGGGACCCGTGGTTGTGGTAGAGCAGACCATGAATGCTACAGTGTATCTAAACATCATTGCGGACCAGTTGCACCCTTACATGGCCTCTGTTTTTCCAGCTGGAAATGGAATGTTCCAACAGGACAACGCCCCGTGTCACAAGGCTAAAATTGTATTGGAGTGGTTCCAGGACCATGATGCTGAATTCCAGTTAATGTCCTGGCCGCCTAACTCACCGGATCTCAATCCGATAGAACACATTTGGGATGTCATGGGACGGCAGCTCAGAGTTCAAAGACCACCAATTCGCAATATCTCGGATTTGCGTGACCGTTGCTTAAACATCTGGTACAATCTGTCTCCGGCCATCTACCAAGGACTTGTGGCATCCATGCCAAGGCGGGTTGAAGCTGTGTTGCGCTCCAAAGGTGAGCCAACTCGTTATTGACAGGTGGTCATAATGTTTTGGCTCTTGAGTGTATATACACTGCTCAAAACAATTAGGGGAGCACATGGTTTAACGAAATTACGCAAATACTTTCACCGATAAGTGACATAACATAAATAATCCATAATTTAAAGCTTAGCAGGAAACAGAAGAATAAAACTTAATATGCAAATCAAAGTTCATGACGTCAAAAACCAGAAAAAGAACATAAGTGCGGAAATCGGAATGTTGCAGAAACGTCTGTTTCACAGCCTCAACTGTGAAATTCGATTGCTCAGTTATTCTTTTTTGAGAAAAGGTGACTTGAAAATGTCTCAAAAACGTGATTTACCGGGATCCATGGCATGGAGTATTATAGGCAGACTTGAATCCGGGCAAACACAACATAGTGTCGCGGAAGCTGTTGTAGTCGCCGGAAGTGTCGTTGCAAGGCTGTGAAATCCATTCCAAGAAACAAGGAATGTTAGACGTCGACCAAGGCAAGGTCCGCCTCGCGCCACTACAGCAACTGATGACCGGCATATACTGTTAACAGCTTGTCGAAACAGAACAGACAGTGCTACTCAGCTGCAAAGGCAGTTGCTCTTGGCAACAGGACGAAGGGTGTCCAGCCAAACAGTACGTAATAGGCTTCATCAGGGAGGTCTCTATTCACGTAGGCCAATGGTCTGCATTCCGTTGACCCCACGCCACCGTGCGGCTCGAAGAAGATGGGCTGCTGAACATCGAGATTGGGAGTAACATGATTGGAGCCAAGTGCTGTTTACAGACGAGTCCCGATTCAGTCTGGAGTGTGACACCAGACGTGTTTTGATATGGAGGGAAAGGGGCACTCGAAATAACCCCACATTCGTTCGTGAAAGGTCACAATACAGACGAGCTGGTTTTATGGTATGGGGTGGAATCAGCATAGGTGGACGTACGGACCTCCATATCATTCGGAATGGTACTTTGACGGCCCGAAGGTATGCAGACGAGATACTGAGACTTCATGTCATACCTTACGCTGCAGCCATTGGAGATTCCTTTGTTTTCCAGCATAATGCCAGACCGCATACAGCTCGTCTTGTGGAGAACATGCTTGAAGCTGAAACAATACAGCGTATGGAATGGCCAGCGTGCACTCCTGACCTGAATTCAATCGAGCATGTTTGGGACATGCTCGGACGATGCATGGCTGCGAGACCAAGGCCTCCTTTTACTCTCCGAGACTTGGAGATTGCACTTCTTGAGGAGTGGAACAGTATTCCTCAAAGTCTTATTGATAACATCATCGCATCCATGGAAAACAGGTGTGCAGCAGTCTTAGCTGTTCGAGGAGACCACACGCCATATTAAAAAGCTTGCATCATTTCTAAACAATACTTTTTTTATCGTTGACATGTAACCAAATTGTTGTCCTAAATCATATTTTCATGTTTTTCCATATTTTCAAAGAATTAAAGATTAATTACACATTTTTTACGTCTTTTTTTCTGTATTGCGCATTGATACGAGTGTACTACT
Organism: Dolomedes plantarius; assembly: GCA_907164885.2. Lineage (NCBI taxonomy): Eukaryota > Metazoa > Arthropoda > Arachnida > Araneae > Dolomedidae > Dolomedes > Dolomedes plantarius. The sequence goes on from OU015493.1 coordinate 204,885,885, forward strand.
CATTTTATGCCAATACGTGGCTTTCTCACACGGTTTTCTTAACTTCTTTGCTTGCTCCCCTAATTTTTTTCAACAGTGTATATATATATATATATAATAATCGTAAGAGATATTTATTTTTTTTTTGGATAATATCCAATCGTCTGCTGCATTAGCAAGAAATTTTTTTTTGTCTATTTAGTTGTTATGCACGTGACGATAAATTTATTTAAAGTACCAGAATAAGAAATCACGTGATCAGCACTTAATAAATTAAATTCTAAAAATTAATCTTTAAAAATTCACCAAAAATCAGAAAATGGAGGTAAATATACGAAAAAATTTCATTTTGAAGGAATTTTTATGATCTGTCTCGCGATATAAATTTTATAACCCTCAAATTATTATTTTAAATGTAAACTTAAAAACAGTTACAAAAACAGCTTAAAAATTTAATTAAAAAAAATCTAAGAAGAATTTTTCAAAAATCTTTCTCAGTGCACCCCTACACGATAAGAAGAATCGCCATGCAAAATTTCAGCCCTTTAGGTCCAGCGGTTTGGTCTGTGCGTTGTATGTCAGTCAGTCAGTCAGTTACGGAACTGTTATATATATATATATATATATATTATGTAGATAATGAGTATCTTTTATGAATTTCAAACTAGGTCATCAAAACCTAGCTCCTTTTCGTTCAGGGGAATATTATTTTTTAAAATACGGATGTACTTGTCGTTTCTAGACATTGGCCCGGATGTGAATTACCGGGCAGACAACGGCTTGCAGACACCAGAATAGTAGTGGTCAACATCGAGTGCCGTCCTAACTCACACCGCAAGACTGCTAGCCATTTAAGGGGGCACCATATGAATGGCTTATGGAACTCAGAAATACAGTTGGCTCTCTGTTTAACGACGCTCTGCTTAACGACGATCTCTATTTAAAGACGAAATTTCCCAGTGGCGGGCCCCTCCGAAGTTATGGGAAATGTTATTTTTTCACAAATTCTGTTTAAGGGCGACCTCTACTTAAGGACGAGCTTTCACGGTCCCTTGAAAGTCGTTAAACAGAGAGCCAACTGTATTACTGGTACGTGTTGAATGTCCTAATCTGCTGCCCTTAATAAAACGCTCCGGGCAGAAACCTATTATGTTTAGCTTTTGACAACAATTTGCATACGATTTTTGCTGTAGTCCTCTTTTCAAATCGATTGTCTGGTTATCTTTGAGAATAGACATACTACGATTTCTGATGAAGAGCGTTGAATTGCATTATGATCTCAGATACTCTCCAGTTATGTTGACTATTCTCATGTTCTTGTTCTTATAGTTACTGACAATGTAATATATTTTACGTCTCTTTCTTTAATAAAATCGCCGATTGGCTCATAAAATCGGGTGCTTCATCGAATAGATGGTGGGACTATAATTCTTGAAGTCACTGAAGAAAAGAACAATCGAAAAGGGCTAAATGCCGAAAACAGACCATTTTGTAAAGTTTCTCTTTTTACCTATATTCTCATTATTAATAGGTCCCACACACGAGCAGGTAATTTACTTGAGGAACAAACCTGTTAAGAACTTCATTACACTGACTGGCCAGAAGTTAAGTTGTTATTTCGAAGCATTTGTTTGTTATTTCGTTGATTTCGGAACGCTCCTGTCATCTCTAAAAAATGATTTGACGTATATTTTAATCAGGGTTGACACCTACGCAAACGTTTATATTGTTTGTTCATATCTCTATATATAAAACAGTTCTGTGACTGACTGACAGACAGATAACGCACAGACCAAACCGCAGGACCTAAAGGGCTGAAATTTTGCATGGCTATTCTTCTTATAATGTAGGGGTGCACTAAGAAAGATTATTGAAAAATTCTTCTTGGATTTTTTAAAATTAAATTTTTTAGCTGTTTAGTAACTTTTTTTAAAGTTTGCATTTAAAATAATAATCTGAGAGTTATAAAATTTATCGCACAATAAAGATCGTAAGAGTTCCTTTAAAATGAAATATTTTCTACTCTTTATGTTCATTTTCTGAATTTTGGGGAATTTTTAAAGATTAATTTTTATAATTTAATTTATTGTAAGCTGATAACGTGATTTTTTTTTCTTTTAGTGATACTTTTAATTAATTCGGAGTAACGAGCATAACAACGAAATAATTGACAAAAATATTAAAATACGGTAAAAGATAAAATTTAACCATTAGACTAATTGAGATGGAAGATTTAGTATCTTTTATGGATATTCCACAAACAAATTAATTGCATACATTGACCGTTGTATTTGATTCGAATAACTTCTTCTACATTATTTTGTCTATAAAAATATCCGTTACGATTTTTTTTATGAATATAATATTTTTTTTGGCATTAATTTTATATATTGACTGTTATATTTATTATAAATATTTTTTTGGCATTATTTGCATACATTGACCGTTGTATTTAATTTGAATGTACTCCGTAGCGAAGCACGGGTATTCAGCTAGTAATGGATACATTTGTAACCATTATGAAAAGCCGCCACGAGATCCCCATATCGTTTTAGCCTGATGCTGTGTTAATAAACTAAAACATATCTAACTGACTGCTTAAATAAATTACTTTTAATAACTTCCGTTTCTTCAACAATAAAATGGTTAATAGCGTTTAGAAATGCTTCCAAATTTATTGTAAGAAATCCCCCTCACTTCTACATGAGGCGTTGAAAGGCAAACTGGTGTAAGTCTCATTTTCAACTTTTTTTCATTTGAGGGCAAATAAATAATTTCCATGTTCAATTTATAGTGGAATTGTAAAAAGTTATTATTTGCAGTATTGTAATAATTGTTATGAATTATAATTTGTTCAATTTATGGTAGAATATTTTGTAGTTTTTGCAATTAAACTCTTTTGACTTACACCACTTTGCCTTTCACCGCCTCATATATTCCATATATTTTTCCATATATTATATATATATTTTTTATGTTTATTTGTTAAAAACGAGAGTCAAATTATAATTTTAAAGTATTCCGAAAAATATATCCTGAGTTTTTAATGGAAAATATTCCATAAAGGAAAAAGATGCAAAAAAATTTAAATATACACTATTTAGCCCTTTATAGTTAGATGCATGTACTTGGAAAAAATGGAAGACATCATTTAATGGAAAATATTCATCTGATAAGCAACAGTGTTCTTAGGAAATCCGGTGAGTAGAGTACCAATCGGCCTCAAACTCAAATTTACGATTGGGTGACAGTTGGTAAGATTTAAGTCAAATGCACGTTATGCTCGGTAGATTTCCCTTTTCATTTATTGAACTGGCATAGGGAAAACAATTATTAAGAGCAATGCTTGCAGACCCGAATAAATACTAAGTAAAATCTATATATATAAAACAGTTCCGTAACTGACTCATTCATTCACTGACTGACTGACTGACTGACATACAACGCACAGACCAAACCGCTGGACCTAAAGGGCTGAAATTTTGCATGGCGATTCTTCTATTAGTGTAGGGGTGCACTAAGAAAGATTTTTGAAAAATTCTTCTTAGATTTTTTAAATTAAATTTTTAAGCTGCTTTTTAAACTTTTTGCTTTTTAAACCTTTAAAATGACATCTTTTTCGAATCTTGACCTTCATTTTCTGATTTTTGGTGAATTTTTAAAGATTCATTTTTATAATTTAATTTATTAAATGCCGATCACGTGATTTCTTTTTCTGGTACTTTAAATAAAATTATCGTCACGTGCGTAACAACTAAATAGACAAAAAAAAATCTCTTGCTAATGCGGCAGACGATTGGACATTATTTTGTCTTTAAAAATATCCCTTACGATTTATTTATAAATATATTTTTTTTCTACATCTATTGTATACATTGATCGTCATATTTACTATAAATATATATATATATATATATATTTTTTTTTTGGCATCAATTGCATACACTGACCGTTGTATTTAATTTGAATGCACTCCGTAGCGAAGCGCGGGTTTTCAGCTGGTTAAAGATAAACCCCTCAAAAATTCTCTAAATCTCTTACGACGTTTCCAAATTTTTGGCAAAGTATAAACTGAAGCATTATTTATAACTATGAAATTCATAACATAATCTAAGCTACCGCAGTAGATTTCTGATGCACCGAAGTGTACTAATTGGAAATAGAACTGAGAAACTGCCATAATTATATCTTATTGTTCTAGAAGATGGGAAAGTCTTGTATAATTAGAAAAGGGGCAAACATGATCAGAAATTATAATTCTCCTTCAAAGTAAACTGTTAGATAGCCAGCAAGACAATGATGGATTGTAGCAGATCAGAGAACGGAGTTCAAAAGATTTCCTGCTAGTGTTTAGAGACATTTCTATAAATGGATCAGCAGAGAGAGTGTTTAATTTTACAGCTACCAAGTAATTATTGCATAAATAATCAGTTGCATTAATCATCTTCTGTAAACAAAAGTATAGTTTTTAGAATACCATTTTATAACACTGTTTTAATTTTGCCATAAATAACGTTTGGTCATAAAACAAAGCATTCGTATTAAATTTTCATAATATTAACTGTAAATAAGAGATAATTCATTATCTGTAAATTATAGATTCTCTTTGAATGTGTAATTTGTTTAATTGCTTCATTTTGATGATATTACGTTATTTATCTCCTTTACAACTCCTTTGCATCTAATTTAAATTTCTTTTTTAATTCAAAAACCCTAAACGGAATTCTGACAATAAGTACTTGAAGATGTTTTTACACGTGAACATGGTAATACAGTAGAACCTCGCTTAACGAGCACCTCGCATAACGAGTATTTCGCATAACGGGCAAAATAAATCGTAAAAAAATGGCTCGCTTAACGAGCAACATTTTGCATAACGAGTGACGTGGAAGGAAGATCCCTTTTCACGTCACTCGGATCTTCACGTCACCAGGATCATGAACGGCCGGAAAATAAGTATTTAAGGGTAGTCATGGATGGTTCGAGAAGCAAATATCATGGGACTGGAGGATAACAATGATATTGAGGAGCTTGTGGAAGAGCACAACCAAGAGCTGACCACCGAACAGCTAATAAAATTGCAGTGTCCTTCAGAGCAAGCAGTTGTTGAGGAGAGTTTGCCAGTGGAGAAGGACGAAGAAACAGCAAAGAAACAATCTTCTGGCGCAATAAAAGAAATGATGAAAGCATGGGAAACTGTTGTTGTATCGTAAGTTACAAAGCATCACCCTGATAAGACGGTGGCTGTGCGCGCTATACATTTATTCAACGAAAATGTGGTGACACATTTTCAGCAAATTTTGAAGCGCCGTGAAAAACAAATGTCGCTAGATAGCCTTCTAGAAAAAAAAATAGATATGTGTCATAAATTCGTAAATAATAAACTACATATGGATGATTTTGCTCCTTAAGAATTTATGTATAAGTAAATTTCTTTAAATAATAAACGTTACATCTAAAAAAGTTTGAGTATTTTTTGGCATGGAACGCAATATCGTATTTTACATTAATTTATATGAGAAAAATTGTTTCGCTTAACGAGTGTTTCGCATCACGAATCAGACTCTTGAACGAATTATGCTCGTTATGCAATGTTCCACTGTATTCCACTTAAATGCAGTTTCGTTTCCCAAAGATATTTTTTTAAACCTCATCTTCAATGGCTAAAATTCTTATTCGATGTTCAAAGTATTAATTTTGTATTATCCGTAGGTCAACATGCTGAGTTTATGAAATATCTTATCGAACAGTAATGGAAGCGGCAAAGATTAATTGATCTGTAGTGTGTCTCAAATGTCGTAACTTATTTTTTTTCATGAAAGTTGTACTAATTCCATTTTTTCCTAAACTAAAGCACCAAAATAAACCAACTGTTTTTGTCATAATGCATTAATTGTATTCTCCAAAGTCTCTTCTTTGATGTGTACTTTCCACTCAAATAACCGCTAATTTCCCAAAATCAGCGAAAAATTAAGGAATAAAAAAATAAAAGAATTAAGATGATATAGATTACAGTTTTTTTTTTATTTTGGGAGGATACATTTTTATGAAAATCTATATTTTCATAACATTTCAATGAATAGTTTTTTAATATAGTGTGAATCTATGTTGTTACGTTAGGGAATAAATGAATAAAAAACCAACTTAAAATGATTAGGATTTTAGAACAACCAACATAATATGTTACATTCATTACACAAAGTGAAGTAAACATTAGCCTGAAATTTAATTCACAAGTCTATAATTATATCAAATTAATGCTAGGAAATATTGCGTGTATCCTACATAAGAAAATATCTGTGGTAAGACATCTTGTATAGATGAATACAGAAGGTTGTTCGCATTTTATGGAAATTCCTTTGATAGTTAAGTATTATGTATAAAAGTCGTATTTTTTGCGGCGATTTGCTTCTATCTGATAGCCATGGTTCTTGACAATAGCTCTAGATCGAAAATTTCAAGAAAGTAAACTTTTTCTTAATACTGTCATGTCAATTTTACCCTATTCCTCTTGGACCGTTTTCCAAAGTCCGTTCGGTGTTCTTAGATGCCGCTTTACAAATGATCGTTTTAAGAGACCGAAAGCGCCAAAGTCCACTGGGGAAGCGTCAGGTAATTACGGGCATTTCATTAAACGGGATACACTTTATTACTGGTTCTGATTCTTTCTTTGCAAAATAAGCGAAAGTTGATTTAGACGTGTGGCTAGAAGCTTTGTGCATATGAAGCTCAAATTTATCAATGTCCTTTTTATATGAGGCTGGAATTTCTTCTTCAAAAACTGGTTCTAAAATATTCTGCTGATCGCAGAGGGAATTCTTTTTGGCTATAATTGAGACTTTTATGTATTTTTAATTTGCCGTTGTAACAAAATCCTGCAACTTTCATGAATCCCTCGGGAACTTTTCTGTTGTTGTTGTAGCTGATGCCCCTTGACCGACATGTAACATGAGGTCAAGTCCCGAAGGCTATGGGCGATGAAGGTGCGGCTCCGGTTTTTAATAGCACCGCAAGGGTCGGAGTCCGACTTGGCTAAATGACCGGTCCCGTAATTTTGAACCGAGCCAAGTGACGAGACCCGAACACTTGACCCCGCACCTCCAGAGGTAAATTTGAGAACATGGAGGACATTGTAGCCACGCCCTATATTACGTGCCCCAGCCACCATTAGTGAACACGGCGGTAGATTTGCGGCGACGAGCCTCGAACCAGGGACGTTCAGATCACTGGTCCGCTGCTCTTGCCCACCGGGCTACCGCGCCCATACTTTACTGTTTTCTGACGAAACCATTTTGTACGGTTATTCCCGTCAGCTGAGAAATAGAAAATTGAACTTTTATTTATTACAGTCACTTAAATACACCTATGCCTCATCGAGTGTTACTACAAATTTCCCTTTTTCAGCAGCTAGGTGTTTTTCATATAATTAATTATAATTTGTTTTCAGCAATATGCTTTGGCAAAAGCAGATGAACTTTGGGTTTAAAGATCTTAACATCTTCTTAGGTAAAACCATGCTGTACTTCTCCTTATTTTACCCCACTATAAAAGATATCTCAGTGGTTGTTAGTATCTGCAGTCTACAAATGTATTAAATCAAAAGAATCTCAGTGGTGAAAGTTATAAAGCCAGTTTAATTATTCTGATATGTATCAACTAGCTGAATAACCGTACTTCATTACGGAGTACATTGAAATCAAATAAAACGGTTAATGTATGCAATTAATGTCAGAAAAATATATTTATAATAAATACAAGAATCAAAGTATGCAATTAATGCAAAAAAATATATATTTATAAAAATTTCATAATGGGTATATTTATAGGCGAAATAATGTAGAAGAAAAAAATAAAATTCAATTCAATGGTTAATGTATGCAATTACTGTAATATATATATATATATATATATATATATATATATATATATATATAAATCGTAACGGATATTTTTATAGACAAAATAATGTTGAAGAAAATATTCAAATTAAATACAATGGTCAATGTATGAAATCAATTTGTAAGTTTAATATCCATAAAATATGCTAATTTGAATTAAATTCTTAAAAAACTTCCATCTCAATTAGTCTAGTGGTTAAATTTTATCTTTTACCGTATTTAAATATTTTTTTGTCAATTTAATTCGTTCTTATGTCCGTTGCGCAAAATTAATTTAAAGTATCCCAGTAGAAAAAGAAACCACGTGATCGGCATTTAATAACTTAAATTATAAAAATGAATCTTTAAAAAATTCACCAAAAATCAGAAAATGGAGGCAAAGATTTGAAAAATATTTTATTTTAAAGGAATTTGTACGATCTTTCTTGTGACGTCAGTTTTATAACCCTCAGTATTATTTTAAATGCAAACTTTAAAGAATGTTACAAAAACAACTTAAAAATTTAATTTAAAAAATCTAAGCAGAAGTTTTCAAAAATCTTTCTTAGTGCACCCCTACACTATAAGAAGAAAAGCCATGCAAAATATCAGCTCTTTAGGTCCAGCGGTTTGGCCTGTACGTTGTATGTCAGTCGGTGAGTCAGTCAGTTACGGAACTGTTTTATTTATATAGATTTGCATTCATTTCTAGGTTAGTTTTTATAACAAATTTGTTTTGTATTTTCAAATAAGTTTACAACTTACATTTTATATTTTATTTGAAAGAAGTAATATTTTTATACTTAATTACACTGCTTCATTCATACTTAATAAAATAAAAATATTTATAAGGCAATCATTACCATTTTTCTATAAGAGTCAGTTTAAATATATGATGTAGAAATTGATAATTTAGGAATAAACTATGAACTAAAATTTTCCCTTTGATGCGTCAATTACTATTCAAAATGCTGCGAATATAAATTTAATATGCATATAAAAGTGAAAGTTGTGCGATTCGCACTTCGAGAATAAATTCAATTTTCAGTGTCCTTCTATGCAAAAATTTGTGACTCGATTCAATTTAACAGCTTAAATAGTTTCGGAGAAGAAGCAATGAAATATTTAATTGAACATTCATCTGTTGAATTATTTTTTTTTACATCGGTCTTTTCAGAGCTGAAATTGCATTTCGGGGTCTTTTATCGATTTTATTTTTACGCTATAACTCAGCATTCACTTTCTCATGAATTTCTATTTTTTTGCCTGCCAACTTAAAAGTCACATTCCTGATCGTAAAAGTTTGGACGATCGCAGCGCCGCCCTTCTTTGATTTTCTGCGCCCGCTGATATTTCGCGAGCGGACGACATTCGAACTCAGTTTTCACTTGACCTGTTACTGGACGGGTGAGAGTCACTCACTTTCCGTTCGAGTTTACTCTTAAACAATGATCCACCACTCGCTATTTTCGAATTGTCGCAGGAGTGTCGTCACATTTTAGTGGTGACATCGTCACACTAATCGAGTATTCTTTAGAGTTATAATTTGACTCGGGAAGTTAATAAAAATTGAATCTTAGTTTCGTCTATAGCCACCTGTAGAGAGGCCGAAAAAAAAATGTAACTTCGTCGGTACACAAAGGTGCTACAATTTACAAATGTAAATTCAGAAAAATGTAGAGCCTATATGTGACAGAAAATTTAGAAAAAAAAAGAATATATATATATATATATAGCTACTAACATGCTTCAACCACAAAGGTACAGAAAATTTTCACTCAGAAGAAATCATAAAAACAACTGATGCATCCGAAAGTATGTAAACTTAAAAGTTACGCATTTACTAAGCTTACTGGATGTTGCGTTTCTTCGCTTGTAATCAAATATGTGCTAAACTGAAGCATTTTATCGTGACTTTTGCTTGTTAGAAAATTAAAATTTGTTAAACAGGCTCTTCATTACGATGGATTTTTCAGGTATTTATTTTTATATTTATTACGTACATTAAAAAGAGGAAATATAAAAGTTTACGAAAATATTAGTTTTAAATCATGAACCGTCAAAGAAAAGGCTTGTTAATGGAACTTATCATTGATTGCAATATTTTTAAATACATGTAAATATATTTATTACATTCACAATTAAACGAGCTCCTACAGTAGTACAAACATTTATTAATATTATGTACATATAAGTGGAAAAGAAATGACTATGTTTGTAAAACACTGTTTAATTTGTGAGAAACTTAAATTCTTGCCGCATGCATATTTGGAGTCAGTACTCCATTTTTGCGGTATAAATACCCTTCATTAAGAAATTATCCAAACTTTTTTTACGCACTCTTTGAATTGAAGATAAATATAAATAAAGTGATTTGTTATCTGTAGTGCATAATTTAACTTTATATAAAATTATCCAAACATTATTTTAGTTGTGATATGGGTCACACAAATCTAGGCACACGCTGCTTATTTCTGACGGAATTCACAAAATATTGTTTTCCGTTTTAAGATTTTATGCATTACTAATGAATATAAACTTGGATTATGAACTTTGATCTTAAGAAGAAAAATTCTACATAACAAATAAACAGCTATTCATTGAAATTCAGTGAAATAAATGTGTTGACATGGAAACTGACTTTTCCTGTTTTTTTTTATAACTTTAGAAGATAAATACTTTCTCTTTATAATTGAAAACATTTATTTAAAAATTTTCAAATGTGATGCCAATGTATTAATAGCCTTTCATAGAGATTCAAGATATCTTAAGGCAGCATCTCAACTGTTATAATTTAAAATTAGTTTGATTTTTAGAGTTTTAAACTCAATGTATTTTATAGTGTACCATATGTAACATTTTATCAACACTGCTTATTTTTCACGAATATGTTCTATCAACAAATTGGTATCGCATTCATATTTTAAAAAAAATATTAAACATTGTATGTAATCATAGTAAATCATGTTAGAAAAAACGTTTGAGAGGAATCATCAATGAAATGAATGCGAAATATTGTATTGCAACGTATTTTGTGAACATAGAGATTTATTGAACATTGTGTAGACTAAAATTCGAAGGAAAGTTTGAGACATGGATGAAAACGAAACTTACGTGCTCGATAACGTAACCATCAGTTTTCCGGAGATAACAACGTTTGAATTCATTACGGAAGGAGTGATATTGACTTCGTTAGGGATATTAGGAATTTTCGGAAATGTAATATCGTTAATCATCCTTTCAAGGCCAGAAATGCGGTCTTCCGTAAACTGTGGATTGCAAGGTCTTGCATTTTTCGACACAATTGTATTGATTTCATCGGTGACGATGCTCGGTCTTCATAAACTGGGTTACCGAATGGCACTACTTTATCGGTACACGTTTGAAATGTTCCCCTTCGTGGTTATGGTTGCTTATCCGATAGGGCTTATAGCTCAGACTGGATCTGTTTGGACAACCGTAGGTGTCACCGTGGAGAGATACGTGGCTGTTTGCCATCCTCTGAAAGCTCGCTTCTTGTGTACATACCGGAGAGCTAGAGTGTTCAACTTGCTCATTGTTATATTTGCTTTGTGCTACAACATACCACGATTCTGGGAAATTGATGTGAGACAAGTTCTAGATCCCGAGACAAATTCAAGTGTGTATATAGCTCAAGCGAGTGAGTTTAGGAAGAACAAATTGTACTACGAGGTCTATTATATTTGGTTTTATCTCTTCGTCATGTACTTTATTCCGTTTCTCACACTGGCCGTGCTCAATATATCTATATGGAAAGCGGTTCAGCATGCCAATAAAGATAGGCAAAGACTGACCAGGCGAGAAGAGAAAGAGATCGGGCTAGCCATGATGCTAATTTGTGTCGTTGCCATCTTCTTCGTCTGCAATATTTTGGCGTTGCTGATAAATATTCTTGAATGTTTCGACTTAGTTGTTCCAGCCCTTGTAAGAGTGTCCAATTTACTGGTGACATTCAACTCGTCCATCAACTTTGTAATTTACTGCATTTTCGGCCAAAAATTCAAAAAGATGTTTCTTCATATGTTTTGTGGTTTCCGACGCACTAAAAACCAAAGTTTTACCAGCACCTTGCAAGTCACGCACACAGAAACTGTACGCAGTGTTGTGCCATCGAATTTACGAGTGAAATCGCTGTCCACCAACGGCATGACAGAAACCTCTACATTGTAAACGTATCCTTTTGAACAATTACATAATTTCATTATCGTTTAAATGATATTTTCAGCTATATTTTTTAAGTAAATGAACTTTCTCTTTTCTTCGACCTGATCCTCTTTAAGAGCAATGTAAATAACTCATGCACTGTTATTGGGTACACACAATATTTAATTATCATTTCCATGATATGTAAACTATACATATTTACATAAATGTCTTTAAAAATAAAACATGTGATGTGCAAATGGTGCGTAACGTTTCTATAATAAAAATAATTACTCATATTTAATTTTTTTTTCTTACATGATAACAGTTTTTGATTTATATTGTAGATGTAAGAATTTTTAGAATATCCAACATCGTCTGCAGAAATGTCTGATATTTAATTATTTTAAAGCTGTGGAAAGAAGACTAACATTTAATGAATTTATTGAATAAAGAATGCTGAAAAAAGGTAAATGAATTCAAATATAAAAAGTTCGAACGAGAAAAATGTGTGCTATATTTGTTCTATAGCCACTAATGAAGGTAATTTACTGACTAAAAGTTTGTTTAAATTTTTGTAAAGATAACACTGTTTAAATTTTTGTCTATCTTGAAGTTATGTTTTAACAGATAAACTATGTAGAAGTAATTTATATTATTTTTAAGAAATAGATCTATTTCTTTTATGGACGGTGTATTTGATTTTCTAACAATATTTATGGTATTCGTTTTTCTTAATTTTATGGTTTATAACTAATAAGTAAAGTATGTAGATTTTACACTTAACACATGTTTTTTAATGTTAAATGGACGCGTATAGATGAATTAAAGAAATTTTGTTCATATTTTGCCTGAAACTATGATTTTTTCACTTTATATTGTTATTGTTTATAAACTTTATATTTTATTATATATATATATATATATATATATATATATATATATATATCTGTGGCTTGGTACAAGAAGTCAGTTTTCTCCAAGATGACTTTGTTTGCTTATGTCTCTTAAAAAGATATTATTTTCAATGTAAGAAGTACCCAAGTCTGTGCAATGGTTTCGATAAAACTTTTAAAGCATCAGACATATGTAGGTACTTCTTGCATTGAAAATAATAATTTTTCCAAGAGACATAAGCATGCAAAGTCATCTTGGAGAAAGTGACTTCGGCACTTCTTGTACCAAGCCACAGATATATATATATATATATATATATATATATATATATATATATATATATATATATATATATATATATATATATATATATATATGAGTGTGTGTGTGTGTGTGTATTGGTGGAGTATTGAAAAAAATCAACACGATACTTTAAGAATGGATAATTACTTTTTTGCGATTACGATGGTTAAAAAATTGAAAGAAAGTATGTCAGATGTTATATGGAATTCATTGCCGGGACTAGTGAATCAAATCAGAGAACAGAAAAACTTGAATAAATCACTGTAATTAAAAACTTTAATATTAATTAACTAAATCTCTTTTTCTGTTAATCATTCTGATTTATTAAGATTTTTCTTTTATTTTTTAGAGAAGTACTTTTTTTATTGATCACTATATGAAGCATCAATTATCCATTTTCATTTTCCCTTAAAAAGTGATACTTCTATTTGAATCTTCCAGAGCATTAAATGCTTTCCAAAATATCTTTTATACTGTCCATTAATATTCTGGTCTTTTGCTCACGAAAAAGAAAAAAGGAAGAACTATCAGCCACTCTTTAAGTGGCTATTGTTATGTTAAATAGCTCTTCATAAACTCTTAATTCCTGAATACTTCACTTTCATTTATTCTTTTACATTTATTGTGGCTTAATATCAACATGAAATATAGGAAAGATGACAGTTGAATTAAACAAGCTATGGAACATGAATAAAGGCTATTTAACAAAGGGTTATTCTAGTGAAGGTAATTTTTTTAAAGGAAAAAGCACAATATTTGTTGGACATGTAATATAAATTTTCTAAGAAAGTATTATGATACTCAATGCTTTGCATATATCTAATAGAGGTATACAGGAATTCTTTCTTTAGTTTCATGTTTTACGTGTATATATAATGGAAAACCATATTCCCGCGATTCTTGAAAAGGAATTTCTGATAATCTTTTTTGTGTGTAACAATTTAAAATGTTGTTTGACTTTTGAAATGAGTTTTATCAGAAATATTTCTGAATAATGCTGTCGATTTCTGTCGGTACTTCTAATATCGCACATTCCTGAATTCACCAAAAGAAGAAATAAAATTTTCTTTTATGTACGCGCATTGTCAAGTAAGTTTCAGGTTTTTTTCTTTTACACTTTTAGGGCTTGCTTATAAGTTGTTGGGCTCTATCACTATCAAAGTAATGTCGACCTTGCGTGATTCGCCTTGGTGGTGTCACATCGGGAAGTAATCCTAGAGCAATGCTTTTTGGAACCACGGATACTACTGTTTTCGAGAATCATTGTTTTTCACGGGGAAGAAGGTATCCTATAAAGAAGTGAAGAATCCACGATCCACGTTGTATTATTTTTATCTAAGGGAACGGTGGACTTTTATTTGAGCAAATCTCGTCATTGTAATACTGGTTGTGTTATTGTAAAAAATATATATATTTCTGTAGATAATTAGTACCAAAATAATTTTTTTTTCAAGTAAAAAATCATTTATGAAGCTTCTACAAAGTAATTTATAATGGGTAAGTGTAGTAATAAATTTTAAATCTGTTTTTCTCAAAACAGATTTTTCAAGGTTTTTAGATTTTTCAAATGCTCCATGCTAGTTAATTTTTCTTCAAAATTCATGAAATTGATAAGGAAGAATCCTGATGCTGTTTACAAAAAAACTGGGTATGGATTTTACAATTCGACTTCATTAAGGTAATTAAATTTGATTTATAACTTTTCAAAAGGCAAAATTTTGATGAAAAACGGGATGGAATTCAGAAAAGAATCTCTCCAAAATTAACTATTCAAGGGATTAAATAATTGATACCCAGATTTGTTTGTTATACAGTTTAAAGAGATTAAAATGCAAAATCGAGAAGATATCTCAAAAATTAAGTAGCAAGGAGCATTTTAAAATTTTGTTTATAAATTTCAAAATTTTAAAAAAATCTTAAAATTATAATGAGATTGGAAATTTCTTTTAAAGTATTCTATTTATTTATAGTGAAATGTATATATGTACACAATTTCGTATCTCTATGATGAAAAGTAAAAAAAAATAATTTTAATGTCCACCGTTCCCTTAAGATTTACAATATGCATCTTTGTCCAAAAGCGTCACTGATTTATTTGACTTCCGTCGGATGATAATCATCAGTTGATGTAAGCAATCGTGTTGGAACCTTCTTAAATTGCTGTAAGGGAAGAAGGGACCTTCAATGTCATACTTCTATAATTTTCAGTATTTTATGCTGTATACCACATGAGGACGATTAATATTCTTTTCTACTACATTGAAGATACGCAGAATTCACAAATAAGTATTTTGTGGAGAAATTAGACCTGTCTATCAAAAAATTCTTCAAAAATGCTAGAATTCTTCAAAAGGATCCATGCGTATTAATTTTCTTCTGATATCTGCCAAATTTCTCAGAATTGTTAATTAAAGTGTTTGTCACAAAACTGGGCATAATTCTTTGAAATCACAAATATTTTTTTTTTAAATTTATAGAACATAAAATAAAGTAAAAACATCAAAAAACATAAAAAGATAACAGGCAGAATAGAAAAAAAATATTTAGATTCCTACAAAGAATATAATGCACATTTATATTTATATACACATGGTAAACGTATAATAAAAAATGTAATGAATTTAATTAATATGGAATGCACATAGAGCATTTTGAAGAACGTTAGCATTTTTGGAAAAAAATTGAAAACAGACATTTTTCTGCAAAAAATTCCTTATTTTGAATATAAGGGGTTTTCAGTGTAGTAAAAAGAAAATTAATTACTCGCATTTTGTATATAGAGTTAAAAATTGAAAAATTAAAAAATTCGAGTTTCAAGGTCCTATGTCCCCTTAATGAAATATAATATGTGGTATAGATTTAACATTTCTATGAGTAAATTTATTGTATTATTTGGTGCATCACGGCATATCCTGGTAAAATTATGTAAAAGCTTTTATCAAGTTTGACACAAGAAGCTCAATGTTTTTACACTACTCTTACAAAACTCCCAAAATATGTTTAGCATGGTACTAAGAAAGACGAGGCTAATACATAATGGATGCTAATAAACTGATGCAGTATGAACGAATATTCACAAGAAAGTAACTCATACTTAAGATCTTCAACCGCAACAAGCTTCGACTCCTAATTGGTAAAAACATTACACAAGTTGTGTAAATGGTTGTTTAGACCAGATATATTATTTCAGTTGTTCAATGATATCGCAACACATAATTCATTGAACAGATATAATGAATTGGCAGTTTAGGAGCCTCAAATAGCTAAGCAAACTGCTTATTTATAAATTATAAAGATTTGGGGGAAATTCTGAAGATATCAGCTTGATATCCTAGAAATATTGATTCAGATAACAGCACCAGAACATCCTAAATAATATAAAATGTAATATAAAGAACGAAATACATAAAATATTTACGCTATTTTCTGAAATATCAGAAATATAAAGCATTTAAAGTTGTGTTATTATTTTTTAGCATGCAGTAATTACAGCAAAAGATCTAGAAACAATGATTATATTGCCGTATAATTCATAATTGAACCATAATGTACAATTTATTTCTATTTGTTGCAAAATAAAACAATTTGGGAAAATTAGGTATTTCCATATACAATCGAACCCCGTTATAACGAACTTCAAGGGACCAACGGTATATCAGAACCATTAAAACAAATGTTAAAGTTCACAAAATGGATAACTCATTAGTTGCTATGTATATTGAATAATGATCTATTTATAGAATGATAAAATCTATTAAGAATGACCATTGATGAATTAAATTGACTAACTTTGGTTACATTAAACTCACACAATACTAATTAAATTAACTATAAATGAATACAAATAGAAATAAATTGATTTTATCTTTAATTGTTGCTCACTGTTTTGTTACAAAAATAATCGGTAATTTTCTGCTGACGTGATGCTGATTTCAAAAACATTTTATGAATTTCTTAGTCCGATACATCAAATGACTCCAACACCCTTTCTTCCACTGTTTGTGTAGACAAAAAACTTATTAATGACACTTATCGATGCTGTAGCATCTGAGATGGTGGAGATTTGTCCATGTATATGATCCTCTTCTTCAGCATCAGAAGCAGAATCTTCGATTTCAGAATGATTCATTTTAATTTCTTCCACAATATCTTCATTAGTCGGATTTTCACATTTAATGACCTCATCATCACATGTTTCGAACAACTGCAAGCCACAATCTGAGAATGATGAAATTTTGTTCTTTTCTATCCACATTGCGATAGATAAATCTTCATCATCTTCAATATTCTTTACTTCTTCAACATTCGTTGTATCTTCAATATTCTTAAAAAGTTTAAAAATTAAAAGAATTCAGTTGTCGACTGAAAATTTTTTTCGTTATAGCCGATTCTTAAGATTTCGGAGGTTTGCTATAAAAGGATAAATTAGCATTAAATACAAAAAGGAAAAAGGCGGGATCAAAATTTTCGTTCGTTATATCCGGGAGTTCGCTATATACCGGGTTCGCTATAACGGGATTCGACTATATAACATACACTTCGTATTTAGTATACAAAAGCAGGAATATATTTAATAATGTGTATTGATATTTACTTATTATGAGTTTTGATTCATCGATCTGATGAACTTTCATTCCAAGAATATTAAACAGAAATTGTTCCATGTGACTGAATCAAATTTTCATTTCTTCCTTCTATGGAATTATTAGTACAATATAAATAGTTCATTACGAGTTACAATATGAGTGCTACTTAAAGATGCTTATTGGTAAATATTTAAAGCATGCTTAGTCTTTGGAGAATGCACTTTTGTCATGATGTATGCTGAAATGTGAGAAAATGTCGAAATATTTTGCGTATATTAGATGAAGGTAGAACGGTTTATCAAAATTTAATTCGTGACTTAATGTAAATATATACATGCTTGTTATAATAATATGCGCTCTTAGCTTGAAATCTTATTAATTTGAGCTTTTATTCACTTAATTTCTTGGAACGTTAATTGAGCTTTTTAATTTCCTGTGATAATGAATGGAAAGGATTTTACTGTTTGGATGTTAGCTACATGAGATCACAGTAAATTAAATGGATTGTTTAACAATATAGGCCATGGAAAAAGCGCAACATAATAAATCTTGAAGAATTTCAATGCATAATTAAGGACTGTGTTGATAAAACGGATATGCTACTTTCAAAATTCTCAGAGTTTAATCTCAGTTTTAATGCATTCACATTTTAAGTGCAGATTGTCAGTACTGTTATATTATTTAATATATATATAGTATGTCGTGTTAAAATAGTGATACTCCATTATGATTATTAAAATTTTATTAACCGTAAAACATTTTCGAGGAGAGTATGTATAAGACACGGAGTTTAAAGATAACTCTGAAACACGACTTCGTTATATATAGGAGTACAAAACATTTCACAAATCTGCATGACACATTTTCGCGTTTGTTAAGAATTATTTGTTGAAGCACATATTATAAGATTTTAAAGTGGCATTTTATTTAAAGCTATTTCTTCAAAAGATATATATGACTAAGTCAAGTAATCCAGGCTTAAAGTGGTGCTTATTAAATGTTTTAAACATTGATATTTCATGCTTAAAGAATGTTTTATGAGTTCAAAATTTTATGAATTCATAGACGTGGTACAATCCAATTAAAATAACGTTCTTATATAATTGAAAAACTTGAAATATTATGAGCTGATAGGAATTATTTATGTAAGAGGTTTTATGCATTAAAAAGGTAGAAAATTTCTTTATTTTTATCAAATACATGAGATAACTGAAACACAAGTTATTGTTCTGGAAAAATCTATTTGTTAGCTGGATTTACTATTCTGCTGAATTACTGATGATCCCTCAGAAGGAGCTCAATATATTAAATATGGAAATATATTAAATATGGTAGCCATTTTAATAACATTGAAAAAGGAGTAATTTTAATTGAAACTAAAGCTGTTTAATACTCTATAATTTCGTGAGAAAAGAATTAAATGTCTGCCTTTTCCTTTTAATTTTTCAAAAAAGCTAATATAAACTTTATTTTACCCACTATTGAATATATAGAGACTTTAAAAAGAGGATACTAATTATTTTTCAATATTGTTAATTGACCAGTTAATCTAATAAAATTAAAGGGGTTAAAAAGATTATATATTTTAGACCCATTATGTAGTTTTAAGGTCCATTAAAATAACTACATGGGAAGATATTACGTTTATATAACGCTTCAGGAAATCCTCTCTTAAAAGGAAATAAAAAATAATTTCATAACACTTTTGACTTTATTGTGGAAGAATAAATTAAATCGAACTACATCGATAAATACTTTTCGTAATAAAAAACAGCAGTAATTTTTTAAATTGTTCGAATTTTATAAAATGCTTCTTTTACGTTATTACATGAAATACAATGCAAAATATATTAGGAAGTTGACAAAATTTACGGCATATTGTCTAATTAATATTTAAAACTAGGGATATATTTAAAATGAAATAGCTATGAAGATTCGTAACTAAAACAATTTTAAATAATTTTAGTCTGCCATCATTATTAAAAATTAAAATCACTATAAGAAAAAAAATTCAAGTTAGTCTCATCAATGTTAATTTATGGTAAAATCTACCGTCACAAACTGTTGATTATATTTTTTCGAGTTTTTATAAACTATATTTTTTACACTGTTTATGAAATATTTCTTAGTTTAACTCTTTTACAAGAAATATGTGAATCACAAAGTGCCAAGTTTGTTGATGTACGAAAGAGCAAATCAATTTCCTCATTAACCCTTCAGTGGGCGAGCCAGTTTTTGGAACACCAGCAGGCGCGCGAGGCACAAAGTGCAACATCTCCTTCGACCTTGATTATTCCTTTTATAATGAAGTTTTTTTTCAAATTGAAAATAATGATTCTTCATTTTATGAAAAGATATAAAATG
Source organism: Dolomedes plantarius (assembly GCA_907164885.2). Classification (NCBI taxonomy): domain Eukaryota; kingdom Metazoa; phylum Arthropoda; class Arachnida; order Araneae; family Dolomedidae; genus Dolomedes; species Dolomedes plantarius. The sequence goes on from OU015493.1 coordinate 204,906,055, forward strand.
TTGATAATATTGAGATATATTTACAATAAAAGGCCAAAGAATGCAGGTACAATCGCCTTATTTCAAAACTGTCCGATTTATTGAATCTAAGGACAACTTGCGAATTCATCCCTATCATGTTCAAAAACCTAAAAAACAATGAGATTGTCCATCTTCGTGGTATGCGAGAAACCGTGTAATAGCTGCACTTTTGATCGACTCCATCAACTCATGCTTTTGTAATCCAGTATAATCGTTGGTTTACCACGGTTAAATCACGACTACCAATGAATGAAGAGGAATACAAGGGTCAGAATATCAGACCAGCATTAGAAAGGGTGTAGCTATAAATAGAAACTGCTTATAACATTCAAACCTTAGATGTAAAAACAAACCATTCAAAATCATGGAAGTGTTGCACTTTGTACACGGACGCGCCCGCTAAATCCACCTCAGTAGATATATTATCTATTATTTCATGTGTAAGCATTTCAGGGGAAGTAATACTGCCCAAACACTGCCAATAAAATTCAATTATTTATACACGTGATGTGGCTCAGTGATACTGTGATTTGAGGTTATAAACCAAGTTACACGAGCTAGAATCGCGTGAAAGAAATGCACTACCATTGGACATGATCCATAGATCCACTTTAGGAGAACTAAATTTTGATTTAGTTCTTCTGAAAAACGCAAGAACCTCAGAGGAAGCGATATTTCTATGTCTTTAAACTATTTGCTCTTCATAAATGATTTTGCGCACTTTTTTTATTGCTCACATTATTCATTCATTAAGGCAACACTAATGGATTCGCTCACCTCAATGTTAACCTATGGAGAAAATTTATCTCATATTGACAGCTAAATAAATGCTGATAATACAATAAATTTCAGATAGTCTGAATTTTTCTGCACCTTGCAACAGGATTCATTGTATTAAATTTATCCATCAAAGGAATTGATGAGCATTTAAGATAAACTATACCAGATTTTTCGCCCGAGTAATTAAAATTTTGAAATATTATTTGCATTTAAAAAAATATGCCCCAACGTGTAAAATTTCTTTCTCTATTACAGATCACAATTTAAAAAAAAAATCTTTCAATCCAAGTTGGTAATCCTTGGACACATTTTCTCCATGAGTTAACATTGAGGTGAGCGAATGCAATAAGGTTAGTACACTGTAGCCTCAAAGAATATTTTCAGAGGAGCTCTACGCTCGCTCCTCTGTTATGGCTAATAGCGAGAAACATAGGGGTGATTCTCGGGCAATGCAACAGCTTCCATCCATTTCCAGTTGTCACCCTTAATGCGAAGGGCGTTTCATCACTGTTGAACTATCAGCTTTAAAATTCAATTAAAAATCGAAAATTTAAGATATAGAATTGAAATGAGGTTTATAAGAATAAGAAAGCTTTCAGCTTCCAGATGATGTAAATATTTTCTTTGTAAGATAAAAACTCGAGGAGCATCGATATTACATCCACATAGGGGACGATATTTCTTGAAAAACTGTGTTTCATTTTTTGATGAAAATATTAGTCTGTTTTAAAATATTTTTGAACAAATGAGGTCTAGTTTGAAAGAAAAATGTCTGTAGTCTTAGATTGTAAAAAGATCAAAATTCTACGATCATTTTTTTTGCGAGTTATCGTAATCTGGAGATGAAAAAGTCAATATTTTCCCACAAAACATAAAATAAAAAAAACCTAAACAGTCCGACGAAGATGAGACATGTCTTACTTTGGTACCCCCCTTTTTCTGCATCCATTGGTATCGCTCTCGACCCCATACCCCCAGCGGTTTCGGAGGAGATAGCGTGACAAGCTTTTGACATAGGCAGCGGGAGTTACTTTTTTTTAGAATAGAGAGATTTCATGTTGAACGTGACTTCAATGAACAATAGCTGTGAAAGTTATACCATAGGAAAAATATAAGAAATTTCATAATTATGTTTAAAAAAAATCCTTATTTATGGAAAAGTCGCATCGATAATTTCTCAAAATATCGTATAAATACAACAGAGGAAAACAAAATGCGCTATTATTAAATCAATATTTGTATGAAGAAGATTCTTAAGTCTGCTGTGTACTAACCCTATAGGATTCGTTGACCTAAATATTAAGTTATGGAGAAAATGAAAATGTGTCTACTATTAACAGCTCCATAAATGCTGCTGATCCAATAAAAATAATATTTTCAGATAGCCTTAACTCTTCAGCACGTTGAAACGGGATTCATTTTATAAATTTCGCCCATCAAAGGAATTTAAGGTGACTGCCTACGTTCAGAGCCAATTTTTTTTAAAAATTGTTTTTAAGGATTTTTTGGTCTTTTATGGTAAAATAGCATTTAAAAAAAATTGCCTGTAAATACCATACTTTTTTATAAATTGGTCAATTTGAAGTAATTTTTAATGAAATTTAATTAAAACGCCTATCACTCTGCACAAAATTCTAATGCTACCATTTTAATTTCCTTCTCACACATGATACATATAACAGTTATCTTCAAAATGACCCTCAATCTAAGAGTAATTTTATAATGCAAAAATAATACAGACAATTTTATGTTCCAATATGAAAATTTTTCCTAATTCGTCATACCTTTCCTTATAAAAACAGCCCCAAGCAAAAAACTATTTATTATACATCGATTGTTGTGCGTCATCTCATTAACAATATGGTCTAAAACATTTCCTGAAAGTTTTATCAAATTATATGCATTATTATGTGAGATATCATGATAACGGTAGACATTTGTGCTAAAAAACATAATTCTGAGAAAAACGCATTTAAAGTTGTGTGTCGCTTCAATTTTGTATCAGACGATGTTTTTAAAAATAGCTATAACTCTGCTTCTAATTAATGTAGAATGAAAATCAAAACGGTTTTGAAAAGAGAAAAGATTGAATTACACGATTCTTGCAAAAAATAAAATTGACAAAAATAGTCAAAAAATGGCGTTTTCAACGTAGACAGTCACCTTAAGAGCGTTTAAAACACACTCTAATAAATTTTCCCTCGAATAATCTGAATTTAAATTATATCATTTGCATTAAAAATTGAAAAATGTCCCAGGTGTAAAATATTTCTCTTTCTATTACGGAGTACAAATTTTTAAAATAAATCTTTAAATCGAGGTCGGCAATCCTTAGACACATTCTCTCCATAGGTTAACATTGAAGTGAGCTAATCCAAAAGGGTTAGTAAACATCAGCCTTAAATGATGTAAGTGGAAATATGAAAATAATTTAGGTTTGAAAATCACCAGAAAAGGAAAAAAGGCAGGTAAATATATTTAGGGTAACTCTAGGACAGATGGTCATAGAGGAGAGATGGCCAGTCTAAATATTTCCAAAACTTGATCATAGATGGTAGTTTAAACTTTTTCTTAGGAAATGTTCAACGAGTTCATTCATTGGGAGGTACAGCTGTGTTTTACGATTATAAAAAGTGAGTGAAATTTTAATGTTTATTTAATTTAGTGGCTGAATATTTTTGTTGAGTTAGGTATCTGAATGTTTTGCAGTAAGTACATTACCTTTTTTTTACTTTACGGACTTTTAAGGCACGTATATAATCCAATTTTTGCTTCTAAGCCTGAAACAAAGACGTGCAATGGCGGAGTGACGCTTTAAATTGGGTGGCCTTCTGTCCTTCAATTTCAGAACAGACGGCCACATAAAATCGAGGAGAGATGACCACCTTTAACCAATATTTCAAAAAATATACGAGTGAGTATTTTAACTAAATATAATTATATTTAAAATAATTATATAACTTTTATGTTTATAATTGTATTAATGGATATATTTGTTTCAATTTTAACTAATATAAATACTTCAATAATAATAATAATATGCGGAACAATGTTTTTTTTCCCAGCTTTTCAAGATGCCGAATAAATACATAAGAATACCTCATTCAAACCGAGGGACCTGGAGTCAAAATGATTTGTCTAAGGCAATGGAGGCTGTGCAAACAGGATCATGTTCGGTAAAAGGAGCGTCTGAAGCATTTCACATTCCAGGCAAAACTTTTGAGCGCCGATTGAAGACCAATAATTCCAATAAAGTCAGCATGGGTCCTGGTCAGATGTTTGTAAGAGAAAACGAAGAAAGATTAGTAAAACACATTAAAAGAATGCAGAAACAAGGATTCCCATTTACTCGAGATGATGCGATGCTAGGGAAAAAGGTCTAAGTGAAATTGACATCTTTAGCGATTCCAGGAGTGCTTTGCAGGCTCTTGGGTCCTTAGAATATAAGGGTGAGATTATTGAGAAATTGAAACACAAGATCAAAAATAATGGTGTGGTCGTGCATTTCCACTGGATACAAGCACATATCGGGATCAGACAGAATGAGGAAGTTGACACTGCGACTAAAGAAGCCACGGAACTGGACATAATTGAAGGTACCTACAAAATGACCAGGCAACACGTAAAGGCAAAGATTAAGGCATATGGAATGCAAGTCTGGCAAGAAAGGTCGGCCGATAGTGAATTGGGGAGGCCGGTTCATAAAATCTACTCTCATGTTTCCTTAGAAAGATTAATATCGAATTTCTATATAAATCAAGCTATCACTCAACATGGAAGCGTGGGCTCATATCAAAGAAGATTTTTTGGGAAGAGTGACATCTGTGCGTGCGGAGAGGTCCAGACAATAGAACATTGTTTATTTAATTGTGTAGCATGGAGAGATTTGCGGTCGAGTTTACCGAGGGAAATTACTGAATGGTCACCACATAAATTCTATAATGACTACTATTGTAGAAAATTCATTTTGGCTGTGATGAAAGACCTTATGGACTTTCATTACCCTTTTTTGGGTCATTGATAATTTTGTTGTTTGTTTGTTTCGGTTTTTATAATTGTTTAACATTCCATGTATTTATTTGTATTGTATAATCCTAGTCAAGCTTATTGCCATTGCGAAATTTGTCGTCTCTCAAATCATCCGTATACCTTCGGGAAGGACGGATTATCTTTTGAATTACTCGAGATGATGTCAGAATTCTCGCTTTTGAATGTGCCAAAAAATGGATATAAAGCACCGTTTTAATGATATAAGTCAAAAGGCTGGGTATGTTTGGCTAAGTCTATCCCTAAGTCATCATTCTGATATATCAATCAGAAAAGCTGAAGGTGTGTCGCTTGCGAGAATTGAAGCCATGAATCGTGAAGAAATAGATGCCTACTTCAAACTAGACAAGATGAAATACATTTGAAATTACCAGATTCTACAGATTCCGAGGGAACAGAATTTAATGAGGATCACTGTGTTGGTTGTGGAGAAAAAAACAATACCACAACCAAAAAGGATGACTGGCTAAAATGTATAAGGTACCTGAAGTAGTACCATGAAACGTGTACAAACTATCAAGACCTATGCCAAAAATGTGGTAAAATTTTACGAAAAGTGAAGGGTTGAAATTATACTTCAAATGTTGTTAATTCGAATTTTATTCATTCCTTTTCCGTGGTATAATTGCATCTTTTCAAATTACTATATGTTTTTTCATGATTAACTATATGAAATGTGTTGATTTTTGCTATTTTAACTTCACTTTTTCTTTTTTGTATTGGATGGCCATCTCTCCTCGGCTTGAAAGAGAGATGGCCATCTGCCATTTTAATTTCAAGCTATGTTTCCCACTTTTCGTTCTCAATGTTTAATTTTTTTTGCCCAAAATATGATGAGTATATGTATAAGAATTTTAAATATGCATAAATATTTCTTGTGTTTGCATTCTAAGAATTTTTATTTCAATCTTTAAAAACTATGGCCGTCTATCCTAGAATTACCCTAATAAAACTTCATAACAGAGTGGATATGTAAGATATCTTCTTTTAACAGAAATTTTTAATTGCTTTATGAGCAGTATTACTGAAGTGCAATTTTCTCGCACATACATAAAATATTAACTATTCTTGTGTTATTGTAAATATTGTTGTAGATTAGATTTTGAGGACTTGCATCCTATTAAAAAACGCAGTGCTGTTACAGTGTCATCATGATAAACCCATCAGAATTGTAGCCACTACATATTTTATAATCATGCTATTAAAGTTTCCTTAGCTTGAGAAGTTTGCCCCAGAGATGATGTGAGAGGTTCTCTAATGTTACGTTTAGATTTATGTATTTGAAGAGTGTTTTATATATTTTTTTTATAAAATACGTTAGACGATCTAAATTTCTAAAGTGTAAAAAAATACACCATCTCTATTCTTGTAATTATTTTCTCATACCATTCCTTTTTAGAGAACATTATGTGAGAGTATACTGGAATAACATCGCTTTGAATATTCATGACTCTTTTTTATATTGCCGGAAATATCCACTTCATATATAACACCAATTTTTTATCCCATGCATTTTTATTTGTGATTTTTATTGAAAGCAGATTAGATTTATCTGATTACGCATACTTTATATGATATTATGTTAATTTACATAGTATGTTAGGGAGCATTTTTATATCCACAAGGTTTTAATAAAGAATGTTATATTCGTTGTTGCGCCGAAAGCAAATTGTAAATGTAATCTGTAATATGTAATTCAGTTCCGAAAATGGTTGACACTACAGTATAAGTAATTCATATAACTCAAATTTAACTTTAAAAATATGCAGAAATTTTCCATTTTTCTGCTTAATATCGCAGCTATAAGCCAAAATTATGTTTTAAAATTAATTAATGTAGTTTGGTGTAAGGCTGGTAATTAGGGTTATGTATTAGTACTAACGACTCTCTAATGATTCCAACAAAAATGGTCGTTAGTCATGGCTGTTATTCATCGAGTGTTGCCGCTTTTTGGACTACCCAATCATCATCTGTTTGTTTAATCTGGGCTCTACATCTATCTTGCTGTTTCATGCTAACTGTTTTTTTTTTTTCGATGTTAAGTTAAAAGATTCAAAATATGCCACAATGTTAAGTTCAAAATCTGTGCTTCGTAAATTTCGAAATTTTAATGGCATTCCAGAAATCAAGCATTGAAATTTCCGTATGCTATTCGAGGCTTGCGGGTGTTAGTTTGCACGCTACACACAATTATTGGTATTCAAAAATGGTAAATATTTCGAGCGAACTTTCACACCAGAATCGGAAGAAAATGTCTTACAAATGATTCGTCAATTCATTATCCGAAGTAAACCAGAAAGGGTTCTGTTTGACATCAAAACTGACAAAACGAGAAAAGCCAGTTATATGAAAAAATGGGTTTTTTTTTCTTTAGCCGAGCGCATGTGGCGTTTGCCCTAACAAGTATCACCATTGGCGAGAATGAAAAGTCGCCAACCTAACAGCCTTAATAAAACGGTTATTAGGTTATAGATAGGCTAAACTTTGAAGAAGCATTGTCACGCCACACACGAAACGGTGGAGGAAGATGGCGGATAAGAGAGTATGAATCGCGTGAGAGAACAGGATTAAGTTTATAGATCCAGTTAAATAACACCGAAATTCTACCTGAATAAAAATTGGAAACCAATTAATCACAGACTGCCCTTCTTTTCTTCACAATCTTACTAAAGATTATGCAATTGTGATGAAGCACCAAATGGCAATATATAAAATTACAATATAAAAAGAACTTTTTATATACCATGTTTTTAAATTTTCTGTTGAATCATATAAACTTGATAATTCTATGTATTAATAAATACTTTTTAGCATTTTTTTTGATGAATTATCCCATCAACTTGAAAGAAAAATGAAGTTAATTGGAAGTTAACTTGCGTTTAACTTTTCGTTCCTATCCCGGCCAACAGATGGCTGCAGCGGTCTACAAAACAGAATTAACTGAAAATGAACTCAATTCTGCTTAAAGAAGGATAAAAGTATTAAAATAACGCATTGTCATCGTGTTCTGAGCTATTATAAAAGTTTCAAAAGTCTAGCTAGTTGGGAAGTTAGTTAAAAATCGATTATAAGATTTGTACCGGACAAACACACAAACACACAAACACACAAACAAGAAAGCGAGTTAATAAAAACATGGTAAAAAATATTGAGGAACGGCTCGTCAACATTTGCAAACGTACCTAGCTGAATTTCTGTGTCGATAAAAAAAGGGGACCTTTTGAAGACATCTTGAAGGATATTAAAGATTTTTCGCCTTCTAACTAAATAATTACTTAAAGAAAAAATTAATGTTTCTTGTGTAAGTTGTTCTTTCATACGCACGTATCACGGGAGTTACAGTTAATTTAACAAAACAGGTGAATATGCGACTAGTGAACCCTATTTGGCGATATATCACTTGCGCCTGACTAACGGAAAAGTAACGAAAAAATCAATGATACCTTTGTTAGAAGGATCCCCTAGCCCTTATAGAACTCGCTGTTAAGCAGCCATAAAGTAAAGGACCAATAGCAATAAAAAACATCGTTCTGCTTACTACAGGGTTAAACAATCGCCTTATAAAAGTTATGTAATAAAATATTCTTATGGGGTATTTAAGAATATCCTTAATATCCTTAATATCCTTATGGGATATTTTTTTTCCATATTTTATTTTATGGGGTATTTATAATATCCTTATAAAATTATGTCTTTCCTAGTATGCATCAGAATGGACTCCTTTATTCAAAAGGCAACAATTGACAGAACGAAACAATTGACAGAAAAAACGCTTTATATTTTCAAAAAGTTCTTAACCCCGTGCACACCATGATGTACATGCGTAGGTCATGAAATTCTGTGACCCAAAACCATGACGTACATATGTACGTCATTTTGTTTTTCAGCCCAATCACTGTAATTGTTGCTTGGTACGCTATGCGTGAAAATTGTGGTTTGGTAATGTGAGCTGTATGATTATCTCAAATTCATACATTTATTTTCCGTTATGTATTTGCTATATAATTTTGCTTCTATATTTTTTACTGAAACGTAGATTTTTCAGTATTTTGCAAGTTTTTCAGATCTTTGTAAACAAGACAATTATAATGTAACTAGCTGAAAACCCGTACTTCGCTACGGAGTACATTCAAATTAAATACAACGGTCAATGTATGCAATTCATGCCAAATATATATATATATATATATATATATATATATATATATATATATTTATAAGAAAATCGTAAAGGATAATTTTATAGACAAAATAATGTAGAAGAAAATATTCAGATTAAATCTAATATAAAGAATACTAAAGAATATAGTACAGTTAATATAGTACAGTTTGTAGAACATTTCTTTTACTGTATTTTAATATTTTTTTGGATAATGTCAAATCGTCTGCCGCATTAGCAAGGAAAAAAAATATTTATTGTTTATTTAGTTGTTATGCACATGACGATAAATTTATTTAAAGTACCAGAAAAAGAAATCACGTGATCGGCATTTAATAAATTAAATTCTAAAAATTAATCTTTAAAAATTCACCAAAAATCAGGAAATGGAGGTAAAGATTCGAAAAAAAATTCATCTTAAAGGAATTTTTAGGATCTTTCTCGTGATATAAATTTTATAACCCTTAAAGTATTATTTTAAATGCAAACGTAAAAAAAGTTTAAAAAAACAGCTTAAAAATTTAATTTAAAAAAATCTAAGAAGAATTTTTGAAAAATCTTTCTTAAAGCTCCCCTGCACTATAAGAAGAATCGCCATGCAAACTTTCAGCCCTTTAGGTCCAGCGGTTTGGTCTGTGCGTTGTATGTCAGACAGTGAGTCAGTTACGGAACTGTTTTATATATATAGACAAGCTGTAAACCCGCGCTTCGCTACGGAGTACATTGAAATTAAATACAACGGTCAATGTATGCAATTAATTCCAAAAAAAAATAAATATATATATATATTTATAATAAATACGACGATCAATGTATACAATTGATGTAAAAAAAAACATACTTATAAAACAATCGTAAGGGATATTTTTATAGACAAAATAAAGTCCAATCGTCTGCCGTATTAGCAAGAAAAAAATATTTTTTTGTCTATTTTTTTTTTGCACGTGACGATAAATTTATTTAAAGTACCAGAAAAAGAAATCACGTGATCAGCATTTAATAAATTAAATTCTAAAAATTAATCTTTAAAAATTCACCAAAAATCAGGAAATGGAGGAAAAATTCGAAAAAAAATTCATTTTGAAGGAATTTTTATGATCTTTCTCGTGATATAAATTTTATAACCCTCAAATAATTATTTTAAATGCAAACTTAAAAAAAGTTTCTAAAAAAGCTTAAAAATTTAATTTTAAAACATCTATGAAGAATTTTTCAAAAATCTTTCTTAGTGCACCCCTACACCATAAGAAGAATCGCCATGCAAAATTTCAGCCCTTTAGGTCTAGCGGTTTGGTCTGTGCGTTGTATGTCAGTCAGTGAGTCAGTCAGTAACGGAACTGTTTTATATATATAGATAAAGGCTTTGAAGTACAAATTATGTATCATTTTCCTAATTTACATATTACTCATGTATTCTGAATTCAAATACATCCAAAATTTCAGTTTCAAGAAAATCGAAGAAATCTGGTTTTCAGTGTACTTGGTGCGCAAGGGGTTAATAACCCTTCGGTGGGAACATCTGCCTCTCCAGCAGCTATGGTTTCTTTATTCAACGCTGCCACCCAACCCCACAAACACACACATCCTTCGACCTTGGGTACTGTGAGTCTACACCTGCTTCAGTCAACATCTTGCCTTCAGTGTGGAAGGGTGATTAGTGACGCCAGCCTTCTATGGTTCAGGTAAAAATTAGGTTAATCGGAGCAAAAATTAAAAATCCCAACCCAGTTACTCGTTCGAGTCACTAAAAAGTGCCGCAACGAACACGCCGCAACGTCACTGAAAAGTGCCACAAAACGAACCGCAATATCACCTGTGATAATTGGTTCTGTTCAATAGAAGCTGGCCAAGAATGAAGGAAAAATGGTTTGACGATCGTGGCTACCATGAAATGCAATAAACCTCAAACACCCTCAGAATTTCTAGCGACTAATACCTGGGAAAGCGATATTCCATCTATATCTGCTTTCTAGGCAGATGTTCTCACTAAGGCCGTCTGCACACGGAGCAACTCAAAAGAAACTGATAACCGACTCAAATCACAAACCAGTCCGTGATGAGTCGTTACCTATGTAATTGAATGGAGCCACGCACACGGCGCAACTGATTGGTTACGAACCCGTCGGACGGGTTTGTAACCAGTTGCGCCGTGTGCGTGGCTCCATTCAATTACATAGGTTACGACTCATCACGGACTGGTTTGTGATTTGAGTCGGTTATCAGTTTCTTTTGCGTTGCTCCGTGTGCAGACGGTCTAAGAGGGAAAGTCCAAAAGATCAGTCGCCGGACGATGGCCGAATGGCTAGGGCGCTGGCTTTCGGAACCAGAGTCTGTGGGTTCGAATCCCATTCTTGGCATGGACGTTTGTAGCCGTTCGGAATCGGCTTTAAGCAGTAGGTCCCGGTCTAATTAGCCCTCGTGTAGCAAAAAATGACCGTAGCGCTCCAAACCAAACCAAAAGATCAGTCCAAAAGATAATCCGTCCTTCCCGAAGGTATACGGACGATTTTGAGAGACGACAAATTTCGCAATGGCAATCAGCTTGACTAGGACTACACAATACAAAATAAAATAAATGCATGCGTTCCATACAATACAAAATAAATACACGCAATGATAAACAATTATACAAACCTAAACAAACAAACAACAAAATTATCAATGATCCAAAAAGGGGTAATGAAAGTCCATAAGATCTTTCATCACAGCCAAAAAGAATTTTCTACAATAGTAGTCATTATAGAATTTATGTGGTGACCAATCAGTAATTTCCCTCGGTAAACTCGAACGCAAGTCTTTCCATGTTATACAATTAAATAAACAATGCTCTACTGTCTGGACCTCTCCGCACGCACAGATGTCACTCTTCCCAAAAAATCTTCTTCGATATGAGCCCACGCTTCCATGTTGAGTGATAGCTTGATTAAGGAGACATGGGACCTCCAACCTCGTTTTTTAAAAATCTTCAAAATGTCACTCTCGTATACAAAAAGAGTATAATTAGTATTATTTTCTACTATATTGAAGACGCTTAAAATTAAAAAATAAGTATTTTGTAGAAGAATAAGACCTTTTTCAAAAAATTCTTCAAAAATGATAGCATTTTTCAAAATGTTCCGTGCGCATTACTTTTGTTCTGATTTCTTCCAAATTTCTCAGTATTGTTAATTGAATTGTTTTCCATAAACCTGGGCATTATTCTTTGAAACCAAAAGTATTTTTAAGGGGATGGTGGACCTTTCACAGCGATTTCTGAAATTTTTGCCACAGAGATATGAAACTTTGCTTATATATTCATTAAAGTCTAACAATATTAAACACCTTATAAAATTTTATAGATATTTAAAAAAAAAAGATTTTATAATTAAAAAATTGAAATTAAATTACCCTTCTTTAAAATGCTCCTTGCCACTCAATTTTAAACTTTTCCCCTTAATTTTGCATTTATATTGCTTATAGATACTTTCTGAATAGAGTTATGTATTTTTTTGTACTTTCGTTGAATAGTTAATTTTCAGGAAATATTTTTATGCTTGTACTCTGAATTTTCTTGAAATTTTTGTACTTTTGTACACTTAAATTAAACTTTGATAACCTTAATGACCTCGAATCATAAAATGGATACATAACTTTATTTTCATGTATTACAGGAGTCTTTATTATAAATTTCATAAACATTCGTTAAAAATTATGACGCGAGGAGCATTTTAAAGACTTGCAAATCTGGAAATTACTCATTTTGAGAAAAATACATTTAAAACATATTTTTTCACCTACCTTTAATACTAACTTGTAAAGCCACCAAGTTTTCATTTTACTTTTCACTACATATTTTAAATGCATTTCATTCCAATATTTACATGTTTTTAAAATATTAATACATTCCCCCAAAAAATTCCAATTTTTGCTCGATTTTTGGTAATTTGAAAGTCCACCATCCCCTTAATATTTATAGACCATGAAATAAAGGAAAAACATAAAAAACAACAGGCAGATTAACAAAATAATTATCTATGGATTTCGATTCATACAAAACAAAATCATTGCACAGCTATGTTTATATAAGTACGGTAAACTTATATTAAAAAATTTAAGGTTTTTAAAGGATTTGGAATGCACATGGAGTATTTTGAAAAATGCTAGAATTTTTGAAATTGTTTTTGAAAAACAGACATTATTCTGTCAAAAAATCCTTATTTTAAATTCTAAGGGTCGTCAATTGTAGTAAAAAAAATTACACATTATTATCCTATTGTTTATAGTGCCAAAAATGTAAAATTAAAAAATTCCCGGTTGAAGCTCCCTTGTTCGCTTAACATAGAGATTCAATATCAATCTTTCACTAAGAGGGAAAGTAATCATGTTCCAACCCAAAGGGATAATCATGTTTTTCCCCACAACTTTTTGAAAATAGCATATTTCAGGTGGTGCCTGTTGGTCGCGATGCACTGCCGAACCCGTTCTCTAACGTTTTCCATCAGTCTGTCGGTCCTCTTTGGGGGAGGGGGTGGCGGCTACAGCATCCTCAAGAATAGCTGACTCGCGGAGTCGTTGCACATTTTCAGGTGTTCTAATATTCCGAGGACGACCACTTGGTTTCTATGGTAATGCATATCCACTTGCTCTCCCGTTCGAAATCCATCGATGGATTATTTTTCGATCAGAAACAGCATCAGTTGAATAGAACATCCGGAATGCCCTCTTTTCGCGGTTACGGAATCGTTATTTTTAACCCCTTCAGCGGGCGCGCCCGTGTATAAAGTGCAGCACTTCCATAATTTTGAATGGCTTGTTTTTACATATAAGGTTTGAATGTTCTAACCAGTTTCTATTTATAGCTACACCCTTTCTAATGCAGGTCTGATTTTCTGACCCTTTGTATTCCTTTCCATACATTGTTAGTCGTGATTTAACCGTGGTAAACCAGCAATCATACTGGATTACAATACGACAAAAAGCAGGAGTCGATGTACTCGATCAAATGTGCAGCTATTACATGGTATCTCGCATATCGCGAAGATGGAAAATCTCATCATTTTTAGGTTTTTGGACATGATAGGCATCCATTCGCAAGTTGTCCTTAGATTCAATAAACCGGACAGTTTTGAAATAAGGCGATTTTATCTGCCTTCTTTGGCCTTTCATTATGAATATATCTCAATATTATAAATCTTTTATATCTTGTCAAAAAACGCAGAATTATTATTTTCAGTTTGAAAAAAAAAAGTTTATAGCTGTTAGCGATATGAACTAAGAATTATTTTAAAGATCCGTTAATTACTTGTTTTTCCGAAGTTTGACGTCATGTTTTCCGTTTCCATTTTAAGCCGATTCAAGTTAAATCGATTCAATTCATAATTTAGCCGAATCACCGACGCAAGTTTCGTTTAGATTACGTCATGTTTGGAAAACTGCCGTGCGTCATGTATTTAAACATAAAAGTCTTTAGTTTCCGGTAGATGGCGTATTTCGAAAAAGTTACGTAGTTCAACCCGATATTTGAATATCGGCTTTTGACATGAGTATATAAGCCGTGAACACATTCAGGAAATCATCAAGGAGCTTGTGCTTGAGCTGAGGTGATAACAGGAAGTTGTATCAAGCCTGCCTAGCTTCAGGAAACTTTTGTATCATTTCCGTATTGGGGACTCACTACTCTTAAATCTTCAAAAAATTCGATTTTTTGAAAAAAATATATGTTAAAGCCTGATCATTTCTGAACAAAATAAAGCAAACCGCATGAAAATATTCCGCTTAGTTCCGGAGAGATTGATAAAAATATAAAAAGCAAGAATGTAAACATCACTTAAAAGGACATGTGACACACCCACTTTTCGCATTTCTTCTTCATGTTGCATAGCTAACTTTTTTTTTCGCCGAGCTATTTATTTTTTTATTTATTAATGGGAAGCAGTAACGATCTCTCTCAACTCTGACCTTGTGATTTTGCCATGTGCAGTGTGAAGCTTGTTTACATGCTAAAGCGTTGATTCTGTGCGTCTCATTTTCAGTTCATTTCTGTGGAAAATTTATAATTTACAACGTTCATATTTTATTATTAAGTGCTTTGCATACGTTTAATTTCTGCGTTAGATTATTTATTAGATTAATTTTAATTATTGTGAAACCTTTCGAAATGGAAAGTCATAAACGAGCTTCAGGAAAGCGAGCAAAAAGACGCCGTTTACATGGAAACAAATACGTGAAATTCACTCGTGAAAATACTGGCAGTACCAGTGCATTGAGTGATATAAATCCACCTCCTTCATCATCTGATGAACAAAATGTTTGTAATCGGGACAGTGCATCGATGAAAGAAATTGGCAGTGTGTGTGCAAGTGAAAGTGATTGTGATCAAGGTAACAGATTTCAAGGATATATCATAATGGATAAAGATATCCTTTTTTCATTTTTAATAGATAATTTAAAGTGTAAAGTGTGTTCAAATCTTTAAATGTTACTGAGAAAAGTAAGAGAGGATTGTTTTCATCAATTTCGATGAAATGTGATAAATGCCACTTCAGTACAAGCTTCAACAATTCCAAAATGATTGGTGAAAAAAAAATGTGCCTGAATTAAACAGGCGCATCATATATGCAATGCGTTGCATAGGACAAGGTTTGGAACCTCTCACAACATTTTGTGGTATCATGGATTTTGGTAAACCTGTAACACAGAATGCATATGACAAAATATGCAAACATATTAATACAGCATCAAAATCTGTTGCTATTGACAGCATGAAAAATGCTGCAATAGAAGAAACTTCTAAAACAGGTTCGAGTTCTATCACCGTTAGTGGTGATGGAACTTGGAAGACAAGAGGGCATACCTCTCAGATAGGAGTATGTACTATAATCGGTGCTGATACAGGTAAAGTTATTGATATAGAAGTGCTGTCATCATCTTGCAGAATCTGTTCAGCCTGGAAAGGCCAACGATCAGGCAAAGCTTTCGAAGAATGGAAAGCAAAACATTCGCCAAACTGCCTGAAAAACCATTCAGGATCTTCAGGAAAGATGAAAGTAGATGGAATGGTGAACATCTTTCAGAGATCTGTAAAGGAAAGGGGAGTGAAATATATAAACTACATTGGAGATGGGGATGCTAAAACATTTTCTGCAATTTGTGAAAGCAAACCTTATAGTGATATAGCTGTCTCCAAACTTGAATGCGTAGGCCATGTTCAAAAGAGAATGGGCACTCGCCTTAGGAAACTAAAGCAAGATTATAGATCTAAAAAATTGGACGATGGCAAAGGTTTATCAGGCAAAGGACGTTTAACGGATGCCATAATAAACAAACTAACTATATATTATGGAAATGCAATTAGAGAAAATGCTGCTTCACTAGATGATATGCGAAAGGCTGTCTGGGCGGTATATTTTCATACTCGGTCCACTGATGATGAGCCATTGCATTCATTTTGCCCGACTGGTGTACAATCATGGTGCAAGTACCAGCAGGCTGTTTCAAGTGGCACTGTAGATAATTTTCATCATAAAGTCACGTTACCACCTGCAGTGATGAATGCCATAAAACCAGTGTTCAAAGATTTGTCAAGACCTGATCTCTTGAAGCGGTGTCTTGGTAGCCATACCCAGAATCCAAATGAATCGTTAAATTCACTGATATGGCAGATATGCCCCAAAATATCTGGATCTGGTAATAGAATAGCAGAAATAGCTGCGTATGAAGCTGCTATTTTATTTAATGAAGGAAAAAAGGGTAGGCTTGCTGTCATGAGGCTGTTGGATATGCATCCAGGAATGAATGCTATTATCTCTCAGCTTCGCAGTGACTTAAAACGAGTTAGCTCTGCTCAAAGAATGGTAAATAGAAATACTTTACATGCTAGGAGAGGAAGAAAATTAGCAAAAATTAAGTTGTCCCAACAACAAAGAGATGAAGAAGGGACGATATATGAACCAGGAGGATTTTGATAAATGTGTGAAATTATAAATACAGTAAAATTCATTTATTTTTGATATGTGTGTCATCAGTAATATGATTTGGTTCTATAGGATTTCGCTGAAAATATAT
This sequence comes from Dolomedes plantarius, assembly GCA_907164885.2. Classification (NCBI taxonomy): domain Eukaryota; kingdom Metazoa; phylum Arthropoda; class Arachnida; order Araneae; family Dolomedidae; genus Dolomedes; species Dolomedes plantarius. The sequence continues at coordinate 204,923,105 of OU015493.1, forward strand.
TTAATATAATTGAAAATTTTATCTCCATTTTCTCAAAATGTCTTTCTTTTTTTGCCTTTTGCAGGAATCTAAATAAGTGAAAAACCAAAATATCTTATAAGTGAGTTTGATAATCGAGGTTGTTTCCTAACATCAATATGGATGATTTTCATCTATAAAAATGCATTATTTTACAAAAATTCTTACCATAATATTAAAACATATTGGTGTAACTAAGTAAATGCCATTAAAGTGATTTTTATGTCCAAATATTTAATAACTGATCAAGTTTATGGTAAGTAAAACTTTAAACTCATTTTTCTCAAAATGTAATTTTGCATCATTACGCAACTGATATCTCAAAAACTATGAAACATAATTCTATGAAATTTTTATCACTGCATAATCATGTTATTTTATTGTGTCTGAACTAAAATTAGGGCAATCAGGCATATTTTATTATTTTTTCAGGGGTAAATTTATGCAAAAATTTAAGGAAATTTTAAGTTTATTTTTAGCAGTTTTAAAAAAATTGAAAATATATTTTAATGTTGAATGTTTTGTGTTCAATTGTATTTTGAATTATTTATTTTAAATATAAAACAGGAATTATGCATTTAAATGTAAAATTAATTTCATAGTTCTGCGCGCAAGCCAGTATACAATAAAAATACTTAAAAAACAAGGTATTTCTAAAGCATTTTTTTAAATATGATTTAAAATGATTTTGGAAATTGAAAATTTGTTTCTTAAAGTTAATATAGCTCTTTATCATATATATAAAATTTATAAAAATTGGGAGTAAATTGAAATAGCTACAAAGAGTCGAAAAGTATGAAAATTTGCCTTATTTCCTAGACTTAAGAGTCGTGAGTCCCCTTAAAGCTCTATGATAGTCCATCACAGTATAGAAATAAACTTAGTTTACGAAGTATTTAAATAGAAAAACCCAGCTTATATTACCAGGTGTTATTAGTGAGAAGGAAGATATTAACATTATTGTTTTAACTAGTTTTTCAAATGAATAAACTTTTATTATGTTATTGTTAAACGACTTGTCGTCCATACATTATTTTTGAGCCTTTTCAAGAGTTTTAACGTATACCTCTTTTTTAACAAACATGGCTTTTACTGCAAATTTTTACTCTGCTATTTAAAGATATATATTAGAATAATTATAAAAATTGTTGACGTGGGTGTTTTACATGTACGCTAACAATTGAAAAAAGAGTAATCAAGGTTGAAAGGGACGTTGCACTTTGTGCCACGCACGCCTGCTGGTGTTCCAAAAATTGGCGCGCCCGCTGAATTGTTAACCCATGAGAACTCGCACCGGGTATGACATACCCAATCCATTTTCATTGAATGTTTTTGTTATCTTCTTCTTATCGGATTAGGCCGAAATTTCATGTAGCTGTATTCAAGGTCACATTCTTTTAGTGGGGTAAAACTTATGTCTGCTCAAAAAATAGATTTTGAGAAAAATATTTCGAGGGGTATGTCATACACGTGCGAGTCCTCGCGTCAGTCAGATCTTTTCTTTTTTTCTGTCAGTTTAGTGCATCATGGCTCGATTTTTGAATTACGACGAGGAAATTAAACAATTGCGACGCCTTTTAGAGACTGTTTCTAGTGATAATGAAGCTTTATCCGAAGATAATGAGGCCTCTGAGGAGGGAGAATACTGTAGCAATCACGATTCTTCTACTGAAATTGAGACAGAAACCGAAGATAAAGGTGCACTGTCAACGGCCGATTTTTATGTTGGTAAAGATAAAATTACAAAATGGCTGAGGAAAAATACCGGCAAAATGTAAGAAAACCTTCAAGGAACGTAATTAGCAAGCTTCCAGGTAATACACATTATTCAAGAGATGTCGCTTCTCCCGTAGATGCATGGAATGTTCTCTTCGATAGCAACATGATAAATATGATGGTGCCTCAAACAAAAACAACTTATTCAAGCCCTTCAATGGAACTGGAAATCAGTAATAGTGAACTGCCTGCAAAAAAACTCAAGACAAAATATAAACGATGTTAAATTTGCCCAAGTAATAAGGACTGAAAAACAAAGTTTATGTGCCAAAAATGTGAAAAATGTCAGTGTTGAACATCAGTATGCAGTTTGTAAAAATTGTCTATAAAAAATGTAAGTATTATTAAAATTCACTAAAAATCTTTAATTTATTATCTTATGTTATTTTGTTACGTAAGGTTTGCATATAAACATTATTAATTGATATTTAAATAGCAGAAATGAACTAGGGTATGAGATACCCGGCGCGAGTTCTCGTGTTCGAAATTGGGCGCGAGTGCTCGCGGGTTAAAGAACATTCCGATAACGAAACCGCGATGTCCAACTGAACTACGCATGGTGTGAACTGGCAGCTGGAAAATTCGCGTACAACACTCCCTTGCCATTGACCTTGAGATATATGAGAGTCCAATCTGTCGCATCCTTCTTGCTTCATGTATCCCCGTCAGAATGCGTGTTTCTCAAAATCTTCACTACTTTTTGAAAATGTGTTAGTGATAATTTGTTAGGGAATATAATGAAATATGGTGCAACTTCTTGCATACTACTTGAGATAATTAAAGTTACTATTAGAGAATATATACGACTGAATAAAGTGGGCACTTGTAATCGGCTCAAACAGAAAAGAAAGACAAATATATGATCATTCTACAATCTTTTCAGCATACGGATTGTATGTATGTTTTACTCTTTATCCCCTTCACACTGCAAACCTTTGTCTAGTCGTAACATTTAGCTCTTAACGCTTGTCTAATCTAAAAACTACCTGTAACTTCTACAACCCGTACTTAATAAATTATCAAGTGATTGCAATGTTAATGACTTTGATATTTTTCGAATTTTTTAAATGTAGTAGTTTTGAAAGTAATATATGTTTTCAAAATGTTTTCGTAAAGATTCTTTTTATAAAATATATATGATGAGAATTTTATTATATATGTATTCTCAATTTAGTAAACATTCTGCACTATATAGGTCACTACTTTAGGTAATTGTCCAGACGGTAAAAAAAATTACCCTACCTACATTTATAGCCATTCGTTCACTTATATGAATGGCCCTGGAATGATAAATTCAAATTAATCATATGAATAAAAAAAGAAATGGCGGTATCAAGAAGAAATGATATGCCAGTTATTTTTGTATAAAATTAATTCAGACTTATTTCTTTATGATAAACTTATCCTAAATAGATATAAGGCTAAATTTGTTAGTTGTAGCAAAGCTACTGTTTTTAGATTATTCATCTTTTAGCTAAATTGATTCTCAAGTATTTGTATTCACGAGTGCTGTAATGGTATGTGAGTGACGTAAAACCGTGCAAACCCGCGCATATTCAGAAGTTGGATATTTCAAAATAAAATTCCTTTACTTTTGCGCTCTGAAAAATGAAAAATTCGTCCTAAAAGTGCACAAGAATTGATCTTATTTCGCTAGTTAAGCCACGACGAAGTGCGGTTTAAAAGTTTTGAGTTTTGAGCTTCAAAAAGAAGGCAGCGTGGGAGTCGTGTTATTATCATAAGTTAGAACATCCCTTTCTATCCGTTTTCACACCACACTGTAGCAGTTGTCAGTGGAAGTTACCCAAGCAAGTTATACGGATAGGACAAGCGATGGGATAAAAGGAGTGTTGGGAATATATATGTTTTCACCGCCAGATAGCGCTGTACGGGTCAATGCCCTGGGGGTGTCTGTCGCGGTTTTTCACTTCTTGTTGTTTTGGCCGAGCATGATGACTCGGAAGATTTTTACTCTTGAATCTTGAACGTAAACCCTGGCCCAACTTTGTTGGGAAATAAAATGTTGTTATTGTTACTAATTCTTTGTTTAGTTAACTTTAACCCTATTTACATGTTACTTAATATTTTCTTTCATGGCGCCCAACGTGGGGCACGATCTTAGTATTAAAATTGTGCCAATTGAAAATGGATTATTGAAAACCATACATGGATCTTGAAGACGTCTGAATAAGGTAGGACATTATATTTTTTAAATATGGAAGAAGATATGTCAAAACTAAAATCAAAAAGAAAAATAATAAGGACCGCTGTGTCCAAAATTTTAAATAAACTACAATCAGAAATCGAAAGTGAGGACTGTGATTGTGAAGTTTTAGAAGAAAATTTAAATTTGTTATCAACAAAATCAGAAAATTTAAAAGAATTAGATAAAGCAATAGAGTTGAATTTAAATGTTACTGAAAAGGAATTTGAAGAAGAACTAATTTGTGTACAAGAGTACGAAGAGAAAATTACGATCTGGTCATTTAGAGCAAAAAAGAAGCTCAATAATGAAAACAAAAGTAAAATCGTTGAGAACTCTCAGACCTCGGTTGCTTCAACTTCCGGAAATACATTTAAACAAAGCATCCAACTTCCTAAATTAACTATAGGAAAATTCTTTGGGGATCCTAGCAATTGGTTAGATTTTTGGAACCAGTACTTAATAACTATACATAATAATGATGACATAACTAAAATTGAAAAATTTAGTTATTTAAAAATGTATTTGGGAGGTCCGGCTTTGGCGGCTGTTTCTGGGTTCTCCTTGTCAAATGAAAATTATGATTCATCTATTGAATTGCTAAAGCAGCGGTTTGGAAGGAATGACATGGTAATCAGCTCACATATAAAACACTTATTATCGGTAGATCCTGTAAAAAATGTTCGTAATGTAAAAGCCCTCAGAACGTTTTATGATAATTGCGAAATTCAGATTAGGAGTCTACAGTCTTTAAATGTGACGTCGGGCTCTTACGGTAACTTGTTATGCCCAATAATACTGCAAAAATTACCAGAGGAGTTAAGTTTAGAGTATAACAGAAAACGAAAGTCTAATTCAGATTTTGATATTTCAGAGTTAATAGATTTCGTACGAAAAGAAGTTGAATGCAGGGAAGCGTCGTATCTATTTAGTAAAGACTGTAATACGAAAGATAATTTCGATTTCCATCAGAAAAACAAAACGGGATTCTTAAACAAAAATAGTTATTTGAAGGGTAAAAATATCCCAACTGCGTCTGCCTTTACTACAGTAATTAAACCATACTGTTTTTTCTGTAAAGTAAATTCCCATAGTGTTGTAGATTGCGAAAAATCCGACGAGGATAAAAGAACACTTTTGAAAATTCAGGGTAGGTGTTATAAATGTTTTGGAAAAACACACATGTCTCCAAATTGTAGAAGCAAAATTTCTCCCTGCCAAAATTGTAATAGTTCAAGTCATAACAAATTATTCTGTAGGAAAGTTAATATTGATATACCAACGGAGGACAAAGAGTCTGTTATTGCATCTTTGTCTTTAAATTCCGAAAATACTTGTAAGGGGGTATATTTACAGACTTGTTCAGTTTTAGCAGAAAATGTTGACACGAACAAAAATAGTACCGTTAGGATTTTAATGGATGGAGGATCCCAGAAATCATTTATTAGAGCCGATCTAGCTAAACAATTAAATTTAAGATGTTTGAGAAAAGAAAAACTGTATGTTTATTCATTTGGGTTTAGTGAAGGTCGTGAACGGGATTTTGAAGTCGTTCAAATAAATCTGAAAAATGTTAAGTTCCCCCAAAAATCCATAATAATTGAAGCGCTTGTAACAGATACTATAACAGGAGCCTTTGTAAAAGTACCAACTAAAAGCATTCGTGAAATCTTAGATTCAAAGGGGCTGCAGCTAGCCGATAGCGGAGAAGAATCGGAGATAAGAATTCTGGTGGGGGCGGATTACCACTGGAATGTCCTGGCTGTGGGGAAGGAGAAACTAGGCAATAATTTGTTCGCAACTGACACCTTGTTTGGGTGGACTATTCAGGGTGGAGGCTACGACAAGCTCTTGGAGAACGCAGCTGTGATGAATATCGGTGTACAGTATTTTGCCGACGCGTCGAAGAATGTTGAGATTAATGACATCGTAAAGCGGTTCTGGTCTCTGGACACACTGGGGTTGACAGAAAACAAACAGGAGGTTTCCGATGAATCGGTTATTCAGCAATTTCAGAGGGAATTGCAGTTTGATAATGGGCGATATGTTTCTCGCTTGTTATGGAAACAAAATCATGAAGCCTTAAGTAATAATTTTGAAAACGCGAAAAGTCGTTTAATGTCTTTAGGAAATAAATTAAGGAAAAATTTTTGGCTTCGTAAACATTATAATGAAATAATACGCGATCAGTTAGATAACCAAATTATTGAAGAATGTAGTTTTGAAAGTAGCAGTGACAAAGCTTATTACATGCCACATTCCCCAGTTGTAAGAAAAAATTCTACGACAACTAAAGTAAGAATAGTTTATGATGCCTCTTCAAAACAAAACAATGCCGCATCCCTTAATGATTGTTTAGTTCCTGGGCCGAATTTAAATCCTTCAGTGTTAGATATGATACTGCGTTTCAGACAATTTAAATATGCCTTTTTCGCAGATATTGAGAAAGCATTCCATCAAATTGGAATAGCAGATGTTGACAGAGATGCTTTGAGATTTTTGTATTTTGATAAGGATTTTAATATGAAACCATATAGGATGACTAGAGTACCATTTGGCGTTTCATGCAGTCCCTTCATTCTGGCTAGTACTATTAAGTATCATATATCTAAGATAGCCCCAGAGAAACCCGATGTTTATGAGATGCTAAATACTTCGGTGTATGTAGATGATCTTTTTTATGGGGGTGATACTCTTGAGCAAACCTTCAAGCTTAGTTCTGAAGCATGTAAAGTATTTAGGGATGCAGGGATGAATTTACGTAAACTTAGTTCTAATTCAGAGACTTTAAAGAGTCGGTGGATAAGTATTGGGATAATAAACGGAGAAGATTCAGAGAATTCATTAAAGGTGCTAGGGCTTCACTGGTGTACTCGTAAAGACCAAATTTTCTTAAACTTTGAAGCTTTGTGTGAAACATTAAATAATTGTGAGAATATTACGAAAAGAAACATATTAAAGGTGACTGCTACAATCTTTGATCCTGTAGGTTTTATTTCGCCTTTTGTAATACGTGCAAAATTATTAATTCAAAATCTTTGGCGATTAGGAATAGATTTTGATAATGAAATTCCGAAAGAGTGCAAGCAATGGTGGTCTGAGTGGTATCACGAAATAGAGAATGTGAAGAAACTGAAATTAACACTAGAATATTTTCCTGGTAAACTCAGAAAATTAAATAATTTGGAACTACACATTTTTTGTGACGCCTCAATAAAAGCGTATAAAGCTGTAGGATACTTTAAGTGTCCTAAAGATTTCACCACGACGTTTGTTACATCCATGTTAGGGAGGAAAAAGGAGGTAAAAGACATTACAATTTTGCAAGCTAGTGTCGACGATCACAAAACCCTTTTAGATCTTGAAAATTACAGCAAATTAAGTCGAGCTGTTAGAATTATCGCATGGGCAATGCGATTTATTCATAATGCAAGAAAACATTTACCGAAAAGAAATGGCACCTTGACAGCTGAAGAAATATTCTCTGGAGAAATTCGATTAATTAGAGAAACGCAAGCTGAACATTTTGCAGTGGAAATTCATAATCTAAAATTGGGACAACCAGTTACTAAAAATTCTAACATTTTCGAGCTTAATCCCTTCTTAAATGAAAATAACGTCTTATTAGTGGGAGGCAGACTCCAAAAATCTTCATTGAGCTACTATGAAAAGCACCCGATAATCATGCCTCCTAAAAGCAAATTAGCTGAACTTATTGTTCTTGATGAACATGAAAAGGTGTATCATTCCGGAGTATCAAGTACTCTCATTTACATTAGAGAACGATATTGGATGATAAAAGGTAGACAGTATGTAAAAAACATACTAAAAAAATGTGTTGTGTGCAGACGCATGAATGCTCGACCTGTAAATCAAGTTGTGGCTCCACTACCGGCTGCAAGAATCGAACAGTCACAACCGTTTGATGTCGTTGGGTTAGACTTTGCTGGCCCACTTTATGTGAAAAATGAGCATACCAAGTTCTACATTTTGTTGTGCACGTGTGCAGTTACAAGAGCTGTACACTTAGAACTAACGAGAGATTTAACAACTAACTCATTTCGCTTAGCTTTTCGCAGGTTCGTCTCGAGAAGAGGAATCTGTTCAGTTGTGTATTCGGACAACGCTCTTACCTTCAAGGCTGCAGATGCAGAACTTAAAAAGGTGTGGAAGGTAATAAGTCATCCAGACGTTAAAACGTATTATGATTCCTCGGGTATCCAGTGGAGATATATTGCCGAGAAAGCGGCTTGGTGGGGCGGTTTCTATGAGCGACTAGTTCGTTCCGTGAAAGTGCCACTACGAAAAACCCTTGGAAGAACATCCTTAGGTGTGGACGAACTTCACACCTTGCTAACTGAAATTGAAGCTGTGGTCAATAGAAGACCACTGACATATGTCCCTGATGATCTCAATGACCTACAACCACTTTCACCCGCTCATTTCCTAATAGGTAATAAACTGTCCAATTTACCTCCAGTTAAATTCAATAACATTGTGGGTCAAAGCCGTAAAGAAACTTTGCTAAAAGCATATTTGTATCGCGAAAGACTGCTAAATCAGTTTTGGCGCAAGTGGACTAAAGACTATTTATTGAACTTGAAATCTGCAAACTGTAATAAAAATCAGCAGTCTAAAGGTGATTTGAAAGAAAATGACATTGTGATCATTCATGATGAACATTTACCACGAAATATGTGGAGATTGGGAAGGATTGTAAAAACCTTTCCAGGTAGAGATGGTCGTATTCGTAGTTGTGAAATTAAAACTGAAAGAGGAACAATTAAACGACCAGTTCAACTACTTGTAAATTTAGAGTGTTAATGTAATCATGTTCCTACAACTGTAGTTCAAATGTCTCATGTATATAAAATGTATATAATATTTATTGTATGTTTATTTGTAGCGAAATTTCAAGAATGATTCCATATGTAAACGTGTAGTTATGTGTAAAATTGTAGTATTTAGGTAAGTGTTTAAGAATCTCCAATGAAGTGAGAATAGTAAGTTCCTTGCTGATTGTAAATTGTTAATTCTTGTATAGGTTGTGTTACATTTGTTATAGATTGTTAGTCTTTGGGTATTATTAACTTATTAACTTATTAAAAAATACTTCATTCATAATTGAATTTTAAATTTTTATAATTTTGAATTATAAGGTATACTTGAATTTCTGAATTTAATATGTATATTTTGATTGTATAATTTTGGAATCATGAACATTAATTGGAAACTTAATTTTCTGAATTTAATATTATATTGAAATGGTGATTTTTTGGAAACATGAACATTAATTGGAAGATTTGAATGTTTTGGTCGCAACTCAAATGTTGAGAAATTGTAATTGAAATGTGAACTCTTGAACCTAAAATTATTTTGAAATGTTGTAATAAGTATTGTCCTGAACATTGCTGTTCAGCCCGGCCCAGTTTGTTGGGAATATATATGTTTTCACCGCCAGATAGCGCTGTACGGGTCAATGCCCTGGGGGTGTCTGTCGCGGTTTTTCACTTCTTGTTGTTTTGGCCGAGCATGATGACTCGGAAGATTTTTACTCTTGAATCTTGAACGTAAACCCTGGCCCAACTTTGTTGGGAAATAAAATGTTGTTATTGTTACTAATTCTTTGTTTAGTTAACTTTAACCCTATTTACATTTTACTTAATTATTTCTTTCAAGGAGTACGTAACGCCTTACCCTACATTCGGAAACCTAAATCCCTCTGAACAGATGCTACAAGAAATTCAGAGTTTATAAAAGAGGTTCACCAAAAACTTGATACAAATATATATATATATATATATATATATATATATATATATATATATATATATATATATATACACACTCATGGACAAAAAAATTAGCGCACCAAGAAGGAGTCGTCAAAATGAGACGAAATTTTACATACGTAATGACTACTTTGATATAAATAAATGATAAGAAAATCAAAGAAAAAGGATAATTTATTTCAGAGAAAAAGGCAAGAGAACGGAGGAGTTAATACTCCGTTGGACCCCCTCTAGCGCGAATGCACGATGCGATACGATCGGGCATTGAGTCATACAAGTTCTGTATGATGTCTTGAGACATTTCTTTCCATATTTGCTGTAACCTTGCCTCTAGTTCGTTCAAACTCGTGGGATGCCCAACTCGTCGTCCCAAATGATCCCAGGTATGCTCGATTGGAGACAAATCTGGGGATCGGGAAGGCCAAGGAAGGGTAGTAACAGTGCGGAGATAGTCTTGTGACACAATTGCCGTATGAGGCCGAGCATTGTCTTGTTGAAAAATGACTCCTGGGAGCCGTTGCATGAGTGGCAACACATATGGTTGTAGGATTTCATGAACAAACCGCTGGGCTGTCATGGTGCCACGGAACAGAACTAGGGGTGACCGTGTATTGTAGGCAATGGCACCCCATACCATCACACCAGCTGTGGGAGCGATGTGTCGCTGTACAGCAAAAGCAGGATTGAAGCGTTCACCACGGGCTCTCCACACACGAACACGATTGTCATCACTGCCGAGATTGAATCTGGATTCGTCGCTAAAGACGACCTGGTTCCATTCCGCTGCAGTCCAGTTTCCTCTTGCGCGGCAAAACTCCAAACGGAGGCGTCGATGGGTGGGCGTCAAGGGCATGACACGTAATGGGCGACGTGATACCAACTGTCCTTCAGCCAGGCGCCTTCGTATGGTTCGAGAAGACACAGAGGCTACCTGTGCCTGGATGGCGGCCGATGAAGCAGTTGGCTGTACGCGTGCATTTCTTACGATGTGGCGGTCTTCTCGACGACTGGTCTGTCGAGGGCGTCCTGAGCCTGGTCTTCGTGTACATGACATCTCTCGGGTCCACTGGTCCCACCACCACCTCACAACACAATCAGAGCGGCCTAATTGACGAGCTACTCGCCTAGCTGACCACCCAGCTTCCATCATCCCGACGATTATCCCTCTCTCAAACTGCGGCAACTGCTTATGTTGTCTTCGAACACGGCGTAATGGCATGTCTATCTCAGCTCTTCCTTTGTAAATGATTCAGCACACTCAAACAAGCTTTGGTTACCTGTTTTATACTCCACAGAGTACGATGTTCAACGCCCTCTACCGGCTATACGTAATGCGCAATCACGCTGCATTTCTAATCATTTGTTTATCTCCCCGACATGTACCTTCATTGCAAGTTTCGTTACGATCCCGCAATTATTTCTTGGTGCGCTAATTTTTTTGTCCATGAGTGTATATATATACACTGCTGGCCACCCAAATTGCAACACCAAGAAAGACAAGAGATATCACAACAAAATTTATTTTGTAGATAACATGTTGACCAAGTATCAAATGATTAAATTTATAGACTTCTGTGAAGTGTGGTTCCTGCCAAAATCAGTAGCCAGAGTAGTCGCCATTGTTAGAGATCACCGCTGCCACACGCCTCGGCATTCATTCAAAGAGACTTTGGATGAGTTCTTGGTGTATAGCAGACCAAGCAGCTTCCACACGTTGCCAAATTTGATCTTCTGTGGCAGCTGGGGATGGAATCTGGGTCAATCGTAGAGCAACCATGGACCACATGTTTTCTATCGGCGAAAGATCCGGAGAGCGAGGCGGCCAGGGAACAATTCAATCTGGCGATTGACGAAGAACCGTTGGACAATGCGTGCCACGTGTGGTCGCGCATTATCCTGTTGAAATATAGCTGTGTGCAAGCCCTGAAGGTAAGGAAGGACAACTGGCTCCAACACCTCGGAGATGTAGCGCTGGCTGTTTAAAGTACCGGCAATGCGTACTAGAGGTGTGCGAGAGTGATATCCAATACCGCCCCATACCATAATACCCGGTGCAGGACCAGTGTGGCGGTGCATAACGCAGCTGTTCAGCATCCTCTCTTCACGGTGTCTCCAGACTCGAATGCGACCATCGTGGTGTTGCAGACAGAAGCGTGACTCGTCAGTAAAGACAATTTCATTCCATTCTGCCGTCCACATCCTTCTGTCATCGCACCATTGGCGGCGGAGACGTCTGTGGTTCTGCGTCAAGGGTAGACAAAACAATGGACGTCTTGCGGACAGACCACTCTGCTGTAAACGGCGTCGAATGGTACGCGCAGACACTGGATGATGCGTTACAGACTGCATGTGCTGTGCTATGGTTCGTGATGTGACTGAGCGATCCGTCACTGCCATGCGCACAATTTGCCTGTCATCACGTGAAATGGTGCGCTGAGATGGATGCGATCGAACACGCCGGTCCGTCGTACCCTCCTGCATCCAACGATCACATATCCGCATTACAGTTGTTTGGTTTCGTCCAACACGACTACCGATTTCCCTGAAAGATAATTCACAATCTCGGTAGGCCACTATCCTTCCTCTGTCGAACTCGGATACTTGATCAAAAGATGATCGCTGTTTTCGACGAGGCATAATTGATCGTTTTTTTGAAAAAACCACAAGAAAAACACAATTTGCGAACTTGAAATCGTCGAAATCTCCAAGCCTTAAATAGCGCTTTAAAGTGGCGCCACGGGGGCGCGTGATTTGTGTCTCAAATTCTAATCATTTGCATATCTCACCTCCGCTAATGCATGTTGTAAATTTCATGTTATTTGCATGTTTCCTTCGGGTGTTGCATTTACTGTGGCCAGCAGTATATATATATAAACAAATAAATATATATATATATGTCGGACTTGACTTCTACTCCCATACTATTTAATATAAGTCCGAACCTCTTTTCTATGATGTGGCAGTCAGTGGTGGTCCGGTGGCTAGGCCATTCATTAATACTATAAACTCTCTAAAAGGTAATAATCCAAGCTTGAACAACACAAAGATCAGTCGTTACTCTTTCCTAAATTTCTTTATTAATTTCCAATTAATTACCCAGCTCCAAATCATTATTATTACGCTCCATCCCCTTTTAGAATCTGTGCGCCTAACGGCACACGTCTTTACCCGTCGCTATCTCTCCATGGCTCTGAACATCTTCTTTGTTCTTAAGTCTATTAACGCGCTACCGACGCTCATTAATTATTCATTTCGTCATATCGAATGTTCTTTTCGCTGATCTAAGCATTTCCTTTCTTAGCGCCAACTTCAAGGCTACGTTACCTAAAATTCTCCCATGTGGTTATGTGGTTCCTCGGAGATTGAATCAAGTCAAACCTTAAGCGCTATTTCCACTGCAATACATTACACCGCTGATTTGAACTCCAAACTTTTTAATTGTTAATCCTACTGTTAATAACTAATATCCCGTTTTAAAGTCGCGAGATCGCCCCACCTCATATTTTTAGCCTCACACACACACACACACTCACACACACACACACACACACACACACACACACACATATATATATATATATATATATATATATATATATATATATATATATATATATATCAGAAAACTCCGTTATAGTGAACTCGGTATATAACGAACTCCCGTATATAAGGAACGAAAATTTTGGTCCCGCCGTTTTCCTATAGTATTTAATGGTAATTTATCCTTTTATAGAGAACCTCCGAAATCTTAAGAATCGGCTATAACGAGCTTTTTTTTCATTCGACTACTGAATTTTTTTTTAAAAACTTTTTAAGAATGTTGAAGATACAACGAATGTTGAAGATGATGAAGATTTGCCTATCGTGATGTGGATAGAAAAGCACAAAAATTTGTCATTCTCAGATTCTGACATGCAGTTGTTCGAAACATGTTATGATGAAGTCATTACATATGACAACGACTGATGAAGATATTGCGGAAGAAATTAAAATGGATCATTCTGAAATCTAAGCATCTGATGCTGATGAAGAGGAGCACATAAATGACGAAATCCCCAATATCTCCGATGCTACAGCAACGATGCATGTAATTAATAAGTTTTTATCTACACAAAATAGTGGAAGGAAGAGTGAGTCATTTGATATATTGGACAAAGAAATTCATAAAATGTTTTTAAAATCGGCATCACGTCACCAGAGGATTACACATTATTTCTGTATCAAAACAGTGAGCAACAATTAAAGGTAAAATTAATTTAGTCCCATTTGTATTAATACTTTGTCAGTTTAATGTAATCGATTTTAGTCAATTTAATTCCTTAATGATCATTTTTAATATATTTTATCATTTCTTTAATACACCATTATTGAATACACATAGCAACTAATGAGTAATACATTTTGTGAACTCTAACATTTTTCTTAACGGTTCGGAAATATATATATATATATATTTTACACATATGATACATGATATTTTTTACGAATTTAGCCATAACTTTTATAAACAAATCTTGTGAGATAGTGAGTTGACATACATGTTAAGTTTCGTGATAGTAGCTCGTTTCCTTCTGGGTGCATATATATTTTTGTGACAGAGTGTATACGTAATTAGAAAAATAATTTAAAACATGAAATATACCGTTTGAAAAAATTTGGGGATTGAATCGCTTTAGCCCTTATGCACAAATTGCCGCAGATACAGTCTGGTAATAATGATAATTGTACTGTAAACTGCAGACGTAAATATATGAGTTAAATAGAAATGAATTTTTAGAAATCTTGCTATTTGGATGGTATCTTACATAAAAGCTCGTTAATATATTTTTTTCCATTTATACGATAGCCCTGTGTTTAACACACAATATTTTATTTAAATTTAGAGGATATTTGCAGGTTCTTCAAAGGAGAAAAGCTCATATAAAATATATGAAACACTGAATTAAAATGATGTTTCTATGATTTATAAATAAAAAAATACCCACTGTGATAGAGTTGTGATATTTAATACTCCAGTTTCCACTTCAAAACCGGAAATGAACTTAAAAAATGTTCACACTGCAATCTCGGACGAATCACCTCGATGAAGTTAAATACAGTAAAAATTCCTTAAAACAAATAATGTACTTCGTTTTTTATTGCTAGCATATTCCTAAAGCACGTCATGCTAAAATTATAGTGTAGAAAAGACAATATACGCATATGTTGTAATCTGAACTCTTCAAATACTTCTAAAATGTACATGTTCATGGTGTCCAACGTTCTAAGAATAGTCCGATTTCTTGCAGAATGGCTGGAACTCCGTATGATTAACAATTGCAAAATTTCAGTTCGATCGAAGAAACAACTATCCATCGGAATCTTATTATGAAAATAAAATCTTTGTTTCAAATGATATTTGTCATAAACGTATTATTTGTCGATCATTTAAATACATCCTAGTGTCTGCAACGTAAAGAAACAATTGTTCCGTATAGGGAACAACGTTGGGAATATTTTTTGCCACTATAGTGAGAGGAATTTTAACAAAAATTATGGCTTGATGCTAACAAAAATTATAGCTAAAATTATAACGGACTTGCACACAAACTCTTCGAATCTGTAGGATAATTAACTAATACAAGGACATATACGAGCGTGTATATATATATATATATATATATATATATATATATATATATATATATATATATATATATATATATATATATATATATATATATATATATATATATATATATATATATATATTATATATATATATATATATATATTATATATATATATATATATATATTATATATATATATATATATATATATATATATATATATATATATATATATATATATAATTTTATATTATTTAAAACAGCTTTCAAACATTAATATCTAAAAAGAGCACATAAACTTCCTCGTATTCTTTTAAACTTGATTTTAAATTGAGAGTCTGGAATTTAGCCATCAGATTACCGTTTAAGTTCGTATTTAAAAAACTTCATTTCGTTCAGCATTTAAACTATGTTGGGAACATTCCTGAAATTTCGAATATCTATGATGCTAAAATTAGAGCATTCTGGTACTTCCAAGCAACGACAATTTTAATTCTACTTTAAAATTATGTAAGTTTTCTTCACATTTGAATTTTGTTGATACCGATAGCGCAACAGATAATAGTATGATCTATTTTTGTAAATTAAATGGAATCCTATTGATGTGATTGTGGAATTAAATAAATAAAATTCCTTTTGGTGAAAATTAAACATGCATTGGCAAGTAAACTTAAATCGCCATTAAGAGAATGAAATTTTTATTATTCACATTGACTCAAAGGAAATGTTTAATCTTGTTTAATTCTCGTAAAAGTCATTAGGCGGATCTACAACTTAGCATTTCTCCTTTGCATTTTATATTGTTATGACAATGAAACCGATAAATTCTGTTAGAAAATCACCAGTAGAACGAAACTAAATTTTATGATGTGAGAATTGGTTATTAACAAATCTGAATCGATAAAGTTTTCAAGTAAAAATACAGACCTCTGTTTTCTTAATTAAGCTTTCATATGGGCACCACTGAGGAACTAACACAAATAAGGATCAGTATATTTTAAATTAATTTTTAAGGTGTTGATGGCTTGGCTTTTGCATCTGAAGGGAATTAAAGGATGTGTGATTTGATGTGTAATCTGTATGTGTGATTTGAATATAGCCATACTTGATACATCTGTGTATTTTTCAGAACCATTTTGGTTCCAGTGAAGCAAATTACAAAGGTTCCATCCATTAATGGTTGGAACCATTGTAATTTGCTTCAAAATTCAATGATCTATTGAATGAAGATTCCACAACAGCAGCTTTTAATAGCTCGCATTTATAGAATTCTTTGTTATAGAATTCTGTTGTATGGTATGTTATTACAGCACTTCATTTAATAATTGTACGTTGTTTGAAAGCAGGTAGAAAATCTCTTTGTTGAAGACAAATCGATTACTGCATTTATCAGCTATCATTTGTCTGATCCTCCCTTTGAGATCTACTGATATAGCATTCAATAACTTAAAATATTCAATATTCCGTGAAAATACATCCAGTAAAGCCATTTCAACGTTCATACGGTTCTTTGTAATTAATCAGTTATTTCCAAGTATCTATTAAATGTTTAGAAAAATAGTAAGATATTTCTCCTGAAGTATATGTGTCATTCATAAAAATGTGAAGGATACACGAAGTTTGAAAACAACTAATATAGCGTTCGTATACTCAGAATCCTGTTGTTAATGTTTTACATTTTATGGATTTTGGCACAAATTGTCATCCATTGTCACATTTTATTATGATGCAACATGTAATAAACTTAATGTATTGTATTTTATATAAAAACATTATTTGGAATCTATACAGATTCTAAGCAACATTTTGGTACAGCTTCGATATAGGACCCCCATTGGCGATATTTTTAATTGACGACTTTTTACTTTTTACATTTTGGCGCAAATGGTGTCTCAGAATTCTTTTAGGCAACTCTACCACAGTCGCGTGTGTTTTAAACTGAAATAAACCATTTTTTCAGATTGTAACCCGATGGAAAACGCCATTTTCAACTTCGTACTCCGTTGGAAGAGCTTTGGTATAGTAGAATTCGTATATTAGTAATTTGCTATACACAGAATTCGTTTCGGCAACCCTGTCACAGTCGCTTGACGCAAACCAGGTTGTACCGCATTTTTCTTATTTATTTTTTTATTATGATTTAACCATGCCTTTCAGTGTAGATTGATCTATAATTTCTGGATCTACAAATTTTTCGATATTTTCCTTATTGTATTTTAATTTATATTGTATTATTTTTAAATTTATATTTTGCAAAATTAAATTTCTATGTAATTCATACGATATTAACGATGCGATGTTTGGCTAGGCGACAAAAAAAAGTCGCCAATACAAAGTATCGCCAATGGGGTCCTATATCGAAGCTGTTCCAAAATTTCTAACAAAAACATTGATTTAGAGAATAATTCTATTGAGAATTGCGGCAGATATCACCCCAATACACCTACTAATATTTAACTAATAGAATTACGCATGTGTAGACTTGTGACTTTAAAATATCCTCAAGCTTATTGACATATTATAGCGAGAACTTTCATTTTTGTTGGATATTATGTTTATATCTATGTATTCTGAAATATAGTAACTGGCGCCGCCGCCGCTGTCAAAAGCTTGTCACGCTATTTCCACCGAAACCGCTGGGGGTATGGGGTCGGGACCGACACCAATAGATGCAGAAAAATACGGGGAAGAAAGTTAGACATGTCTCATCTTCGTCGGACTTTAAGTTTTTTTATTTTATGTTTTGTGGAAAAAATATTGACTTTTTCATGTTGAGATAACGATAATTCGCCAAAAAGTAATCGTAGAATTTTGATCTTTTTACAATCTAAGACTACAGACATTTCTCCTTCAAACAAGACCTCATTTGTTTAAAAATAATTTTAAACAGACTAATATTTTCATCAAAATATTAAACCCACTTTTTCGAGAAATTTACGCAAATTTGAGGATCTACAGTCGATGCTCTTCGAGTTTTTATCTTAAAAAGAAAATATTTACATCATATGGAAGATGAAAGCTTTCTCATTCATATAAACCCCATTTCAAGTCTCTATCTTAAAATTTCGATTTTTAATTGAATTTTAAAACTGAAACAGTGATTCAGCAGTGATTCCCCTTCGCATCAGGATGACTGACAACAGTAAATGGCTGTTACATTGCCCGAGAATCACCCCTATGTATCTCGCTATTAGCCATAACAGAGTAGCGAGCGTAGCGAGCCTAGGGGCAAAGCCCCTTGTTTAAAACAAAATACAAATCTAATTATTAGGATGTAGAAAAAACTATTTTTTGTCCTTACATTAAACTTCATTAATTTTAACAATATATGTTTATTATTTTTGGAAAAACGAACAAACTTTAGTAATATATGTTGATGTATCACATCAAATTTTTTTAAAGTATTTCTTAGGAATTTTTCGAAACGCATTGTTTAACAAGTAAAATTGCTTGAATTCTTAATTAGATTAATTATCATTTAATGATGGTTAAATCATCATCAGCTATTAAATTGTATTACCTATGAAATAATAAATAAACACATTATTCGTAAAATAATGTTTGTTGACCACAAAACGTGATTGAGGAACATATTATGAATATTTATTTCTCTATTTTAATTTTACATCTCCATCCTAACCTCTAGGTAAATACATTGTAACTGTGTTCAAAATAAATTCATGTGACATTAAATTTTATTTTCATTCGATTTATAAGGTGTGAAAAAATTTAGGAAATGCCTTTTGATCCTTAAATATTAAAATTCCGGAATTTAAACGGGATATCATTATAAACATTTATGCTGCTATTTTTTTTTTGTTATTCTAAAAACACACGAAAACGAAATGATCGTTAAAAGAATATTTTTGATCCTAGCTTTATTATTATTATAACCCAATTTCAAGAGAAAATGACCCTCATCTAGGATGTTAGAAGAACTTGAAGGGTAAAAAAGAGTTCACGTTGACATTAACACTGGAAAATTCCAATGAGCATAGAGAGAAAAGCGTTCTGGAAAGGACTTTAAACTTCTTTTACTTTTTCCGTGAAGAATTTGACAGCATACCGTGTAGTATTTCTTTTAGTGCAGAATTCCCAGAATGACTTTCGAACAAAAGGAGAATTCGTTTTGAAATGCTAGTCGAATAAAATCCTGAGTAAAAGATTTGATTAAATTGTCTGAATAAATTTTTAGATAAATGCAAAATGTCATATGAGAGTACATGGGAGATATATTTTACGATGACGTAGGCAAACAGATGCAATAATGTATTTCGATTAATTAATAAAAGTTAGTTTTGCTGAAATAATGAAATTACGTTTATTTTAAGGACGTCCAAATTGTTAGTTCATGATATATTATTAGAAATAATAACCTAAGAACGAATGATTTCAATAAAAGACATGATTTGAATACAGTAGGTCGTTCGAACTTTATGGAAACTATTTTGATAGTTAAGCTTTATGTATAAAAGCCGTTTTTTTTCCGGCGATTTGCTTCTGTCTGATAGCCATGTTTCTAGACAATAGCTCTAGGTCGAATTTTCCATCAAAGTAAACTTTTTCTTAGTACTGTCATGTCAATTTTCCCCATTCCTCTTGGACCGTTTTCCAAAGTCCGTTCGGTGTTCTTGGATGCCGTTTTCCTGAGGCTTGTTTTAATAAGCCGAAAGCGCAAAAGTCCGTTGGCGAAGTGTCAGGTGATTTTTGCAGGTAATTCATTAAATGGGGGAACACCTTTATATCTGTTTCTGATTCTTTCTTTGCTAAATAAGCAGCAGTTTATTTAAATGTGTGACTAGAGGATTTATCTATATCAAGATCACATTTATATAAGGCCTTTCCATATAGGGCTGGAATTTCTTCTTCAAAAATTTGTTATAAAATATTCTGATAGATCAATGAATTAATTTCGGCTTTACTTGAGACTTTTTTGATTTAAATTTACCGTTGTAACAAAATCCTGCAACTATCATGAATCCCTTTAGGTACTGATCTGTACACAGACGGAGCCATTTCGCACGGTCATACCTAACAGTTGAGCAATAGAAAATTGATCTTTTTTTATTACAGTCACTTAAATACACTCATGCTTCATCGGGTGTTACCACAAATTTCCATTTTTCAGCAGCTATGTGTTTATTCATAATCTTCTACAATTTGTTTTTCTTTAAGCAACAGACTTTGGCAAAAGCAGATGAACTTTAGGTTTAAATATCTTTTCTAGCTTCAAATCTTTATGAATTATTTTACTTACTTTGCCAGAAGACATTCCGAGTTTAGATGCAATTGATCTTTGAACCGGCTGATTTTATTTTAGGATCAGAGGCTCATAACCGTAGGAATTTTGTCGTATTGCAATCCAGTATAATCGCTTGTTTACCACGGTTAAATCCCGACTAACAATGAGTGGAAAGGGATACACGGGTCAGAAAATCCGACCTGCATTAGAAAGGGTGTAAGTATAAATAGAATCTGCTTAGAACATTCAAAACTTACATGTAAATACAAACCATTCAAAATTACGAAAATGTTGCACTTTGTACACAGGTACGCCCGCTGAAGGGTTAAGAAAAAAATAAATTGTTTGGAGCTGTATTGTTTGGAGTATCAAATTAAAATTAATTACATTGAAATAACCTGAATAATAAAGCTTCTGTACTTGGCAACAAAAAGTATTTAAAAGTAATGAAAATGCATTACAAATATTGAGAATGATCTTCTTTCGAAAGAAAATGATAAAGAGTCATCAAAAGAGAAAAAATAATTGCGAAGATTTATATTTATAAAATATTTCCAATAATTATGGTAATTTTTCCTTCAGTAAATCATTAAGAAATGACTATCCATTTTCATTAAGCAATATTTCTAATGCAATCCCGTATTCTTTGAAAAAAAAAAACTAATTAATGGTCCCTGGATTATAGATACCTAATGTGAATTCGCCTATTATACTAAACAGTCAAAAAACAAAGCACATTTTTAACGATACCATTTAAAAAAATTTC
>OU015493.1:204949512-204974512 GCA_907164885.2 Dolomedes plantarius
TTTTATCCTAAGACTTAGCTGTTAGCTTTTAAAGATGAAAGAGGTAGATTATATTATGTACTAATAACAAAAGCTATAAAACTCGTCTCACGGAAATTGTGGTTAATTTTACGTGATTAAAGTTTTCTGCAATGATAAAAAAATTGAGGAAGAATTGTAATTCAAATATTGGAGGGGGGGATTTTTTTTAAGTGAAGGGAAACGTTGACAATCTTTTGTAGCCTGCAGCACAAATTTTTATAAAAGCAAAAACTAAATTGCTTTCATTTTAGAAAATCGATAACTTTCAAATTATCATTATACTAATTGTTCTGGAGAAATTACAATCCAATATTTTACTAATATTATTCCCTTTTGGCTTATTTTAGTTATAGCCAGTAAATTCGTTTTTTTAAAGTACTGTATGTGTGGGTTGTAACAATCAATATTAATTGATCATATATGTTATTTTTTCTATTAATAACTAAAAGAAGTTTTATTGCTACAAAATGAAAGTTTTTTCAAGCATCATTTTAGTTTCAGAGCCACCCTTTTTCTCCCGACTATGATATAAAAAATGTTTTTTATCGGAATCTTTTAATCTTTTCTTGAGTAACAAAACTTAATTAATTATTTGAGATAAATTGCAGATAGCTAATAGATTATTATTTTTTATGCAGGTATTATTCATTTCAATCATCTTAATACTAATTTACAAAGATATCACTATAAAAATTTAACATTTACCTTATTTGTTATTTTTCTTACCCTGCAATGTTTCCTCGATTTAAACTGCTTAATGTCCCATAAACTCGACTTAAACTCTTTTGAGATTCTTATATTTAGGGAATTTCAATAATTTTTAAGGGATTTTCACCCTTTTAAAATAAAATTAATTTACGCTGAATTGTGTCTTTATTAAAGTGATGTACATAGTAAAGTTCCTCTTTATTAGTCTCAAAATACGAGTGGATAAATTGCTTTTGTGGATAATTTAAAAATCATATCTCTTATACCTAACTAACGAATTAAAAGAAATGCAATACCGTGAAAGAGTTCCAATACTGTCACAATCATCAGAAAATTCAGTGAAACGTGTTCATTTGCCTTAACAGTCTGCTGTCTCCTTATATAGATGTACCGGTGATATAAGCAATAGTCGTTGTCGAGTGCATTTCTTCACATCGTGTTTCTTATTCTTTTTCAGACAAAGATGCGCAATACTGGCCTAACCTGGATATCGTTATTTCCATTTTGCAGGTGGTATTTATTACACCATAAATATTAGTCTTATGTTTTGTCTAACGAATCTATCTTTCCCCAGAGGTCAGGTGGTTCTGTAAAAACCATCTGTCATATCAACTATTGAACCCAGAATCTACGTATGTCTTCGAACACAGTTAATGGCCGAAAATATAAATAATTTTAATTTTTAAAAGCGCAATATAGGCTTCATATATACTTTTATTGAACAAAATTCTTAAAGTGTAGTATTTTGCAATATGTAAAAGTTGTAAATTCATGTTTTTTGAATGGGATAAACTCTTCTACACTAAGATGTTTGCTAATGAATCTAATCAAGATCTATAGAGAAATACGAAAAATGATATGAACTAAATTACACCCTTTTCAAGGATAAGTAATCTCTCATTTATAACTGCTGAGTATTTTTTGGAGCTTAAGCTCAAATTCAGTTTTTTTGGAGGGGGGGGGGGCAAAACATTTCGTCATTTCTGTCTCTGAAATGGATTTATAAAATTATGCAATTAAATATGATTCTTTAGTTTCAGTCAGTTACAAATCTGCTTCATCACTATCTGCTGCCTGAAAAAAAACATTTTCGCCTAAATGTGAAAGCAAGGAACGATAGATATTGGAAACCTGTGTTGCGAATCAAATGAATCGAATGGATTGTGTGGGTGGATTTAAACTGGCAATCATCGATACCACGTGACCCTCGAAGATTTGATGTAAAAATTTGTTGTTTTTGTGCTTTGACTTGGCCTGCTAGGTTTAACATGAATGGAGCATATAATGGCAGTGCTCCCCAGGTTTCATTAATTATACTCGGTATTAATTTCAGTCTAATTTTAATTGTTATATTTATGTATGTTATGTGTGGTGTTAAAATAAAATTATAAACCGACCATCAAGGACTCTTACGGGTTATAGTTGGCACCTTACACATTTCGTATTTATGGGGGATGCTGGTGGTTCAGTATATTCTTGGTTCTTTCTTCTTGTTAATACTTCACCTTATTACACAATAATTTCTGATCACGGGTTCGCACATAATACGCCTTTATTATACATAGTATTTACACGCATGCATTTGAGTACAGTACAGTGCGGTGCTAATCCTTGCTACCGCGTTTCGCTTCGAATCTGCGTCGCATCTGAATGTCCGAGTGGGGTTACAAGACTATAGAGTGGCAGCGCCATCTAGCACAACAATTTCCCACACACTCCCCACCTGGACTCTTTTAAGAGTACATAATTATTACAATCAATATTTAACACTTTTCAAAATAAACAATATCTAAATTCAAGTACAATAATATTCTAATAGAAACATATTCAAATTCAAATGTTTCAATGAAATTGCATTAAACATATATATATTTTAATATTAAATCAAAATTAAATCCACATATCAATATGAGAAAATCAATTGCAAAGAAATAAACTCAAATTATCGCATATCATACTTAAATTGTAAAAAGTAAACTACTTCATGTAAATTGACTATTTATAAGATAAAAAAACTAATTTTAAAATTAAACATTTTATGCAGAGAAATAATATTTAAACAATGCAAAAAAAAGAAAAAAAACATATAAAAAATCAGCTTTAAACACTTAAAGTTACATAATTAATCATTCAAGTAGAATCCAATTCAAAAGGATACAACAGTTGTACTGGTTTTCTGAACAATCCCTTTGAAGTTTTTACCATACATGCTCTAATAAGATTGTCTCTACCATGAATAATGTCTAGAATTATTCCCAAGTCCCATAACAGTTTGGATTTGGATGTCCCGTCTACCAGTACAATGTCTCCGACCTGGAGATTTCGGTGTTTTTCTGCAGTTTTATAATGATGGGTAGAGTTCAAATGGAATAAATATTGTTCCTTCCATTTAGTCCACAGCTGTTTCAATAATCTTGTTTGATAAATCTTCCTTCGAATTAAATTCTCTTTAGTGGAAAGTTTATTTTCCAGTTCAGCAAAATGGAGAGGATAACTAAAGTCCTGTCTACCGAAATGGAAATGAGCAGGTGTGAGGGGCTCAGGTTCTCCAAATTCACTGGTTGTGTAAGTCAGAGGTCGCATATTGAGAACGACTTCAATTTCCGTTAAAATTGTCGTTACTTCCTCAAATGAAAGGAGAGATCGTCCCAAAATCTTCCGCAATGGGTCTTTTACACATTTTACCATTCTCTCGTAGAAGCCTCCCCACCATGGGGCACGTTCCACGATGAACTTCCATTTCACACCTTGGCTGGAAATGAAATCTTGTAGTTCGCGCTCTTTTATGATCTTATGAAAATTTTGAAGCTCTTTATCCGCAGCCTTGAAACTTTTAGCATTATCTGAGTATATTACCTTACAAGTGCCACGTCTTGACAGAAATCGCCGAAAGGCCAAAAGAAAGGATTTTGTGGTCATATCTGTGGATAGTTCTAAATGGACAGCTCTGGTTGTGGCGCAGGTGAATAATACGATGTACGATTTTGAGGTATCGTTTTTATCTCTTCTTATGAAAATCGGTCCTGCAAAATCTAACCCGATTACGCTGAATGGTGGTGATTCTGTTATTCTGTCTCTTGGGAGTTGACCTGTTAATTGGTTGGATGGTTTTGCATTATATTTCTTACAAAGTAGACATTTTCCGATGGTTTTTCTGACAAATTGTCGTCCTTGCGGAATCCAAAATCGTTTTCTTATTTTTGTTAGGGTCAAAGTAACTCCGCTATGCATCATTTTTTGATGCTCTTGCATTACTAACAATTCTGTGAATCTTTCATTTCTAGGTAATAGAATTGGATTTATCACACTCGGACTAAAATTACCTTGATTGAGTCTACTTCCTATTCGTAATAAATTATTGTCATCTAAATATGGGTATAAACTGTAAATTTTTGAAATTTTCTTAACGTGTCATTATCTTTTAAGGAATCAATTTCTTCTTTATAAACTTTCATTTACACTTCTTTTATCATGAACTCTTCGGCTTCTTTCATTTCTTTAGCTGATAAGGTTCCTTCACGTTTAGTCGAATTTCTTGAGTTAAATATGAACCTTTTTATCCATGCTACTATTCTAGTTATCTTCAGTAACGAACTAAAACGCTCCATCTCTATAAATTGTTCTTGAAAATCTGATGTACAAAAATTCTGAGAAATTATCTTTCTAGTTTCTTCCTGCTTAAATTCGTCTTCTGCTTCTTTTGCTTCTCTGGGCCAAAATTCAATATCTTTAATCAGCCATGGAGGACCAGACCACCATAGCTTATCATTTTCGAGGTCCGTAAGATTTAGTCCTCTTGTAAGTCTATCAGCAGGATTATCACGACCAGGACAGTGTCTCCAGTCTTTTGGGTTAGTTAGAGTTTGGATTTCAACAATCCTGTTACTCACGAAGGGTTTCCATGTACTAGATGAGCTCTTAACCCAGTGAAGAACAATGTTCGAATCTGTCCACAAATATTGTTTTTTAACACTAAACTTAAGGATTGACAGTACGCGGTTGATCAGCCTAGCGCCAATCAAGGCACCCATAAGTTCTAATCTTGGTAATGACAAACGTTTTATTGGAGCTAGTCTGCCTTTTGAAGTAACAAAGCTTGTCTTCACATCGTTATCCTTTTCGAATCTAAGAAAAATCACAGCCCCAAAGGCCTTTTCGCTTGCATCACTAAAACAGTGAATTTCTACGTTGTCATAAGTGCCCTGTAAATCTCGGAAATAGTACCTGGGTATTTCTATCTTACTAAGGTGTGGAAGTTGTGCACACCAGCTATCCCATTTGGTCTCTAGATTTTCTGGCAAATTTTGGTCCCAATCGATACCCTGTTCCCACAATGACTGGAAAATAATTTTTATAATGACTGTAAACGGAGTTAAGAATCCAACTGGATCAAAAATTCTCCCAGCCGCACGAATTACGGTTCTTTTAGTTTTTTCCTGACAATTAACAAATTCCGAAAGATTGTGATTATCTAATCTGAAAATATCTTTATTGGTATCCCATATTAATCCCAAAATTTTAAATGGGGTTGCACTAAGTGATGTGTCGGGGCATACATCCAAATTTGATGTTCGTAAATATTCCTTTAAAAGAGGAGAATTACTTTGCCATTTGCGTAGGGACATGTTAGCTTTTAGAAAAATGTCGAATGACTCTTTTGATAGCTTTAATGCCTCTTCCACTGTAGATGCACCTAACAACAAATCATCTACATACATTGAATTATTGATTACAGAGCAAGTTTCGGGATATTGACTTTCGAATTCTTTTACATGGTGTTTAATTACAGCTCCTAACAGAAACGGACTAGATGTCACACCAAATAATACACGCGTCATTTTCATTATTACAAATTCCAACGGAGAATCTGCATTTTGTGGAAGTTGATCAATCCACAAAAATCGGGTCAAATCTCTATCACTTTCTGCAAGGCTTATTTGTAGAAATGCCTTTTCTATATCTGCCACTACTGCGATGTTATTATTCCTGAATTGTAAAATTAAATCAAATAAATCTGAATTTAAATTTGGACCTGGAAGAAGTACGTCATTTAGAGATAACTGAGAAGGAGAATGTGCCGAAGCATCAAAAACAATGCGCAGTTTCGTAGTTTGTTTATCTTTTCGAATTACCGGGTGATGGGGTAAATAGTAGGTTAAATTGCCATTAGTTGAGTTTACATCCTGGGGTTCAACTATCTCTACTATTCCTGATGACAGAAAATCTTCAATGACAGCTTTGTACTCTTTAAATAAAGTAGGGTTATTTCGAAATCTTTTAACTAAAAATTCAAATCTCTTTTTTGCAAGATCATAATTATTTGGAAGATCAATTGCACCGAATCTCATAGGTAACTTGATTTCATATCTATCATTCTCAAATTTAATATTTCTTTTAAATTCTTCTAAGGTTTGTTTATCGCATGCTTTTGTGTCTATAGGTTCATCCCTAATTCCTAATGATTCAAGTTCCCAAAACCTTTTAAGTTCAATCGATGCTTTATCATCATCGTTATTTTCCTCCCAAATAGAAACATACATTGCTCCCACTAAATTACTCGAATTAATTTCATTAGAAAATCTTCCGTGAAGTGTCCATCCAAATTTTGTTTCGTTCAAAACAACAGTTGGTGAAAGACGTTTAATTTTTCCTGTCATAATTGACCAATAATAATCACTACCTACTAATAAGTCTATTTTATTTCCTTCTTTGTTTAATTCATCAGAAACATCTGACAAATCAATCCCCAATTTTTTAATTTCAGCGCGCAATTCAACGTTAGGCGGTCCTATTATATCCGGACAAATGCTTTCTGATTCTAAAGCTTCTAGACTAAACATATAATCCGAATTCGTATCTTTCAATAACACACGTACTCGATTTTGAGAGCTCACTGGTGGGTTTGAACCGCCTGCAAAAGTGTGAATTCTGAGTGACTCATGACCTGTCACCTCCAATTCCAATTTACGTGAAACAGTTTTGTTTATGAAGCTCCGTTGAGCGGCGGAATCCAGTAATAAACGAACATTAACAATTTCGTTTCTGCCGACAAGCTTACAACGTATCGTTTGAAAGTAAACATAAGAGTCGCCGGTTTCGCACTTGTTTTTATTATGTGGTTGATGAATCAGAGACGAAACTATCACTTGTTTCTCGCTCGTGGAAGGTTTAACTGGATGTTTTGTCTGCATATTTTTCTCGCATAAGGATTTTTGGTGCCTCTTTGACAGGCAATTAGTACATTGAATATGGGTCGAACGGCACTGGTTTGCACGATGGAATGGTTTATAGCATTTGAAACATTTCGCTTGCTTACGTAAGGAATCCTTCCTCTGCTCTAAATTTAAGTTACAATTTTCAGATTCATGTTTTTCGCTACAAAATGCACAATGATTTACTGTTACAGTATTTAAAGTAAATGCAGATGGGGTCTTATTTTTTACCTGATAAGAATATTTCGTCGGAAAGTTTTGTTTAGTTCTATTTTCAAAAGGCTTTATGCTTTCGAAGTTACAAGTTGTTACATTTAGAGATTTTTCGCGCGCTTCTGTTTCCCTTTTAAGGTAATTTAGTAAGTCGGTTACATTTGTTTCTTTTTTATCACTTTGCTCCCTATGGAATTGCAAGACAAGATCATTTGGAATACATTTGTACAATATAGGCAACAATAAACAATTGTACGAGTCGGACTTAATTTCTAGGGATTCAAGACTTCGTATTTGTACAGATATTTCATCGTATAATTTTCTTAATGCAGTTACATCGTTTGATCTACGCACAGGCTCTAAATTTAGAAGACGGTTGGTATGTGACGCAATTAAAACGTCTCTTTTCCCATAACGAGAAGTTAAAATATCGACCGCTGTTTTATAGTTTTCAGCAGTTAAGGGCAGACCACTTATGGCGGTAGCCGCTGAATCGCTAAGCAAAGTTTTAAGATAGTTAAATTTTTCTATATCCTGAAGTGTTTCGTTTTCGTGAATTGCGACTTTATATTGAGGCCAAAACTCTTGAAATTTACATATGTCGCCTGTAAAATTATTTAGGGATATACGAGGTAATTTCGTATTAGTTTTCAATTTTGTATCGCCTATTGTTTCTGTACTAGATCGATTTAGATCTGTATTACATTGATTTGAAATCGAATCTTTATTTAATTTACTCAAGTACCTATTTGCACGCGATCTACAGAGCACAATTGACTGATTATATTCAACCGAATATTCTATTTCCGATTGTAAATCTTTAGTTTCAGTTTGGTTTTCAATGATCTCATCCAAACCAGTTAATGCAGTTTTGTGTTCTAAAAGAACATCGAGGGAATCTTGAACAACTTCTGGGTTTGAATCTTGTTTATTTATTTCATCATCAATTTTCTTAATTAATTTAGTAATTAAACTTCTAATTGTTCCCCTTTTCGTTTTGTTACGTTTTAACGAATCTTCTGTACTCATCTTTATTCTTCTACAAATTTCAGAAAACAGAAATAAATTCACTTACCCGATGATCTTCAATCAAAATTTTTACCTCTAATGGGTATCTAATCTGTGTATCCAGAAGAAAGGTGATATTAACAACTTCCCGACCGATGCACCAAATTATATGGGGGATGCTGGTGGTTCAGTATTTTCTTGGTTCTTTCTTCTTGTTAATACTTCACCTTATTACACAATAATTTCTGATCACGGGTTCGCACATAATACGCCTTTATTATACATAGTATTTACACGCATGCATTTGAGTACAGTACAGTGCGGTGCTAATCCTTGCTACCGCGTTTCGCTTCGAATCTGCGTCGCATCTGAATGTCCGAGTGGGGTTACAAGACTATAGAGTGGCAGCGCCATCTAGCACAACAATTTCCCACAGTATTCTAGGATAAATTCTACATTTTCTTCACCCTGTTCTTCACACAACCTTAAGTCTCTTAAGCTCACCTATCTTCTAGAATTTTCTTCTGATATCTCTACTTACATCTAATCATTTGTTATTGGTCCGTTGTTATTGATTCTACATTACAACTGATACTCTGCGACCTGATAAACTATACTTATTACATTAAAACCAGTACTCTTTTTACTTTCTGTTGCAATTTGCTAAATATAGCCTTCCAGTTTAACCACCTATAAAAAGTTTCACGCATGGAATCGCTGTTCTTTCTAGCCAATGGCTGTAACAAAAACACGGAGTGTTTCACGAAAGGTATTTTAGGAGGAAATAAACAAAGAAGGGAGGCTACTTTCAGAAATTCCTAGAGATTCAAAAAAGAAAAAAAATAGTTCATCTTCGGCAAAAGCAAGGTTTGGTAATTTTATAAACGCTAAAGGATTTCATTGATAAAAACTTTACAAAGTTGGCAAAAGTATTCGCACAGCAAGAACAAATTTTTCAGCTCCGAATGCAAAAACAAAACCTTTTAAGGGGACAGTAGACTTTCAAAATTGTGAAATTTGTCCAAAAATTCGATTTTTTTATTTTATTGAATCGTGAAACTACGGACGAGTAGGAATGTGTTCCAAAAATAATTTTTAATTTCTGCGATTACTTTCCTAGTTATAGGTATTTGTATTTAATTTAGGTATTATGTGGTTACTAATAGCATTAACTTTAAATGCGTTTTTCTCAAAATAAAAATTTTCATATCATATGAATATTCAAACTGCTCCAGGTGCATTTCTAATTATCGTATTGCTTTAAAATTTAAGTTTTATATACTCAACTGAATATCAAATAAATCTTATTGAAAATAATTATTCTTCGTAGCTCAGAATTTCTAAATTTTGTACTTGAAATTATGATTCATAGATATTTTGCGTAATAAAAAGGGTGTTTTCACTATTATTATTTGTTCTCTTTATATTTTTAATGAATGCTTAAAATAAGCAATAAGTTTCATTGTTAGTTCTATAAGGTATCCCGTAAATAAAAAATACCATATTATATGCAAAAGAAATGCGCATGGAACATTTTCAATTAGGCCAATTTTTGATATAATTCATAATTCATAATT
The DNA here is from genome assembly GCA_907164885.2 of Dolomedes plantarius. Classification (NCBI taxonomy): domain Eukaryota; kingdom Metazoa; phylum Arthropoda; class Arachnida; order Araneae; family Dolomedidae; genus Dolomedes; species Dolomedes plantarius. Next base: position 204,959,252 of record OU015493.1, read on the forward strand.
CATAAATTATTAATATTTCATCATTAAATTTTAACCACTTTTACATATCTATGGTACCAATCAAATATTCAAATTTCATGCAAATCCATTCAAAACAAAAAAAGTTGGGTTTGAAGGTCCACTGTCCCCTTAACCACTCTCTACAAGAACTACAATCTGTTACTAAAAAATATTGTTAAATAATAGAGTATGTAGACAAAAAAGGATATAGGCAAAAAAATTATGATTAACAGTGATAAAAATTATGTGATCATGTTAAAAGGAAATATTTGAAATACAAAATTATGTCCTAATTTGGAAAAAAAACTATGTTTATATTCAGAAATTAAAATTGAGGGAACATATTGTTTTTTACATTCTTCCATATTTTAACAAACATTTGAACTCTACCGGTCTTTTAATTATTAAATATATGAAAACAATTATTGTTACAAGATTTTTAAATACTCTTATTTTTCCTGGTTTGCACAGCTTCTAGAAATACTGATATTTTTCTGTTTATATATAAAAACCATACAAACAAAAAGATATTTTATGCTCTTCAAACATAAAATCCTTCGCACGTCAGCCATTTATGTCTGGAAATTGATGATTTTACGAGCGTACTCTTTGCACAGTTGTGATGAATGAACTAAGGGAATATCCTATTCTCTAAGATAACTGTCTCATATTTTACACAAAGTCGAAATACGTGTCAGTTACAATAAATCTAGAAAATATAATTCTATAATACATCATTTTGTTCGTCATTCTATAAGCTACATATTATGATGAGGCTGAAAAGAAGTCTGCAAAGCGTGACACTGTTTTTTTTTTTTACCAATCATGTCTTACAAAGTGTGCTGCAATCATAATTAAAGTAATTGACTGACCATATATGAAATAAATAACCGATTTAAAAATTTCCCAATGTAATTTTATATTCAAGTAAATTTTTCATGCTCGAAAAAAGACAAAAGATGGAAAACTGCATCAAAATAATCAGTTTTGGAGACATGTATAGAGAATAGCTCACTTCTACCCGAACTTGGGTGTATATAATTTGAAGTGGCACTCTAAATGAATTTGATACAAACACAGTTTATACATGAAACAATGTTTATTGAATTCGTTGCACATATAGAATTTGCTTTTACAGCAATAAGCATAAGTACTACTTAATATATACTACGGAATATATATTAGCCGTATTCCGTACTACGGAATATATATTAGCATTCAATAAAAATACACTTTGCAATACTCACAAACCAGCAGGGAGTCAAACCAGCAGTTCTGCCACGTAAACTTTGGGCCCCCTAAGCACTAGCGCAGGATAGCACCTGGAGCTGCATACCTCGTAGCTCCCTCAACTCGCTTATCTATCAACCTTAATAATGTTTCTATTAATCGAGCTGCATGGTATTTATACCAAACGCGTATGCCGAAATTAGCATATTTCAAGCAGCGTCTTTAATTTATTCACTCAAAAGTTCGATTCTTGTGAATCGAATCTTATGTATACCTTACACATGTATAGATGTAAATGAACCTGTAGATGCAGTTTTGTGGAGCGGTTGATTTTAAAGACAATAACATATTTTTTTTACAAATTTTATGAACTCCTTATTTAGTTTTATGAAAATTATAAAATCTAGTAATGCTGCGCAATTAGTTACAAAGGCGTGGTCGATATCACATGACAATATTCTTCGGTGCCCGCTTCTGTTTATGAGACTAAAACTCAACCAAGGAAATCTCTAGCCTTTCTACCAATGTAATTGTCTTGTAATTTTTTATTCCATAATCTGATCTGCATAAAAACATTGACTAGAGCAGGAGTGTTCAACTATTTGGCTTGCCCGGATCGAACTTAGGAAGGAGAAAAAAGTTTCGGGCCGTATATAAGATATATACGTGTAATACAATTAATATATATAAATAACAAGATATGCTTTATTTTTAATCATATCATAAAAAAGAGAGCAATGTAAACTTTAGTAAGAAAAGTGGGATATTTGACTGTGGAAGTCAAATTAAAAAAAAAATTAATTGAACTTTAGTTGAAAAGTGTGAGTTTTTGTGAAACTAGTGCTTCATTGTCTCATTCAATGGAAGTGGTTGCATTTATTCGTCAGTCTCTAGGGTTCCTCATCAGAGATTTTTAGGCCGTCTGCACACGGAGAGACTCAAAGGAAACTCAACTGGTTAGCGACTGAAATTGCTTATCGGTTGCAAACTCGTTAGTGATGCGGCTCCGCACACGGACCGACTCAAAAGTGATTCAAATCAATAGTTTGCGACCTGTCATGGAAGGAAGAACATCATTATTCCGGGCATTATTTTTAGTTAAATTATTATCAGAAATTAATTTATTTAAAAAAAATTGTCACAATAGATTGTCTTTGATCAATCGTTTAAAAATGGACTGTATATATGGGAGCACATATTCCATACAACAAAAAACGTTAGAATTTCATTCCATAGCTAGGCAGAAGTCACGTGACTCGTGTACGTCATTTGGCAGCTTGCCAAAAGAGCGGCTGTAACATACGTTGTGTAATAACACTCACAACGCAAGAGAAACTGGCGACTGAAGTTGCTAGCGACTCGACACGTTGAGTTGCCTGTGACTGATTACAAACGCGTTGCTGACGGGTTTGTAACAAGTTGCGCCGTGTGCGTGGCTCCATTCAATTACATAGGTTACGACTCATCACGGGCTGGTTTGTGATTGGAGTCGGTTATCAGTTTCTTTTGAGTTGCTCCGTGTTCTGACGGCCTTAATATAATTGTTCTCTTCGAGGGATTCCTCTTCGAAAACATTTGTTCTCAAACGTAGCTAGTGCAAAAAAGCTCTGACGTGAAAAGGACTTAGTTGTGAAGAGAGAGATATTTTCTTTTGGAAGATATATCTTATAAAGTTTACTATCATGTGGGGCCGCATTGCTACCTGTCAAGGGTCACATGGGGTCCTCAGGCTGTGGGATTGGACACGCGTGGACAAGAGGTTTGAATGACTTGTGTTGCACCCTTTTCGCGAAAGCCTGCTAACTGCGCATGAGATGAAATATTAATTGTCACACAGAAACTAAATTATATCGATATCAATATAGATATTTGTCTCTTTTTAGCTATACTCCGGGACAATCAAATGGTATAGAAATTTAATCTAGGCAATATTTATATATTTTTTGTAGAAATATTTGTTTTGCCACTTTAAATTTTATTTTTTTAATCTTGCGTAGCGGAATATGAATATATGTGCTCATAATTTTGGTTAAAAGGATCTTAATTTAATAGTACAAATTTATAGCGAAAATTCAGCTGGATATAACATACTATTATCTAAAAATTACAAAATAATTATGAACATAGAAATTAATTTTATGGTAAGTCACGAATTTCAAAAAAAAAAAGAGAAATTAAATTGCAAATTAAAAGGATTTTTATGAAGAATCAAAATAATTTTAAACAAAAGATTCATATTTACCTTCGAGACACAGAAATGCCAAACTATACCTTTACAATTTATTGTTTTGAAACAATGTTGACATTTCTACAGTAGACCATAAAAACTGTATATTTCATACCAGATTTCGTTAAATATAACACTCCAGAAAAACATGCATTGGAATCTTTTTCCATCTTACTTTACATATGCGACTTAGGTATACAATTTCAATGTATCTCAGGAAAATGATATTTATAAACAGAAAGCTGTTTATCATATAAAGGGGAAGACATGTACACTGACGCTAAAGTTTTTATTCGGAATTTTCCTGAAAAAACAATCTAGGTCTGGATGCCTAGAAATACTAGTGAAATACGATTTTGAGCTTATTTATCAAGGAATGGATGTATGAGATATCATGTATATATTCCTGATATATCGAGGAATAGAAATTTAAATTATTCTTTATAGAAATAGATATGAATTACTTTCTTAATCTCCAGTTCATGATATATTACGGTTGTTACAATTTTACAGGAAATATTCGCTACCGAAGAACAAAATGTACATTCATTTCCATGAATCGTATTGAGCAAGATTATAAGTTTATGTATATTCGAAAGCAAAGCTCAAATTTCATCTAAATAAAACCCTTGTTTTCGCGCAAGTTATAATACTCATTGTCCAATTCTAAAATTTAAAAAAAAGTTCTTTAAAAATCTCTTTTCATTGAAATTAGGATATCCAACATTTGTTTATTATGACCACGAATTAAAATTTTCCCCCCATTTTTATAAATGGAAGAAAGAAAAGGTCATTTTCAACATTTTTGACATACTCATTGTCCAGTTCTAAAATTTAAAAAAAGTTCTTTAAAAATCTCTTTTCATTGAAATTAAGATATATAACATTTGTTTATTATGACCACGAATTAAAATCCCCCCCCCCCAATTTTTATAAATGGAAGAAAGAAAAGGTCATTTTCAACATTTCTGACTTACGCGTGCTAAACAGTTTCAGTTCAGAGAGGTTTGTAAGAATTTAGTGTGTAGAGATAGTTATATGTAAAATCAGAATGGGATAAAATTCTGAATTTCCTTTGAAATGCCTATTCTGGTGTTTAGTTGACTGAGAACAATGACTTTGATGACGTACTGTGAAGGCAAAAAAAATAAGGGCCCGTGGTAGCTTAGTGGTAACTTGACGGGTTTCGGTGAGGGTGCTAGGATAAAATCCCGACAAGCGCCATTAAATACCCCCGTGTCTAGGCCGGATAGGAGCACGTTCAATCTTTAGACCGGAAAGTCCTTCCATGAGGTCAGAGTGTGTGGAAGAGGGTACGATCCCCCAGATATTTCCTCTGGGGGTACTCGGCCAAAATTGAGGTGCCGCGTGGCTCAATCAGACTCCGACCCTTATGGTCCCATTAAAAACGGAAGCCGAACCCCTCAGCCCGCTAGCCTATTTGGACCTGGTCTGGAATATTTCCGGTCAGGGGGCGTTACAAACAACAACAATAACAACTGTAAAAAAAGGAAATTAAAATATATTGCCGCTGTATAGCCATCTATTTTAACCTTTTCCTTACGGGGTGGGATAGCATGTATCCCATGAATGAATATATATATATATATATATATATATATATATATATATATATATATACATATAGATATATATATACATACATACATACATATATATATATATATATATATATATATATATATATAATATATATATATATATATATATATATATATATATATATACATATATATATATATATATATATATATATATATATATATACATATACATATAGATATATATATACATACATATATATATATATATATATATATATATATATATATATATATATATATACATATAGATATATATATACATACATATATATATATATATATATATATATATATATACATATAGATATATATATACATACATATATATATCTCTATATATATTATATATATATATGTGTGTGTATGTATAAAACCCCCTTAATGGCCATTCTTACAAAAGGGGTATGAAATTTCTCGTTTTAAAGAGGGAATCGGAAAAATGGGCCCCGTAAGGTAAAGGTTAAAGTAGTTTATTAGAACTCTTTGATACCTGTTTGAATACCTGTCTGGATACCTTTGATACCTGTTAGGATTGTATGTGTACACAGGGCTGCCCAGAGACTTTACGGGGCCTGGGGCAAACCTATGTTTGGGCCCCCCAAGAAAAATACAAAAGGGAAAGAGACGAAAACACACATTCAAATTAAGTTACTCATACTTAAAATTTTATTTCATGAATGATTAACATAAATTCTATATTTCATTGCACTGCTCTCGTGTTATATCCTCCAATAAATATTACATCTTCCATCCACAAAGTTTTTTTGCTATCTATTTTAGTAGTTAGTACTGTCTTCAATTTATTATAGAGAATGTAATTTTATAGCAGTTAGGACTAAACAGTTATACTTTTCATTAAAACTAAATCGTGTATTTTTCACAAGACTATTTTGGAGTAAAAGAAATATAATTAATCGAATATTTTTAATATGTTTTTTGGGGGGGTCTCTTTTTTCAGGAGATTATTTTGAATTTTGAAGTACGGTACAAGTTTCAGAATTTTCTTTTGGATGAAATCTAATAGATTATTTTTTTTAATTTTTGGGGGGCCCCTCCGGCAGTTAGGGGCCTGGGGCAAAGTGACCCAGTTGCCCCCCTCTCTGGGCGGCCCTGTGTGTACAGGTAACCCTCCTATAACACGGTAGATAGGTTCCTAGAAAATGCCGTGTTGTTTGAAACCGTGTTATATGAGACCCAGAGCCAGTACAAAAAGGGGGGGGGGGTTACGTTCCGAAAACTCATTAAAAACAAACATTTTTTTAAAATTCCATATAAGCAACTTAATTTTTATTAAAAATATAAATGCATGTATAACACAAAACAAAACAAAAAATAAACAAAAAACTGAATTTTCCAAAAAATATTTAAAAAAATAGAAATTTTACAGCTCTTTGGAAAATGAATAATATAATACTCCTTTCTTGGAAATAACAACGCATCTTTTTATAACAACGTGTTCTCTTACATAACAAAGAAAACATTTTTAAAAGATTCTTTTAAAAGCATTAAACTCGGAATTCCACGTCATGATTTTATTATGCGTATCCTTTGTTTAGATTTCATAAAAATTCTTAAATATATGCTACACATCTTTTGCAATGTTTGGAAATTTTAATAATGATTACTTGTGACATTTCGAAGGGGACTGAAAATGTTTTACATATTGTGAGAAAAAATTTAAATACTGTTTCAAAAAAAGAAACTCCTCAAAGCAAGTATTTCTTAATCAAGAAAACTGAAATACAAAATAATTACACTAAAAAAGATGAATGATTAAACATTTAAAACTATTTCTCTTTTATTCGATGAAAACTTTAAAGCAAAGACAAAAATTATTTTTCTCTTAGCATTTCCAGCTTTGATCAAGCGAAGTATAATTAGGCTTGGTGCACACGAGCGATCCGGTGTCGTTGCGGCACCGGATCGCTCGTGTGCACCGAGCCTAATTTTTCCCATAGGATTGTCACAACATACTCTTAAACATGCCCCCCTCCCTTTTTTATTCTGTGAAAAATGTTAGAAACCACAAGACAGAGCAGTCCTCGGAAAGGCGGTGATTTATTATAAAATATAACCTGGTATTTCTTGATAGATGTGAAATACTATGCAAGGTGATTCGGAATCTATGGTACAAACTTTATAGGTTGGTACAGTACACTGTAACAATCATTTATTCTACAGAAATGTATGGGCGCAAGTGATGCGTTGATGCTCAAACAAACACAGGAAAGAGACATGAAAAATGGAGTGATTGCTTGGTTCCTTTGACGATAGAGAGCAGGTGGTGACTTGCCGCGCATAAACATTATGCATCTGCGGGAACATGCCATTCTTAACTGTGATGTCGTCCGTTATGGGAGACTTTACGTATGCCGAAAAAGTAGACATGCGTCTCATGTACGGCCGTGCAAATGGTAACGGCAGAGATGCGCTACGAGTGTATCAGGAGCGCTTTCCTCATAGACGAATGCCGAACGACAGAATTTTTGAGCGGTCACATCGCCAACTTTGTGAAAGAGATTTTTTCCCACGTCACCGGAGACGAAGGGGGACTACCGAGATGCGTACGCAGTCCAGGTCTTGAAGAAATCATCTTGAAACTTGTGGATGATAGACACGACTCCAGTACAAGAGCTGTTGCACACTGCGTGGATGTGAGTCAACACACCGTTTGGAGAGTATTAAACGAAGAAAGTTTGCAACCCTTCCATTTTCAGAGAGTACAAACTGTGAAACCGGCATACTATCCTCTGCACATGGAATTCAGAAAACTATTCTCAGCGCGTGGGTTTTTCAGAAGAGTGCATTGCAGCCGAACTTTCCAGTTCATGTGCTATTCACAGATGAGGTGATGTTCGCACGCGAGGGTGAATCCAATGCACACAACTGGCATGTGTGGGCAACCGATAATCCACCCGTCACACGCCCACATGCGTATCAAGGAGTATTCTCTGTGAATGTGTGAGCGGGTATTGAGAAGTACTTCTTGATTGACCCATATCTACTACCAACTCGACTCGATAGCAATTGTTATCGTATTTTTCTCGAGGAGGATTTACGAGAACTGCTTCAAAATGTTCCGATCGATTCCGTAGAGAATAACCCGTTTAACTAATGTGTAAATATTATCAATATTTGAGTCAATGCTAATGTGTCAGTCTCACTAGTTAGAAATGTCCACTATTGTTATGCGAGAGATACACACAAAAGAATAACGAACTTCGACTGCGTTTAGTCAACAATTTTAACGTTTGATTTTGAGAGAGAGAGAGAAAAAACCTAGTACGGTATCAAATAATTAAATTCTCCAATTTTAAAGTCAACCTCATCTAAATGAGAGTTTGTGAAGAAGATAAATTGAAATTTTAATTGGAAAATATTGACTTTCTTGCCAGAGACGTGAGTATTCGCTGATGGTTTAATGCATAATGAAGCTTTTATTTACCGATCCATTGTTCATTCTTAAAAATTAATTATGTTTATAAAGCTACAACTATTTGTTTACAAGACTACAGGTTATCTACAGGAATTCTTCTGATAATTAATTGCGGACACAGTAGACAAATAAATGAAGTTGTGTCAATACTACCCATAAAACCATTAAAAGGGACCATTAAAAATAAATAGAGAGAAAAATGAGTTTAAAAAGTTATGAATGAGTAAAAATAGGTAGCGGATATTTTGGCCTATTTTAAAAGACGACAAATTTAGGACACGTGACATTTAATGAGGATGCTTGTTTAGGAGCAAATTTGATACATGTTTTGATTTTTTATACCAGTAAGTATTTTATGAATTGATGAAGCACTCACTTACTTTCCTGAAGATTATTTTACTAAAAATATTTCATACATGATAATATATAAATGTTTTGACTAAGTTTGTCAAAATCTTTTGCAATTAAAATAATATATATATATATATATATATATATATATATACAGAGGCTGTTCACACATTTTTTGACGATGTATATTGTATTCACAAAACTAAATTACATAAAATTCTTGTGTTTTAAATGTTCTATTTGACATCCCTTATTCTGAACTATCTTTCGACACCGCAATTTCCAGGATAATAAATGCCTTTTCAAGTGTCAGAAGAGGTATTCTATCCCATTCCTCCTGAACAGCTTTCCAGAGTCCTGTAAGGGTTTTGCGACGACGTTTGGATAATGTAGATTTTAAAAGCCCGAAAGCACAAAAATACATAGGTGATACATCGGGAGATTTTGTAGGGATATCAGTGAAGGGTATGGCCTTGGTACCAGTTTTTTGTTCCATTTCTTTTAGGAAATTTACAGTGGATTTTGATGTGTGACTGCTAGCTTTGTCCTGATGGAGTCTCACAGATTGATGGCACTGTGGGTACTCGAGGTATGGTATTATACCGAGGTATGGTAAAGCGATGGTATTTCATTCAGAAAAATTGGCGATAAAATATGTTCCTGATAGTATTTGGAGTTAACCTTGACATTTTTTTCCACTCTCTTTATTTTTAACTTGCCATTATAAGAAAAACCAGCAACAATCATGAATCCCTTAGAAAAACTTTCTTTCGATTCTTTGAACCATGTACTTAAATTTTTTTCTCCCCTTTTATGATAATAAATGGCTCTTTTTTTGTTGCAATCATTTAAATACACCCATGATTCATCTATTGTGACAATTGTTTTCCATTTTTCTTTGGATAAGTGTTTCTCTTATAGAATTCTACAGCGTGTCCTGCGTTCAGCGATATGATTTGGAAGAAGACGATGCACATTGCGTTTTTTCGCTTTCTTAAGATTTAAATCTACGTGTATCACTTTGTTTACAGTGAACACCGAGCATTTTAATGATTTTGCAACTGTCCTTTGACTAGGGGGATTTTCTTTTAACATTAAACAACGTACCTTTGCAAGAGTCGAAGATGTCCGTTTTTTCCATGGATACTTGTTTGGAATTTTTGTCCCACTTGAGACTTCAATTTGACGTTTTTTTTCCTTTCTTGTTGACGATATTACCTATCGACGCTTTAGATATCACAAAACAATGACTCTCACATCGTTTTTGGATAACGGAGTATGCATATTTCTCTTCGGAAAGAGAATAAATGTAGCCTTGGAACCACCGCTTTGTTAAAAACGCCATTTTGAATAAAAACAAAACTTTCAAGCCGCAGACGATAATTTTGACTTTTAAAAACATAGTACAATTGCAATTATTTCTTTTGCAGCAAAAGATTTTTTATTACCGCTTACCAAAATCGTCTAAAAAACGTGCGAACAGCCTCTGTATATATATATAGGATTTTATGAAAATTCTCTGCTTATGCCATAGTCACGTTCTCTGTTGCTATGCGTAGCTCAGAGGCGCACCAAACCCTTATCTTCGTCCTGCGACATTCCTTGAGGGGACAGTCGAGGGTTGAATGACCCCGGCTTGGAGGCGATTCGAAGAGTGTTGTGCCCTGTGCACGAGGGGGAGAGAGGTTCAGACCTCCATAGGGAGATGTTGTGTTGGTGAGTCCGTGTGTAGGCACGAGAGATTGTGTATTTGACGGGAGCGAGAAGGCTGCCCGATCTTTTGTTGTTGAAGGGAATCGGGCATTACGCTAGACCATCCCGTGATTATTGTTGTATTGTACCGGAGACAGTAAAATTAGGCTCTCCGGCATCTGGCAATTGCTATCTACATTAATAAATGATTATTGTTGAGTTTTAGAAAGTGTAGTCGTATTAATGATTCAAGTGTGTAATTATTAGACACCCCCTAGACGCCAGCTAGCTATGTAGACAGGAAAGTCTGCATAATTATATATTAGTCCTATATCATGTATTTAAGAACGAGATAGAAACAATCCTTTCTAATTTAAAATTTTAGTAGTTGCATCTATGTAAGAAACTATGCACCGTTGAAAATACGCAGTTTAATTACTTTAAGTCAGTTGAAATAAAATTGATCTGTGTCCCTTGGGAAAAAAATTGAAATAAATTGTTAAGGCATAGTTATCTAAATAAAGATTTGTAATATTTTCCCGATTATCATGGATTTAATTTAGCTAAATATCCCAATGCGTTTCATTACAGATCATAAATCTTTATTTTAATCTTTATTCTTTAAATTCTTATTTCATAACGTTTTATGTATATATTTTTACTGCGACCAAAAAACATTAATATTTAAATGTCTATTAAATGTACAATTCATTATCATATTTTATTCACTTTTGTATATTCATAGCTGTAGAAAAAGGATATAGAAAATTGTAATAAATGATTATAGATCTTTAGCACTTCACCTGAATTAAATAAACATCTTTAAGCATGACCAAACTCTTTCAGTAGTTGAAACATTAACATAAATGTTTAAACTGCTTCTAGAGCAAAATTTCAAATATTTAACACATTTTAAAAATTTTCAGGGATCAATTGTTTTGAAATGCAATTTGCTCCGAAAACGAAGATAACGTAAATCCATCGCTTTTGAAACATAAAAGCTGAACTTGAGCTAAGGTAGTGTACTTTTAATAGAAATTATTAATCATTTATTTCGTAAAGGCAACACGTTCGTTTTCATGGGAAAACATGAACTTTGATAATCTCCTTACAATTTTAGAAAGCTGTTATTTAAAGATTAAAAGAGTTTTATCTTACCTAACTCAAATGATCATCTTTCAGATTAACCTCCGCAGTAATGAAAAATATGCATAAATGCTTTTTTCGTATTTACAACTATATTCAGACTTTCTATTACTGAAAATTTTCAATTATAGCAAATTCTGTGTCATACTCTGAACCATTTCTCTACGATTTTTAAAAGGTTATGAAGTGTTCCATTAAAAAATAATATTTAAAAACATAAATCTTATGCATTTAGACGTAAAATAAAAATTTCCAAAATTTAAAATCTATTATCCGTTGCATCGTAAATTTCACGGAGTGTTTTCCCCAAATACCACTCTATTCAATTATTTTATTACGTGGGAGAAATTCCGTGGCTTGCGTTGGGCATACATTTAAGTACACATAATTTATTTACAAATGAAATTATGTTTATAACTTAAATGGAAGAATTTGGGAGCGAGGACATGAAAGCGTTATTCCTAAGCTAAAAGTACCAGGAATCTTAAATTAAAACGAAATGTAAATTTCTCAAACTGTGAAAACAATTGTTATGGTGAATGTAGTCATTTCTGGAGCGTCCACAAGATTTTTCGAGGTCTCATTTTGTTTCGGTGTTGAAAGATCTTGGGAAATTATTTATCTAGGTTCTTTTTCGCTATGTCCAGTGCTTTCCGTTTTTGAACTTAATTCTATTCCAATTTTTTGTTTGGATTTTCTCTTTAAGTGTCCACTGAGAGAAGCAAAATACTTGAAATAGTTGCGAAAGGAAGGGATACTTTAGCAAAAGCTGGATAGCAACTTACGCAAAAAAGAGGTAAAAACTTAAATTCATCCCGAAAGGAATTAAAATGCCCTTTTTTGTTACAACGTAAATATATTACTGTTTTCTATTTCAGCAAAAAATAGAAATATTAAGGAGACAAGGGACCTTCAAATTCGAATTTTCTAATTTACAATTTTTAACTCTATAAACAAAATGAGAATAATTCATTTTCTATTTTACTACACTGAAAACTCTTAAAATTCAAAATAAGTAATTTTTTGGTAGAATAATGCATATTTTTCAAATAAAAAATTCAAAAATGCTAACTTTTTCGAAATGCCCTATGCGCATTCTAAATTAATTAAAACCTTTAAGTTTTGTATTATAGGTTTACCATATGAATATACATATAAATGTGCATTTAATTTTTTTCGTCTACGAATCTAAAGTCTTAAAAAATTCTTTTCTATTCTGCCCATTATTTTTTTTATGTTTTTTATGTTTTTACTTTATTTTATGGTCTATAAATTTGAAAAATATTTCTGATTTCAAAGAATTACGCACAATTTTCTCACAGACATTTCAATTAACAATTCTGAGAAATTTGGAAGATATCTGAAGAAAATGAATACACCTGGGGCTTTTTGAAAAATTCTAGCATCTTTTGAAATTTTTTTTGATAAACAGGTCTTATTCCTCCACATAATAATTATTTGTGAGTTCTAAGTATCTTCAGTGTAGTAAAAAGAATTTTAATTATACTCATGGTGTATATAGAGTAAAATATTAAAAATTAAAGAAGAACGAGATTGGAGGTCCCTTGTTTCCTTAAGTATAATTTGTTAAAAAATATGACAACTGGTGATGCATTCTCTACACCCAATTTCAAGACAGAATTCACAAACGGACGTCCACAGTTTACTCACTAAGTCAAATTTGAAATATTTTGGCACAAAAAACTAGTATTCAAAACAAATTGTTCCTTCTCAACGGAGGGTTATTCAAGTGCCCAAAATGGTACCGGTTGAGCTACGAACAGCCGCAACAGCTGTTGTGAGCAGGCAAAATTCTTAGCATCTCCGGTGAAAAGACGTGTCTTTTTCCCTTAGCTCTAAATCTCTAATTACCTTAAATGGGCAAAATCACACAGTAGGTGGCATGCGGCGTCGTCTGTTCAAAATTACGACGAATTACAAATCTAATTTAACTATTAACGTAATAATCGATAGCTACAATAGGGATGCGACATCGATGTCAATGTTTTCAAAACATCGATGTTTTGATAAATACATCGATGTTTTAAACATCGATTTATTGAAGTCGATGTTTTTTTAACATCGATGTTTTGTGCTCGATGTTTTACGTTGTCTCGATGTTTATTTTAAATGAAAAACTACCATAATAAAAAAAATTTACCACGTAGCATAATTTTCACACTCAGTAAATGTAAGTCTGAATTCTGAAAAGGACGAATACAAAAGGAGGAACGATTCCTTAGCAAACAGACAAATGGCAGTCAACAACCAATGAACTAATCAGAGCGCATGGAATGTTCCTGACACTCCAGAACCTTCCATGGAGTTTTATTTTAAAAATAGTATATACACGAGATCAGTCATTTAAATTTTTGTTTTGTTCTGGTTTTATATAAGTTGACGTTAATATTATTAGTAAGATGCCTCCCAAAAGTACCGTGTGGAAATATTTTTGCAAAACCTCTGACAAATTTGCAAAATGCAATATTTGCCTAAGTCCCTCAAAACTTCTGGCAATACCACGAATTTATCTGGACATTTGAAGGCAAAACATGGCGATATTTACAACGAGAATTTTGAGTCATCAATGTAGCCCAAGGCAAAAGCGACCAAATTTTTGTCATTTGTGTCAGCCCAATCAGAGAGTAAAATTAAATCCCCCCCCCACACGACTAACCGAAGTAACATTAATGTTAGAGATTGCTAAACCAGTTTTAAAAAATGGATGTTCTAAAACATCGATATTTAAAAACATCGATGGTTTTTGGGCGATGTTTTATTAGCATCGAGGATTCAATATTGAACATCGATGTTTCAAAACATCGATGTTTTGTTATCGATGTCGCATCCCTAAGCTACAACATAAAATAAGTAAAAATAAAGCATAACAAGAATGAGGAATGGTCATAAGCGAAATGTGAGAGGAAATGCACCATAATACCAGTTAAGGCGACATCAGATTGACAAAAATATGTCCCCAAAGCGACTTTTTTTTCTTTCAGAAAAGGATTCTGCAACTCATCAGCTTTAAATTTAAAAAAAAGTATGTTGATCCGATCATTATTAACCGAGTTCTAAGTATTTTTTTTCAAACGTAAACAATGGAAATGTTAGTCAAATTAAAACTTTGAATGCCATTTTCTCAAAACAAGTTTTCATATCGTTTCGGTAATTTCAAAATGTTCCATGCGTCATAACTTTTCTTGATTTTTCATAAAATTTCATAAAATGATTATTTATATATAATATTAGAATAAAACTTAGTAATAAATTCATTATACTATTTTAAAACAATTTAAAATTTTTACAATAAAAAAAATTTATAAAATTTTCAATAAAATAACCTATTTTTATCCATTTCTTTTCTAGGTTTTATAAATATGATTGTAAATCAAATATTGCTTCTAACTTTTATTATAACTATATAAAGTTAGCTTAAGAGAGAAAATTAGATATCTGAGACAAAAATTAATGCGCATGGAGCATTTTTAAATAGAGTAATTAGCAAACTGATTTTAATTAATATCTTAATTAATTACATTCTGTTTTTTTTT
>OU015493.1:204982012-205022012 GCA_907164885.2 Dolomedes plantarius
ATCATTTTAAGACTTTCAGGAGTCTAATAAAAATATTATGATTTATAAAGGAAAAGTTGCAAGTAGCAGCCTCGAAAATGATTTTATGTTATGTTTGAAAAAAATATCAAAATGAAATTCGAGTTACTGGATAAAATAAATGAAAGTACTCTACAAGAAATGTAAAATCATAAAATTATATCAATTGAGACTGAAATAAAAGTAATTATCTCCTTTATTATCGCACTGGCCTAGTGGTAGCCTAGTGGTAGCTTGTCGGCTTTCGGAGCTCAGGATCGAATCCTGACGGAGTGCTCCGGAGTGCTCGGATCGAATCCTGACAAGCGCCATTAACCCTTTGAGGGGCGGTATTTGCACAGTGCAAAAACCTAAATATAGTCTTTTTTCACTTGCATTCAATGTATATATACACATATATATATATATACACATATATATATATATATATATATATATACACACATATATATATATATATATATATATATATATATATATATATATATATATATATATATATATATATATATATATATTCTGCTGTAAATGAGCAGAAAAATGGTTAGTGCTGCCATCTGTTATCGTATTAAAGAAGTAAAATCATTTTGCAACCTTTAATTGGAAAATTGTTCAAAATTCTTTAGGTTAAAAAAATCGGGAAAAAAAATCTGCATCGTGCAAACGGTGAGAATTGTTGCCCCTGAAAGGGTTAAATACCTTTGTATCTCGGCCGGATATGGACAGGTTTAATCCGTAGACATTAAAGTCCTTTTATGAGGTCACTGTGTGGACAAGGTACGATCCCCACAGATGTCGCCTCTGGGGGGGGGGCTCGGTCAAAATTGTGGTGCCCCTAGCCAAGATACCAACCCCCGTGGTGCTATTATAAACCGGAGCTGCACTACTCAGTCCGCAAAGCGTATATGGACATGGTCTGGAATGATTTCCGGTCAGGGCGTATTAGGAAGAACAGCAATTATCGCATTTCCAATGGTACTTGAGCAGAGTAATTTATTCACAGAAGTTACTTGGAGGATTTTCAGAAATAATAAGTGCTTTTTTACAACCTTCACACATAAATTCAATGTGATGTACAGCTCCTTATAGATTTTCCAGTCGGAAACATATACGAGGGTAGGAACTTTAATAGTGGCAACACTGTTATAGAGCCCTCACGCAGCAGAACCCAGGAAAGCAGTTTATATTAAAAATACGTCACATACCTTCGTTACCTCAGAGCGAAGGCGCTCTCCCCAGAAACATCACACGCTTGCACAGTGTGGCGTCACTGTAAGTAGATAAGGCGATTCTCTCTGAGAAGTTGCTAAAAATTACTACTATGGGATCCATAACAAAGAAAGACAGAGTTCTAATTAAAAGCGAAGGCCAATTTTTTTAAACAAAAACTCAACAATTTATTAACAAAAAAATTAACATTTGAACAGTACAACATATTCAATTAAAATACCGTGCAGATTCACAACGTACGGAGCCTAAAACACACATCCGCACAGGCCGCGTTCTCTAGCGTCTCTCTAGCGTCCTCCCCGTCTGGATTTTCAGACGGGGTGGAGGGGCCCGCAGATTATCGGCTGACAGCTCTTCTTAGTCCGAAACGTTATCGCCCGCCGAATGTCACTCGCATGAAGTTATCGCTTAGAGAAAGACAACTTTATCAGAGGGGGGGGGGTGAAACCATTTTCGGTTCTCCAAACAGTTCCCGCACCACTTGTTAGGGAAACTGCTCGATAAACTCACAGCTGTGTTTCGTGAAATCTGTGAGGTCATGAAAAAAATAAATAACCCCATACTGGTAGTACGCTACAACAGTGACAGGATGAACACAGCTATGTTTTAGTTACCGGTCTATCGCACGAAATAATTTGTTGCATGATAATGATGGAAGGAAAATGCTTTGCGCACACTGTGGCTGGTGTGTTTGCTCTCTCGGGGCTGGGAAGTGCTCTACCATCCCCCATATACCCCAGATTTAAGTCTCCGTGACTTTGATCTTAAGTCCCTAAACTGAAGGAACCGCTCCGTGGATTCCACCAGAGATTCTGCAGGCTGTAGACCGCTCCATTTGAAGAATCTACAGATCAGGTGCTGCCAACGGCATCCTGCAGCTTCCATGACATCAGCGACGGTTGCTAAACAATGCTGGTTACTATTCTGAAGGGCTATAAAAGTTTCACCCTTGCATCTCTCCTGTATACTTTGTACATACATAGTTGCCACTATTAACTCTTTCAGGGGCAACAACCTCCATCGTTTGCAAGGTGCAGTTCTTTTTTCCAGTATTTTTTAACCCAAAGAATCTTGAAAATGTTACCAATTAAAGGTTGTAATTTTTTTACTTCTTTAAACTGATAACAGATGGCAGTACTAACCATTTTCTGCTCATTCAACTGGAAAACATTGAATGCAAGTGAAAAAAGACTGTTTAGGTGTTTGCATCATGCAAACGGCGCCCTTCAAAGGGTTAAAGTTCCATCCTACGTATAAAACATGGGAAATGTTCCCACTAGTCTTATAATATAAAGTGTTCTTGTTAATGTAAAATCATAATTTTGTTTAAGTATTTGCAGACGAAAATATTAAGTGTTTATTAGCTGTAAACATGACAGATTCACTGTTCTTTTTTTATTTTTCGTTCAATGATAAAGTGATAGCTGAGCGATAAATAAATTTAGATACTGAAACTGAAAAAGTTTTCTCGTGCCATAAAGGTCACAAAACCGTGATTCTTAGATTACAAGAATTCCTTTAATTGCAAATCAACCCAAAGGAAAATGTAACAATTTTTCTGTCGTAAAATAAATTGAAATGATAAGTTAATGACTAGCAAATTTTAATTAAAAATTTAAATTATTTCATACAAATTTAATAAAATTAAATTAAAAATAACTAGTTTCTTATCAGTCTATTTCACTATATACTTATGATTCAGTATTTTTAAAAAGTTGAAAATTTTCTTCTGCGTTTCGATAATCAGAGCTTATTCTTGTAAAGAATTTCTAAAAATTTCTCTGAAACTTTGTCCGCCTCCTTCATCTTTAAGGTATTTATTTTCTATCTGTTGCGACTCTTCGTCGTTTTTCTGATAGCCCTGTCTGCAACTAAGCCGGTGTCGTCACGGTTCCAAATTGCTTGTTAAGTAGGAAATATAACTTTGTTATATTTCAGACGAATTACAAATAAAGTAATTTCAGTAGTTAGGTTAAGCAGAAGGTAGACCGGAGTTTTACAGTCAAACTGGAGAATCTACTGTGAAATATCGTATTTCATTTTTGGCTATGTCACCCATATATTGGGTTTTTATAAATCCCAATAAAAACCCAATATATGGGGCTACCAATTCTTGTTTTGTCATTCTAGAAATATATATAGAAGAATAATGACAATAAGTCCTCATGATGCGAGGATATACTCATAATCAATTCTCTTATAATAGCATATTTCTCTTTTAAACCAACGACGGAAATGATAGCCTATATATATATGAAATATGGGAGGATTGGCCGCAAATTACTGCATCGAAGACGCCAACCTCCCACATTACGATGAAGTTAGTAGATTAGCACAAACACGTCATGGCCGAAAAGAAGACGACGACACCAGTATTCGTGAATGACACTTTTATTTAATCGCTGGCGTCTCTGCTGGGATGAATGCGGCAGGGGAATAGTACAGGAGTCCGCCTATTTATGGACGGCAGAAACTTTTATCACTTCAACTCATCACGTGACAGTAGGGTGTAGATAAACAGTTGATTGGTTAGAAGTTCAGTGTTTTTGCGCGGATTAGGATTAAAATGGTAGTAACGCTACAATTTAAGATTTCGTTAATTTGGCAGCCATCTTGGATAAAATTGTCTGGCTGGGATAGACTATTACTAAGGGGTTTTAATAGACTTTACTGGGAAGAAATTACTAAAATTTGGAACTATAGTTTAGGATTTAAAACGAATGCCCAAGGGAAAAATTAGTTTAAGAGTTTAAAAAGGGGTATGTAGTTTTTAATGTTATAGAATTTTAAATTGAAAAATTAATAGTTTTTAATATTATATATATATATATATATATATATATATATATATATATATATATATATATATACACTGCTCAAAGCAATTAGGGCGCACATGGTTTTAACGAAATTACGCAAATACTCACACCGATAAGTAACATAAAGGAAATCATCCATAATTTAAAGCCTAGTAGGAAAAAGAAGAAGAAAACTTCATATGCAAATCGAAGTTCATGACGTCAAAAACCAGAAAAAGAACATAAGGGCGGAAATCGGGATGTTGCAGAAACGTCTGTTTCACTGCCTTAACTGTGAAATTCGATTGCTCAGATATTCTTTTTGAGAAAAGGTGACTTGAAAATGTCTCAACAGCGTGATTTAAAGGGATCCATGGCATGGCGTATTATAGGCAGACTTGAATCCGGGCAAACACAAAGTAGTGTCGCGGAAGCTGTTGGAGTGGCCGGAAGTGTCGTTACAAGGCGGTGGAATCGATTCCAAGAAACATGGAATGTTAGACGTCAACCAGGGCAAGGTCGGCCACGCGCCACTACAGCGAGTGATGACCGGTATATACTGTTAACATCTCGTCGAAACAAAACAGAGAATGCTACTCAGCTGCAAAGACAGTTTCTCTTGGTAACAGGACGAAGGGTGTCCAGCCAAACAGTACGTAATAGGCTTCATCCGGGTAGTGTCTATGCACGTAGGCCAATGGTCTGCATTCCGTTGACCTCACGCCACCGTGAGGCCCGAAGAAGATGGGCTGCTGAACATCGAGATTGGGAATAACATGATTGGAGCCAAGTGCTGTTTATAGACGAGTCCCGATTCAGTCTGGAGTGTGACACCCGACGTGTTTTGATATGGAGGGAAAGGGACACTCGAAATAACCCCACATTCGTTCGTGAAAGGTCACAATACAGACGAGCTGGTTTTATGGTATGGGGTGGAATCAGCATAGGTGGACGTACGAACCTGCATATCATTCGGAATGGTACTTTGACGGCCCGAAGGTATGCAGACAAAACCTCATGCAGATACTGAGACCTCATGTCATACTTTACGCTGCAGCCATTGGAGATTCCTTTGTTTTCCAGCATGATAATGCCAGACCGCATACAGCTCGCCTTGTTGAGAAAATGCTTGAAGCTGAAACAATACAGCGTATGAAATGGCCAGAGTGTTCTCCTGACCTAAATCCAATCGAGCATGTTTGGTACATGCTCGGATGACGCATTGCTGCGAGACCAAAGCCTCCTTTTACTCTCCGAGACTTTGAGATTGCACTTCTTGAGAAGTGGAACAGTATTCCCCAAATTGTTATCGATAACATCATCGCATCCATGTAAAACAGGTGTGGAGCATTCTTAGCTGTTCGAGGAGACCTCACGCTATATAAAAAATCTTGCATCATCTCTAAACAATACTTTTTTTATCGTTTACATGTAATCAAATTGTTGCCCTAAATCATCTTTCATGTTTTTTTCCAAATTTTCAAAGAATTAAATACAAATTCTTTACGTCTTTTTTTCTGTATTGCTCATTGATACGCGTGTACTATTAATTTTATTCCAATACATGGCTGTCTGGCACGGTTTTCTTAACTCCTTTGCTTGCTCCCCTAATTTTTTTGAGCAGTATATATATATATATATATATATATATATATATATATATATATATATATATATATATATATATATATATAGATATAGATATAGATATATAGATAGATAGATAGATAGATAAATAGATAGATAGATATGGCGGGCCTGTTAGAATAGGGGAAGGAAGCGTGTTCTTTATATCGTAAATCCCCCTTAATTACTCCATAATACTTATTAATAATAATGCAGTCAGAACATAGACCGTGGTAAATGATTACAATTTAATTATATCCAATAAGTTTATTTCAACTATTAATTACTAACCTCGACTCAATCCGCGCATAATTTAGTTTTCCAAGTAACCATCTCATCCCTCACGATGCGTGATCGCTCAATCTCAATGCTAATCCCGCTCTGCCGAAACTCTATTTTTCCTCAAGTCATCTAGCCTTATCGCGCATGCTCAAAACACCACATGGAAACTTCCATAAACATGTTTTGTTTATCTCAGCAATATCTTCGCGCGCTAAACCTGTACATCTAAAATAGATTCCCTCGGTGGAACTTCAACTTACTTTCGCGAATCGAGGTCACTTCCCGAAACGGGGAAAAACCCTTTTCAACGCATTTTGACAATGAGTTTAATGTTATGTTTTGCTATTCTAAAGTCCCATGTAATTTTCTCAATTAATGTTTTGATATATACATTGATTGCCTGAATTTTTCATCATCTTAATTATTTATCATTGGTTTCATGAACGATGTTCAATGCTATTTACAATGCGACGAGACGGTCGTCTATCAGAAGTGCGATGAATCCGGGTCTTTAAACCTGTTTGACGGTACTTCGCCAATTAAACTATCCCAATGATTTAAATAGTTGTTTTTTTACAATGATTTTTATTAACTAACGAAAAAAGAGTAACTGAGACAGCTGTTCAATACTTTTTAATGCATAATTTTATGAAAATATATAGAGCATGGGGATTTTAATATTCAGAAATGCGGAACAAATGCATGTAAATGAATATAATTTCTTTTTACATTTATCAAAAATCAGTTAATTAAATTGATCTTATACATGGAATACCATGTATGAAAATTCCCATATATATTAATTTAAGGGTAGTCACTTTAAATAATTAATTAAAAAGAGTAAGTGATTAAGATGACGCATAAGAGCTTAATAATTAAAACCGAAGAAAAAAATTGTTTGACGATCATAAAACTTTCATTGGCAAGTGACAAGCGCGTAAAAAGTTTAAAAAAAAACGTAGATGAAAATATTTTAATATTATGTAGTAGAAATAAATTTCGGCCTTTAATATTTTTGAAGCATAAATGCTATAACAAATTTTGACTTAAATTTTCCTGAAGCAGAAATTATTTGTAGAGGATTTATTATGCTATTTAATGAAGTAAACTTTAAGGGGGCAAGTGACCTTGAAACTCGAATTTTTTAATTTTCAATTTTTAACTCTATACACAAAATGAGAGTAATTAATTTTCTTTTTTACTACATTGAAAACCCCTTATATTCAAATTAAGGAATTCTTTGCAAAAAAATGTCTGTTTTTCAATTTTTTTTCCAAAAATGCTAGCGTTGTTCAAAAGTCTCTATGTGCATTCTATATGAATTAAATTCCTTAATTTTTTTATTGTAAGTTTAACATATGTATATAAATATAAATGTGCATTTAATTTTTTTTTGTAAGAATTTAAATTTTTTTTTCTATTCTGCCTGTTATTTTTTTATGTTTTTTGATGTTTTTCTTAATTTTATGTTCTGTAAATTTTAAAAATATTTGAGATTTCAAAGAATTATGCACAGTTTTAGGACAAACACTTTAATTAACAATTCTGAGAAATTTGGAAGATATCAGAAGAAAATGAATACGCATGGAGCCTTTTGAAAAATTCTAGCATTTTTGAAGAATTTTTTGTTAAACAGGTCTATTTTCTCCACAAAATACTTTTTTCTGAAACCTAAGTATTTTCAGTGTAGTAGAAAAGAATATTAATCGTCCTCATATGGTATACAGCATAAAATGTTGAAAATCGTAGAAGTATGAGACTGAAGGTTCCTTGTTCCCTTAAGCCCAAAATTAATCAAACTTAAACTTTACTTTGGAGATTCATGCAGAAAAGGTAACAGATTAAATTAATCTTTCTTATTAAATTGTACAATAAGTGTTTTATAAATGTTATTTGAACTCTCTCAATGTCTGAAAAAACAAAAGCAAAAAATAATGAGAAAGCCACACGAAAACTAACACCTGATATCAGCTTTTAGAGGAAACTATGGACATAAAATTCCAGAACATAAACAGATGGTATGACTCAAACATAAAACTATTATCAAGGGTAATATGAAATCGAATTAAGATAGTTTCTGTTATAAATTTTATAAGGAACTTAAACAAAACTAAAGAATAAAAAATATCAGTCAGGCTTTTATAAAAACGTCTAAAATTCGTTTTAAGATCAGATAGGATTTTAGTAACCAAATATATATGCAGTTTAAGCAGTATATTTACAGAAAGTTTTTTTTTTTACATGCATGTAATCGATTGTAAAATATTTAATGTTAACTTTGCAAAATGTCTGGCACCACATTTGAAGTAAAGATTTGTAATGACAAGTAAAATACTCAAAATATGTACTTTCGAATCATTGCTATGATTTCATTTACTACTTATTCATTTGAATAATCTTATCAAAATCTTAAAGAGATATGAATGGGCTCGGTTAAGTGCATAATTAATGATTTTGATATAACACTTAAAACTCAATATTTAAAAAGAAATTGTCTCCCCAAAAAGTGTCTGATGCGAATATTAAAATCCCTATGCTATATTAAAACACTGTTTAATTATATTTTTACATTGATGTTTCAATATACTGAGGAATTGATGAATAAGTATTTTTTTGATAAACAAGCCTTTTAGAAGGAAAACGATATCTTATAAAATAAAAAATATATTAATTTCAAATATAAATGCTTATTAATATTTATTTATTAAAATTTTAATGAATAGTTTATAACAATAAAAAAAGAACAATAATAATAATTCATAGAATATATAACTAGATTTAATAATGTAAAATTCAATCTATCATTTCATGAAAAGAAGGTTGAGAAAGTTGAGCTGTAATTACTGTAACGTATTTCAAAACTATTTATTCCATAATAAAAATAAATTTAATTCAATGAAACTCAATTATAGAATGACGTCTTCTTAATACTAGAGAGTTATAATTACTTCGTAATGCTAGAGTGTCATTTATGCAAGCAAGCATACGTACTTTATGGTTCTAAAGACCACACTGGCACGGCGGTAATTATAAGATTTTATCTTCAAATCTTATTTCAAGATGCATTTTTAAACATTGTTGGAAGTTACTGAGGTAAAGATTTTATCCCAGTTATTATGCGGGTATTAAATCATAATGTATTTCCATTGTATGGTAAATGCTTGAAATTATTTGTTTTTGTAAAATAATTATAAATGAAAATAAATAGATGGTAAAAATGTATATCTTTTAAGAAGTCAAATATTTTTACCAGATTTCATTTACACATCTTAGAGAAACCATGAAAAGTCTAATTTTCAATATAAATATAGTTAGTTTCGGTTAAGTAGCTCTATGTGTTTACGTTAAATAACATAAAATCAATTAATAATATTTAATAACGGATTTATTTAAGTAACAATGAAACTAAACGTTTTTACACTGATTTCATTAAAATATTTTAAGCATAAAGGCATAAATTTCATAAGAAAAAAAAATATTTGTTAAAGAATGATAAAGAATGCGTTTTCCATTTATTCCTAGAGGAATACAAAACGTAGCAAATTTTCTTCAAACCAAAAAATAAAATCAATTTCCGCTGCATAGAAAGTAGAAAATGTTTTTAACTTTCTGCGGGTATGAAGTATAGTGTTTAAGTGTTTAAAAGAAATTTATTGTTTCTGCATGATTTAATAACAAAATGTAGTAATTCTAAAAATGATATGGAAAAAAAAGTAATTTAAGAAAAGACTTTTATGAAATTCTTTGAATACCAATTGAATTAAGAAAAGATTTCTGGTTTTAAATTTTGTTCATTTATTTGCTACATAATTGATTTTTTTCATCTTTCAATTGAAACCACTGTCTGTCAGGACATTTCTTATTAAGTTCTATTTCTTATCGTTTCCGCTGGTGAATTCTATACTCATTGCTTAAAAAAAGGACATGATAGTATTTATTTCCTCTTGGTTTAGATCAGAAGGAAGAAATATTTAAAAATTTTTCGTAGTTTTTCCTGTTTCTTTCAAAACCTTATATGATATTTATAAGGCACTGACTATAGTAATTACTCTCTGTCATGAAACCTCAAATTTCTTGAAAAATGGAACTAGGAAAGTTTTAAAGTCCTTAGTAAAAGTAATTAAAGTTTTTCTTTAAAATAAATACTTCATAATATGCTAATTCATTCGTATTGTAAATGAAGAGAAATATAAATTCTAGATCCGTAGCATGAAAACACATTTTAACCCTTCATCGGGCGCACCTGTGTACAAAGTGCAACGTTTTCGTAATTTTGTATAGTTTGTTTTTACAGGTAAGATTTAAATGTTCTAAGAAGTTCCTATTTATAGCTACACCGTTTCTAATGCAGGTCTGATTTTATGACACTTGTATTCTTTTCCCTTCATTGTTAGTTGTGACTGAACCGTGGTAAATCAGCGATTATACTGGATTACAATACGACAAAAGCAGGAGTTGATGTAGTCGATCAACTGTGAAGCTATTGCACGGTATCTCGCATATCACGAAGATAGACAATCTCATTTTTTTTTAGGTTTTTGGACATAATACGAGTCAATTCGCAAGTTGCCCTAAAATCGAATAAACTGGACAGTTTTGAAAAAAGACGATTGTATCTGCATTCATTGGTCTTTAATTCTAAATATATCTCAATATTATCATTTTATATCTTGTCATAAAACGAAGAATTATTATTATTTTGAATTTGAAAAAAAAAAGTTCATTACAAAAGGAATAATCAAAGTTCGTGCCAAGCGCGCCAAATGGGGTTCCAAAAATTGGCGCGTCCGCGGAAGGGGTTAGTGAATATAACTGATGTGAAGATAGCAAAAAATATATTGCTTACCTCCGTCTCGGCGGTGCAGCTGTCTTGGTACAAAGTAATTCCAGGTACACGAACATTAAAACATGTATTTATTTAATCTACTACGAAACAAAAAGAACGTTACATTGCTACGATACAAAAACGGAAAATTACATAAACAGAAGTAAGAAGGAATCATGGGATAGCTTCTGGTTTACTCCGGTTTGGCGCGCGCCTTGGCGACTTAGGGTTGCATGAAAAGGTTAATTTCCAAAATGTGTGATTACTTTCCATCAATAACTACGGCAACTTTCCTATTTTTATTGTTTGCTACACATTTCTTTACTATGAGCAAAAAATTTATGCATTATGTTTTTAAACTTTATTTCAATTTTAGTCATTCTCTCTCTCTCTCTCTCTCTCTCTCTGTATCTGTCTATCTATCTGTCTATCTATCTGTCTATCTATATCTCTCTATATATATATCTCTCTCTATCTAGCTATCTCTATCACTATCTCTCTCTGTCTCTCTTTTTCTCTCTCACTATCTCTATCTGTCTATCTATATCTCTCGATCTCTATTTCTCGATCTCAATCTCTCCACCAGGACATGCAAATCACAAAATGTATTTAGAAATCCCTGAAAATCAAACCCTCTAAGCTTTTTTTTTTAACAGAAAGAAATCTTCTTCGGATTTCCATCAGTTTGTGAAACAGATCCAAACAAAAATCTTTCTTAAAAGTGAAATGGCGCAAAACGAACTTTTAGGAAGTAGAGGATACCAGAAACTACACAGCATTATAATTTCCAGCTTGTTTCGTTTGTTATTAAAATAATAATAATAATAATAATAATAATAATAATAATAATAATAAACTCTTTTGTATTTGTGTTATTTTAATTACACAAGTCGCAAAAGAAAAATTAAATTTATTTTATCGAGCAGGTACAACTATGCTAGGAATCATTTGCGAAAGAAAACTTTCTCTCAAGTCATCCGACCGGTAAAATGATGTCAGGAAAGGACACCTTTTTTTTTGTCTTTTCCTCAAAGTAACTGGAAATCATTATCTTTTTCTGCAAATACAATATACTTTAGTTCGCTTACAAAGACTACACTGATAAAACTGTCTGTTGATATTTATGTTAGAATAAATTAGTTTCACGACGCTGAAACTGACGATTAGTTTTCGACAAATTGTTCTATTTCAGTCTATTTTTCGATATGATACGGGAATTTATTTTTTGAGAGGCAGTAGCAGTGCAATTAAGGATATTTAAAATGACTTACGAGTTTTAAAAATAATCCAAAACACATTGATAAAAGCTGTTTATTGTTATTAAAGCCAGAATAAATTAGTTTCTCGCGCGCTAAAATTTCCATGTGTTACGATTAATTTTCAATAAACTGCTCAATATGCACATATATTTCGAAAATTTGCGTAGTTATTTGGAGAAGAGGAATGGCAAGGAAATTAAAGAAATTTAAATAGCTAGCAAGTTTTAAAAGCGACGGGAAATAATTGAGATGTACGCCTTCTCGA
Source organism: Dolomedes plantarius (assembly GCA_907164885.2). Taxonomy (NCBI): domain Eukaryota; kingdom Metazoa; phylum Arthropoda; class Arachnida; order Araneae; family Dolomedidae; genus Dolomedes; species Dolomedes plantarius. The sequence goes on from OU015493.1 coordinate 204,994,316, forward strand.
AATATTTTTACGTAGAAACATTTTAAGAACTGTTCTCAAAAGAATATGTTAATGAATGCATGCAAGAAAGTTAATAAAATTAATAAAAGTTAATCTTTGTAAATTTAAATTGCTGAAATGGAATTCTTGAGAGGTCATAAGCGTTATCTTAATATTTGTCACTTTTATACTGAGTAATACTGAAGTTTCACGCGAATTTTATTTCTTTGTGTAAAATGAAATGTCATCCTAAATAACAAGTATATTTGAAAGAAAAACGACGCTTGCTTTTCTTCAGATTGTTTTCATGTGTTTGTAAACATGTATGGATATTAACCTTTTCCTTACGGGGTGGGATAGCATGTATCCCAAGAATACGAGCCCAAGAATGAATATTATATATATATATATATATATATATATATATATATATATATATAATCCCTTTAATAGATGTTCTTACGAAGGGGGTCTGAAATTTCCTGTTCTAAAGAGGGAAACGGAAAAATGGGCCCTGTAGTCAAAAGGTTAAAGTTTCTTTGCTAACACGATTCGGTAATAACACCCTGCCAAAATCCCTTCTAAAGGTTAGAAATAAACGGGTCAAAGATATGGATACTAGAATTGTCGCTCTAGATATCTTCATAAGGACTCGATGCTACTGAAGTCCAGAAACTATTGACCCAAAGGGGCAGATTTAAATTCTCAGGTTCCCGAAACAATGTTCAGATCATTTCGGTTTTTTAGGGCTTCGATATTAAGAGCCCAGATTTAGAGCAAATTTTATATCATGGGATGCACAGACTGAGTAGGATGTCTGGGTAAGTCTTCGGCTTAAAATGTACGAAAGGCCTGCATAGGGCCAGGAAAAACTAGCCCTAATCCTTCCACGGGTTTCATATTTGCACACTAGAAGTCAGGCTAACAGGCTTTTATTCTGATGTCTTCTTCCAAAAGCAGGTCTAGTTGTAAGAAATGTGTAAATGAAGTATAAAACTGTAAATGATAAGGTGAAATAGCAGAGGTCCGGTCTGTATGGATCTAATTTCTCTTCTTTCTGCATTATTTTCACACTTGTAAGCACTTCTGGCAGTCGTGAAATATTGTTTAGTATGATACCAAATTGTTTTGGTTTGGTGTTTTGTTACTCATTGGCTTTTTTTTTCGGTTTTTCTAGACATGTCCACTGCTTGCTGCTTTTTGAAAGTCTTTCATGGATTCTTGTTTTTTTGTTCTTACTTTTTTTGTCTTCTTTTTTTTTGAACGAACTGGCAGGAATCGTCACGTAACGAAAAAGCGTTATGCCCCTTCATAAGAGCTTCTTCTCAAGGACTCTGACGCTGAATGGTTATCACATCGGACTGCAGTCCGATGCTCTGCAGTACTGCAGAGGTCCCCGGTTCAAATCCCAGCACAAGCGCTACCGGCAATTTTAAAACCCTTCACTGCACACTGTATGAAACTTGATACATAAGTTATTTCCACCTTTATATTCAAATGCAATATTTTTTATCCACTTGTGTACCTTGTATTAGTTTTGAAACATCATAACAAAGCTTTTAATCACTGTTAGTTACAGTTTCGTAGTATAGATGGCTGCAGGAATACAACTGCGATCTCAGTGAAAGATAGCCGTTCAATTCATACCAGAACTGCCTTAGTATTTGCTATATTTTCAGTATTTTAAAGTCAGTTTACATCTTTGAAAGTTTTATAAATATATTTTAAAGGTACGTAGCTTTATAATTATTAATAAAATACTTCTTTAATCTTTTATAAAAAATTCAAGTATGATTTCAATTTTATGTATAAAAAATGACACATGGTGTGCTTACACCATTTTTTTAAGGAAATGGCGGAAAGAAAGTTTTTAACACAGAAAAAAATTGATGAACTTATGAACAGATCGTGGAATGATCATAGTGAAAATGGATCTGATTCAGAAAGCGATGGCAGTACAGGTGATCCTAATTATAAACCAAACAAAGTTTGTGATGAAATTTTTGATGGTAGTAGTGATTGGGAAGATGAGGTATCATTACTTGATAATAGCGATGTTCTTGATCTGCCTAATGGTGGGAACATGCCAAAAAGTAATAGAAATAATGCAAGGAGAACAAAGCCTGCAATCAACTGGAAGAAAACTAATATACTTCTAAATGATGATCAAATATTATTCCGAGGTGACGAGAATCTCGCTCCTGAAATTATGAATTTAAACACACCTCTAAATTTTTTTATTTACCTTTTTACAGAAGATTTGATTGAGCATATAGTTCAAAAAACAAATTTATTCAGTGTGCAAAAAACCCAGAAAAGTGTGTCAATGTAACGAATTTGGAAATTAAACAATACATTGGTATTTGTATAATGATGTCTATTGTACATGTACCAAAACACTAGGGCATATTGGTCACCTGCCATAGACAATGATGTAATAAAAGAATGTATGTCATTAAAACGTTTTGAAAACATAAGAGAATTTCTACATTTTAATGACAATAGTAAACAACCACCACATGATGACCCACAGCATGATCGTTTGTATAAACTTCGACCAGTTGTAAATGCTTTACTTGAAAGATTTTATACCGTCCCTATGGAATCTTTCTTTCCTATGGAATCTTTCCCTATGGAGTCTTTCTGTTTAAACTTATTGTTTGTTATTGTTTTAATTCACGCGGGATTTATATTGTGTCATTAATTTATTTTTGTTGGTGATTAAATAATAAAATTAATCCGATTAAAATTATACTAGGTAACATCTAAATCAAAATAATTAATTTATGTATTAAAATTTTTAATTTTAATAAAATAGAGACAGAGAGAGTTGGTTGAATAAAAGAGGGCTGCGGTTTTTGGCGTGACAAAAATACACTAATATAATCAATAGAAATCTACATATTAAATCACGTTTAGAGTTAAAATAATAACGTAAAGAACTTCGTTCCTGACGGGCGTCCCCCGACCGCACAATTTTTTCCCCACTGTTCTTATGATTGGAGACAATGCAATTCCTTTTCATTCTTAGTTATGCTTTTCGACATTATTTCGCTGTCGGAAAAACTCACGATTTTTACATTTACTTTAAACGTTGGACACGATAAACGTAAACCTTTCATCAAGCCTTATTGCAATTCTTGAAGTCACCAAATTCTAATCCTTTCCAACAACGACTCTCTTCGCAGATAAACCAACGAATAAATGTAACAGCTTATGTGATACCTTATTGATATTAATTACAAAGAACTAGTCAACTCTTAAGCCTAACAGCTAATTTATTAGATACAGATGAAAAATTGAAAAAAAACACTAAAATTTATTTACTAATCCGTAGAACTCATTCTGAGTGATCAGAACTATAATCATGCACCTGGCTGACATTATCTTTTTCCGTCAAATACATTTGAAATTTATACCACCAAATAACCTGAAATTAAATTTGGTTTTCTCTTCCCTTGCTTATTAACTACACTAATTCCCACATTAGACTACTGCTTGTTAAGTGGTCTTATTTTTAGAAAATTATTTTTTTTTACTCTTATTAATAGCTCTTCCCGCGCTTACAAAGGTGATCCTTCCACGATTTAAATTTGTCTATACCAAACGGTGGTTCCCAAACGGTGGTTCGTGGACAACAGGTAGTCCGCTAGAACCTCGGGAGTGGTCCGACACCACATATAAAAAAGTTGCCAAACAAATGGAGATTTTGAAAGCAATGTTCATTAAACTAGATGGACCGAATATATCCTATGACTATCAGGTGTTGAATTAAAATTTCTTAAAAGTTTAACACAATTAATTTAGTATTAGAATATGATACGTTAGAATGTGAGTACGTTAATTCTGTATTACTTTTGCCTCAGGGATTTTCTATACACCCCATACCTCCGTAAATCCCCCCTCAAGTCAGAGGGGGGTCCGCACATGGTTCAATTTCTGGCTTAGTGGTCCGCAGACTTCTACCGGTTTGGAACCACTGGTCTGTATAATACCTGTTCTAGGCTTTTTGGCAGAGTAGACGGTAAAGTCTGGGGAAGATTTTATGGTCTTAGAATTAGTTGGAGGCAGAGAAATTACAAACAGAAAACAATGATGATCTTCCCTACACACTGTTCATAAGATGGTAATGTCGCTTTTTTATGCCCGTTTTCTAGTCACGTTAGTTGCTACTATTAATTTACAAACGATTGTTGTATTTAATCATAAATTTCTTATATTTCTTGAATTTTAAACAAAATCAGTAGAGAAAAGTATTTTTAAGGAAAATAAATTATATTTTAAATTTAATAATTTCAGGACATATTATTGCAGCAAAAATGAATATTGCAGAATGCATGTTATAGAGAATAGCTCACTTCTACCCAGACATGGGTGTATATAATTTGAAGTGGCACTCTAAATGAATTTGATACAAACACAGTTTATACATGAAACAATGTTTATTGAATTCGTTGCACATATAGAATTTGCTTTTACAGCAATAAGCATACGTACTACTTGTACGGAATATATATTAACATTCAATAGAAATACACTTTGCAAATACTCACAAACCAGCAGAGAGTCAAACCAGCAGTACTGCCACGTAAACTTTGGGCCCCCCTAAGCACTAGCGCAGGATAGCACCTGGAGCTGCTTTCCTCGTAGCTCCCTCTCGCTTATCTATCAACTTTAACAACCTTTTTCAACCTTAACAAAACCTTCTTCTTCAACCTCTGTATTAATAAAGCTGTTTGTTATTTATACCAAGCGCGTATGCCGAAATTAGCATATCTCAAGCAGCTTCTTTAATTCATTCACTCAAAAGTTCGATTCTTGTGAATCGAATCTTATGTATACCTTACACTGTTTCACGTCCTATGAACTGAAACTCATGCACTTTTCCTTTCAAATCGTATAAAGGGCTAAAGTCGCATGGTATGTGATGACCAAAATGCATACTTAAAACATTTAAACACGATTCAGTTTTATGTGACACATTACACTATAAAACTTAGTTCAGAATTCAGACGTTATTTTATTGATTTTTTTTTCTTTGGCCAAAACAAATTTAAAACTCTATCATACTCTGGAATCCGTCACCCACTTTTAGCAATTTGGACATTTTTATCACTTTGCGAATTGAGTTTAAATAGGAAACTTTAATTTTTCCCGTTTCTGAAGGATGTTCGTCCGGAAAAAGTCGAGAGCATACAACAAAACACAAAGAGTAAAAAGCTATTTTCTCCTCTCTGTATTCCAAAAAGTTAAACATTCCACCGGCAACTTTCGCTATTGGCGTCCCTTTGATGTTTGGTTAAAATACATCATGGGTTGAGTATAAAACTTCATTTAATATTCCCTTTCCTGTTTCACGTCTTCCAATTCTGGGTGTGTGTGGTATATAAATGAAGACTCGTTGCAAACCATGAAAAGTACACATTTTGCAAAAAATTTCCTTCTCGTTTCTTCAGTCTCAAGGAGAATAAATATTGATTTGAAAAGAAAGTCTCCTGTTTTAAGCTGCGTTCAGAGCCGAACTGACTAGCATTTGACTTCATGCATTGAGTGCCATATGTATTATTCTAATAATTTACATCTTTGTAGAACGGATACAGATTATTACAGGCCGTATTGCCACTTTTTTTATAAAACTATATAGCTTTATGCAGTTATATTATTATCACGAAGATTCTGACTGTTCTGTAAGTTCTTACTTTGCTTTTGATTCGACTCTTTTCATTAACTAGGTTGAAAGGTTTTGTGTAAAGGTATTGGGTACTTACGTTTTATCCCGTCTACTAAAGATTGCCGTCATACGGTTTGATTGAGCACCAGTCTATAATTAATTATTTTGGATGCCTTTTTTTTACGTATGGTTACGTTCCTCAATAACGGTCCTAGGGAAAGCAAAATTTGAGCGGTGTCACGAGTTATAATTGTCGCAGAGTGCCAAACCCAGTAGCAGTAAAACAGTTAAACAGAAAAGTACCAAAATGCGTCCAAAAAAGAGGTAAACAACGATAAGTAATCCTACTATAATAACCCGTGGTAGTTTCTTTAGAAGAGACTACCTGATTTTTTTTTCTGACAGTCCCTTTTTTTCCTTTCATACTTAAGTAAAATCGATAAGTGAGGTACCAATTTAAAGATCAAGATCTCCGCTTCTAGCGAATTGTTAATTTAGAATAACACATCTTATTGTTTATTTAAAAATCGAAGTATAAACATTATAAAAAAATTTCTTCCACTAGATGGCGTGCGCAGCTTCTTTCCCAACGTTAACTAAATTTTAAAATTGTCTGCTTTTATTATTCTGTCAATTGATTAATAAGTTCCTTTATTGGCAATATTCACGTTCCTGTACATTATTCATTTTGCATAGATAAACAATTGGTTTGGACTAAAATCTATTTTCTTTCCCCCTGAAGAAAATTTTATGAGTGATATTTTCCTTTGGTATGCCTTTTTAGAGTTTAATTTTTTTTATTCAACTCTAAGTGCACAATTGAATTGCATCTGACAAAATTCAAGGGAAAGCTTCTAATTTGTCTCATAATTAAAGGATATCTTATACATTATTCTTATAAGTTTTTTTTTGGTTTTTTTCTACATGGAGAGCTATTTTGAGAGAATGACTGAACGTAAAAGTATGATTGGGGTATCAGAATAAAGGTCTTACCGTATAGATGCGTCACTTGAAGAGAAAAGTGCGATTGACGCAAGGGTTCAGTAGCGGTGGATCGGCAAAGTTACCATGTAAAGTCTACGGGAAAAGCGTGCGCGCACGCTTCTTTGTTTACATTTACGTTTATATTCACACACTGAATTTTTTAATTTTAAAAACAAGCCATTTGGTAACACATTTTTAACTGTCATTGCCCTGAACTACATATGGTGCTCATTTCAGTGTCACATTTGATATGCACATGGTGTTCTATGATCAGTCCTATAGTAAGTAAATATTTCATCTATATATAAGTTCTATGAGGGTTTTTTTTTCTTAGAAACCTATTCTGAGAGAACCGCTGAAAGTAAAAAGAAGGTTGAGGTATCAGAATGGAGGTCTTTGAATAAATTTGTAAAGTTTTTTCAGTCATCTGAAGTTTACGTTTGTTAATTGATATGAATTGGTCCTTTTAAAAAATTAACAGTGAATTTCTATGGGTTTCTACTATAATATTTAACAGTAATAATCTATAATATTTAACAGTAATAATTTCCTATAAAAGAAGTCAATCTGAAAAAAGTTATTGCTCCCGCCGAGGAGATGTCTAACAAGGGTCCATAACAGTTTTGTCATCAATACGACTTGCCGTCAAGTTGCTTCATTGAAACTGGACAAAAAATTTTTTCCTGATGTTCAGCAACCAGAAGAAACAGACCTGTGGAAGAAGAGTCTACGATAGAAGTTTAAGAAATTCTCATTACTTAGAGGCCCGCTTGGATGCTAAAGTACAAAAGCACTGAGCTGCGTAAGTTAGAACAGCATTTGTTCTTCCAAAAACGAAGGGAAATTTGCCCGATTTCGAGCAACGGGGCCACTGGTAATGGTTAAATAGTGCTAAACATTAATGAGAATATTTTTAAGATAAACTACTGTCAAAGATCCGGCCAACTGGTATGGTGGTTAACGCCCTACACTTCAACGCAGAGGGCTTAGATTCAAATTCCGAATAAGTCGTGGGCGTTACCGTGATGTCTCCTCATAAGGAACAAAGCTGTTTCACCTACATCAGTGGCTCCCAACCGGTGGTCCGCGAGAGCCTCTGGGGTGGTCCGGCACCACATATAAAAAAAGTTGCCAAACAAATGGGGATTTTGAATGCAATGTTCATTGAACTTGATGGGTATGAGGTGTTGAATTGAAATTTCTTAAATAATTATTTTATTATTAGTAATATGATACATTAGAAGCTAATTCTACATCCCTTTTTCCTGGAGTATTTCCTTTCTATACCCCCCATACCCTTCAGAAGGTTCCCCACGTCAAGTCGGTGGGGGGGGGGGGGAAGTCCGTACATGGTTCAATTTCTGGCTTAGTGGTCTGCAGACTTCTACGGCTTGGGAAACACTGACCTACATGGCAGACCCCAAGTAAAGTAGCCAGAAAGACAGCGGTAAATAACAAACGGGGAATGTCTCACGACAAAGTGCCTCCGCATAAGAAAAAAAATTATCCTTAAGATTTTTTTTTTGTTTTTTGTGAGGAAGTTGGTCACCGAATAATTGACTGCAATACACCTATATCGAATGACTGTGACTCGCTTTATGTAGAGAATAACAAAAAATACTTAAGGGGTCAGGTACCTTTTAAAGACCAAGATACTTGACAAACGTATTCTATTTTCAATCACCAGTAGTTTCTAAAATAATTTATTAAAAAATATGAAAATTTTACTGTGAGTTAAATACTCTTTCTTCTTTATAAATATTGTACTCAATTTTATCTATCTTGAAGAGAAATTTTTTAATTGTTTAAAATTTTAACCAGTTTTTACATTGTTATGTGATTGCGCGCATGATATCACCAGAACAGTTGGCTAGAATACCATGAAATTTTATACACGTTCAATATAAACACGTATCATTAAAATGACGAACAATTATGTCATTCCTACCATAAAAATGTGAATTGCAATAAAATTTATCTAAAAAATTTCTGAAATTTAAAACAAAAAATTAAATATTTTCTATGAAGAACTAAGAAATTTGATTTCAATATTCATCATTTTAAAGATATATTATGTAACTTAATTTTAAAATTAAAAATATATATAACTACATTAATATACGGACGCAGGTCTGCGCGCAATCACATAAAATTGAAAAAAAACAATGGTTGAAATTTTAAAAAAATTAAAAATTTATCTTCAAGCTATAAAAAATTAGGAGCCATATATATAAAGAAGAAAGCGTGTTTAACTCACAGTAAAATTTTCATATTCCTGAATAAAAGGTTTTCATAACCACTGATGATTTAAAATAGGGATATCTTTGACGAGTCTCTTAGAGTTTAAAAGGTACCTGACCCCTTTAATAATTTTAATGTTAATATAATGTTTCATTATTATTATTCTAATTGGAATTTAAATATGTCATACCCTGTATTTTAAAGGTGAGTTTTCAAAGTTCGCATTCATTGACTCTCTATTAGGGATGCGACATCGACAACAAAACATGTTTTGAAACATCGATGTTTTGAAACATCGATATTCAATATTAAAACATCGTTGCTAATAAAACATCGCCCCAAATCCATCGATGTTTTAAACATCAATGTTTCCGTCCAAATATATGTTGTGAGACACGTTTGAGACATTGCTCAATCACTCTTTTAACATAAATGCCACTGTTCAGTACTTCTGATTTATCATTGAATCTATTGTTCTTCGTGATGGAACAGTATATAAAGGTACAGTTGATTTTAACAAGTGTTTACAACCCTCTTCTTCAATGATTGAAATCGGCTGAGAATCTCTACAAATTATGTAGAGAATAGCTTGAGAAATTTTGTTGTGCCTATCTCCACCATCTTTAAAAGAAATCACATTTGCGAAACTGTTTTTCAAAGTTTTTTGATGCAACCTAGGAATATTGGAATACGAACTTACGGTTTCTTCTCTATGTTCCGTTTCAGTCATCGAAATGCTTGGAATGGCTGGGGCCGCAGCATCTGGATTGTGTGGTTTACTTTTTGACTTGGACTTCATTGATGGCTCAAAATACTCGTTGTAAATATCACCATATTTCGCTTTCAAATTCCCAGATAAATTCGTAGTATTGCCAGAAGTTTGAGGGACTTTAGGCAAATATTTCATTTCGCCAATTTGTTCGCCAATTAAAGAAAGTTGTTTGAGGTTTTGGAAAAATATTTCTAAACGGTGGTTTTAGGGGGCATCTTACTAATAATATTAACGTTAACTTATATAAAACCAGAACAAAACAAAAACTTAAACGGTTGCTCTCGTATTTATACTATTTATAAAATAAAACCCCAAGGAAGGTTCTGGAGTGTCTAGAACATTCCAAGCGCACTAATTGGTTCATTGGTAGTTTATTGTCATTTGTGTCGTTGCTAGAGGATCGGATCCCTTTCGTATTCGTCCTTATCAGAATTCAGACTTACATTTGCTGAGTGTGAAAACTATGCTACGTGGGTAATTTTTTCTTATTATGGTACTTTTTAAAAAAAACATCGAGCCCAAAACATCGATGTTAAAAAAAACATCGACTTCAATAAATCGATGTTTATAACATCAATGCTTTTATCAAAACATCGACATCGATGTCACATCCCTACTCTCTAATTTAAAAGTCAGTATTTATTCGTATTTAGTTTCAGTCCATGATTTATTCATACATCATGAACAAACAAAATGCAGGGGAAAAGCAAATAAAGTCGAACATAAAAGTAAAATCGCAGGCAAGCCCAAGTGTTAACCACACGAGTTTCACAAAAAAGATTCTTTTATATAGTACACCGAACAGCGCCCTCTACAGTGTGAGAATAAGATAGGCAGTACCGCAGTGAATATGCAAATACGGCACTGCCGAAAACAAACTTTCCATTAATTTTCAATGTGTCATGATACGCTCCGTGTATTTTCAATAATATCCAACACGTTCTTGGCACTAAATCACACCGTTTGGCGACAGTTTTGGGTCGAATGGATGATACGTAAGTTCCAGATGTTGTTACAAGAAATAGAAAACAATAAGAAAAAGAATAATATTTCTATAATATTTTTCCATGCACTTGAATTTGCATTTAAATGAAAACTTTTGCAGTATGTTACCCTCGAAACGCAATCTCTAAATAAGTATAATTATGGATTAAAAACGTTCTTAATTATGGTTTCATATTATGCATTCCCGTGACAATATACAAACTTTCATATCCTATGCATTCAGAATAAGTTGGCACGCTTGATTAATGGTGCATTCTAAAAATGTACGTATAAAAATATCATCCCTCATGCTATCTAAAACTTTTCCTCCGTCTTTCATAAAAGTCAATACATTCCTTTCTTGAAAGTCTTTGATTTTCTTCCTGATAAAATGTGTGGAATGATATTCATAGAACATGGGAAAGGAAAGATGTCTCTCATTTAACACCGACTTATATAAGTATTAATTTTAAAGTTATTAGTTGGACATTAAACAAGCGAAAAGTAATCAATCCGTAACGACAATTATTAAAAACGAAAATAGTAGCTTTGCCTTGGCATTTTGCCATAAAGAAAATCTTTCTATCAACGAAATTATGTTCCTTTTTTGAAATATATTTTATATACAGGGTGGTCATAAAAAAAACTTTGCCGATATATGGGCCTCTAGTGACTGTTCCGTTCAACCGATCGAGATGAGTTTTCTGATATAGTTATTCAAAGGTATGAGCTCAGTATTCTATGAACGACAACAAAGTGGCGCTCACGGTTACGGTTATAAGTTCAGAAACTTGAAATTTTCGAATAGCAACGCCCACTATTTCCCACCGCAAAATGCTCAGCGCATGCGAAAACCCTAAAGACCGTTGGAACGTGTATTACAAAAAACGGTCCCGTTATGCACGCACAAACACAGCTCTGCCAACGGCCAACAAAAACACGAACGGGGCACTCGGAGGAAATTTCCATATGACAGAGGCAAAACATGACTGATGACTACAGAGATCGGAACAAAGAAAACTTTTATTTGGATTACATATTTTCCACATGGGTACCATCACAGGCCGTTCGCAGAGCTTTTTTATGTGCGTGCATAACACGTCCGTTTTTTTTTGTGATACACGTACCGTTTCAACGCTCTTTAAGGGGACAGTGGACTTTCAAAATTGTGAAATTTGTCCAAAAATTCGACTTTTTTATTTTATTGAATTGTGAAACTACGGACGAGTAGAAATTTGTTGGAAAAAGAATTTTTAATTTCTGTAATTACTTTCCTAGTTATAGGCATTTGTATTTAATTAAGATATTATGTGGTTACTAATAGCAATAACTTTAAATGCGTTTTTCTCAAAATAAAAATTTTCGTGTCATACGAATATTCAAACTGCTCCGGGCGCATTTCTAGTGATCGTATTGCTTTGAAATTTAAGTTTTATATACTCAACTGTATATCAAATAATTCTTATTGAAAAAAATTATACTTCGTAGCTCAGAATTTCTAAATTTTGTACTCGAAAAGACGATTTATAGCTATTTTGCGTAATAAAAAGGGTGTTTTCACTATTATTATTTTTTTCTCTTTATATTTTTAATGAATGCTTAAAATAAGGAATAAGTTTCATTGTTAGTTCTATAAGGTATCCTGTAAATAAAAATTACCATATTAACTGCAAAAGAAATGGGCATGCAACATGTTTAATGAGGCCAATTTCTGATATAATTAATAATTCATAATTCATAAATTATTAATATTTTATCTTTCAATTTTAACCACTTTTACATACCTATGGTACTAATCACATATTCAAATGTCAATCAAATCCACTCAAAACAAAAAAAAGTTAGGCTTGAAGGTCCACTGTCCCCTTAAGGTTTTCACATGCGCTGAGCATTTTGCGACGGGAAAATGTGGGCTCTGCCATTCGAAAATTTCGAGTTTCTGTACCTATAACGGTAACTGTGAGCGTCACTTTGTTGCCGTTCACAGAATCCCGAACTCATACCTCTGAATGACTATATTTGAATTCTCATCAGTTGAACGAAACAGCCGCTAGAGGCCCATATATCAACAAAGCTTTTTTATGACCACCCTGTATCTTGCTTTCATGAAATTACAAATCTGTGGCGTTGTGACAGATGTTGACATGTCATTTTGTCATGTTTTCGGCAATTAAAAAAAAAGAAACTTTTGTTGCGAAATATAAAATCGGTCAATAAAGTTTTATAATCCAAATATTATTTAGTTAATACTCATATTCAACCTCAAGCATATGGCTGGACTTCGGTGAAGATTTTCAGTTAGGGACTAAAATATTCAATTAGGGACCAAGTATTACCTCTTTTATACATATGTAAAATATAAACAATACAAATAAACAAAAATTAAAATTCAAGCATAGACTGCTAAATCACTTTAACATAAAACATATCCTGCAAAGAAAACATAAAACATTTTCAATAGAGGATAGCGCAGAAGCTTCATATCCCCATAATGAAAAAAACAAATAAATAATTGCAAAGAAAACATGAAACATTTTCAATAGAGGATAGCGCAGAAGCTTCATATCACCATAATGAAAAAAACAAATAAATAATTGCAAAGAAAACATAAAACATTTTCAATAGAGGATAGCGCAGAAGCTTCATATCACCATAATGAAAAAAACAAATAAATAATAATGAATAAATAATTGCAAAGAAACTTAAAACATTTTCAATAGAGGATAGCGCAGAAGCTTCATATCCCCATAATCAAAAAAACAAATAAACAATTGCAAAGAAAACATAAAACATTTTCAATAGAGGATAGCGCAGAAGCTAAATATCCCCATAATGAAAAAAACAAATAAATAATAATGAATAAATAATTGCAAAGAAAACATAAAACATTTTCAATAGAGGATAGCGCAGAAGCTTCATATCACCATAATGAAAAAAACAAATAAATAATTGCAAAGAAAACATGAAACATTTTCAATAGAGGATAGCGCAGAAGCTTCATATCACCATAATGAAAAAAACAAATAAATAATTGCAAAGAAAACATAAAACATTTTCAATAGAGGATAGCGCAGAAGCTTCATATCCCCATAATGATCTATTTCTGTTGGATTTCTGTCATTTATCTATCTCTGTTGGATTATTTATTTATCTCTTTTATCATTCTAACAGCATTTGCCAGTACGAATAACTTAGTATTATTTCATAATTCCACATATCAACAAGTGCCACATTAACTCTCTAACGGTACGGTGGGGGTTGGATCCGACCCAGGGGTGTGATTTCCCCCTCTCATTGCAAGAGATCGACTTGACAAGGAACCCTACCAGGCAGTCTTGCAACAGGTGTTGGAGCGTTTGCAGTTATAAGTTTGCAGTAAATATAAGTGCCTTTCTTGAAAACTTTATTCATGATCACTTTTTTTAGATTTTTAATTTTTAATTTTGATTTTGAAGACCAAACATATATTATTTTTTCCATGTTTTTATTACGTCGCTTTCTTGTTTGTTTGTGGGTGTGTTTGTGTATTTGTCTAGTACAAATCTTGCAATCGATTTTTAACTAACTTCCCGACTAACTAGACATTTGAAACTTTTAGAATAACTCAGAACACGATGACAATGCAGTTTTTTGATACTTTTAGCCATCTTTAAGCAGAATTGAATTAACTTTCAGTTATTTTCGGTTAATTTTGTTTTGTACACTGGTGCAGCCATCTATAGGCCGTAACGGGAACGAAAAGTTGAACGCGAGTTAACTTCCAATTAACTTCATTTCCTTTCAAGTGGATGGGATAATTCATCAAGAAAACTTTTAACAAGGTATTTATTAATACATAGAACTGTCAAGTTTATATGATTCAACAGAAAATTTAAAAACATGGTATATAAAAAGTTCTTTCTATCTTGTAATTATATACATTTTTGTGCTCGGAAATTTGGTTCAGTAACATCGAAATCTAGGTACAAGCCTAAATTATATATTAGACTTAATATATACAACATCCTAGGTAAATGCCTGAGAGATTTTCTTTGTTTGACAAAATTGCAATTCGTTGGACTTTTTTCTACAAAAAGGTTTTTTATTTCACGTAAAATAATATCAATAAATGTTATTATACAACAAAAATGCTAATTGTGTTCTTATTTCTACCAAAAACCTCATCAAAAGATCTCGGATCTGGTCGAACGTACCTTCTATTTCGTCTAAAACCGCTGTACTGTTTGAGAGATTTAAAGAACCAATGTTTTTAAAATACCAATTTTAAGTGTGACATACCAACTTAAGGTGACTGCCTACGTTCAAAGCCAATTTTTTTTTAATTAATTTTTTAAGGATGTTTTGCCTTTTATGGAAAATAGCACTTAAAAATAAAAAAAATTAACAAAAACTTATCTGTAAATACTATACTTTTTTATAAATTGGTCAATTTAAAGTAATTTTTAATGAAATTTGGCTAAAACACCTATCACTCTGCACAAAATTATAATGTTACTATCTTAATTTCCTTGTCACACATGATACACATGACAGTTAACTTCAAAATGGCCTACAATCTAAGAGAAATTTTAAAATGCAAAAATATACAGACAATTTTATGTTCCAGTATGAAAATTTCCCCCTATTCGTCATTCCTTTCTTTAGAAAAACAGCCCCAAATGAAAATCTATTTATTATACATGAATTATTGTGCATCATTTCATTAACAATAGCATCTAAAACATTTCCTGAAAATTTTATCAAATTATATGCATTATTATGTGAAATATCATGATAACGGTAGAGATTTGTGCTAAAAAACATAATTCTGAGAAAAACGCGTTTAAAGTTGTTTGTCACTTCAATTTTGTAGCAGACGACGTTTTTTAAAATAGCTATAACTCTGCTTCTAATTGATATAGAATGAAAATCATACGGTTTCGAAAAGATAAAAGACTGAATTACACGATTCTTGCAAAAAATAAAATTGACCATAATAGTCAAAAAATGACATTTTCAACGTAGGCAGTCACCTTAAAACATAAAATTGAATTTTCGGAAATACCAACATCTCCCATATCGCTACAGAAATATCATTAAAACACAAAATTTGTTTAACGTTTTACAGATACGTTGCGTTTATATAGAGATCATCTCTGTACTTTTCCAAATTTTTCCCCTCTGAGTTTTTATACATCACAGTAAATGACAGAATGATAGAAGATTACACGGCGGAAATGCAGAATCCAGTAGAGTCCCGATAATCCAAACTTCGGTAATCCGAAAGTCCGCTTAATCCGAAACGAAAAGTCAAAAAGAACTAAGTTTTCAATAAAACCACAGTGATGCTAATATAATGTATATTTCCGAAAATTACAAGAAAATTCAAAGTTAGACAATGCACTGAACTAATTATTTACTGAACTTCATTGGTTTAAAAAATCTGTTAATTTTGTTTTCTTTTATTTTTAGAAGAGAAGAATACCTCTCCCTTGAAGCCAAATTACTCTAACGAGTCAGAAAAATGGTGTCGCTGGGTCGAGGTGGAATGTTGCTCTATGTAGCGTAGCTCAACATCAAATCCAGTCGCGGCGTCTGAGTGGAATACCCTCTACTCGCTGTCACCGTCTGATTCGCTTTCACTCTCGTCTGAGACGTTGATAGATTCTTCCAAAACCATTTCAACAATCTGGTGATCGTCTAAAATCCAACTGTCGAGTACTGTGGCGTATAGTTAGAACAACTTACACTCTACTGTACTGTACTTCTATCACCCGTTTGGTACCGAGATTTGATTATGTTTAGACAGACCTTATAAAATAAACTGTGTAATCACACGTAATATGTAATACTAGTTGAAAACCCGCGCTTCGCTACGGAGTACATTCAAATTAAATACAACGGTCAACGTATGCAATTTATGCCAAAAAATAAATATATATATTTATAATAAATGCGATGATCAATGTATACAATTGATGTAAAATATATATCTATCTATATATATATATTTATAAAAAAATCGTAAGGGATATGCATTTTTTTGGATAATATCCAATCGTCTGCTGCATTAGAAAGAGAAAAAAATAGTTTTTTATCTATTTAGTTGTTACGCACGTGACGATAAATTTATTGAAAGTACCAGAAAAAGAAATCACGTGATCAGCATTTAATAAATTAAATTCTAAAACTTAATCTTTAAAAATTCACCAAAAATCAGGAAATGGAGGTAAACATTCGAAAAAAATTTCATTATAAAGAAATTTTTATGATCTTTCTCGTGATATAAATTTTATAACCATCAATGTATTATTTTAAATGCAAACGTAAAAAAAGTTTAGAAAACAACTTAAAAATTTAATTTAAAAAAATCTAAGAAGAATTTTTGAAAAATCTTTCTTAGTGCACCCCTACACTATTAGAAGAATCGCCATGCAAAATTTCAGCCCTTTAGGTCCAGCGGTTTGGTCTGTGCGTTGTATGCCAGTCAGTGAATGAATGAGTCAGTTACGGAACTGTTTTATATATATAGATTACGTAATATAATATCATTTTAAGGAAGATTTCGCTTAATCCGAAAAATTCGTGAATCCGAAAAGGGTCTGGTCCCAATCATTTCGGATTATCGGGATTCTACTGTACTACTTCTTCAAAATATTACAGCAAAGGTAGAAATTAAGTGCAGCGGGGAATGTAGAGATATTAGGTCTTACTTCTCGAGTTACCTTTACCTTGCAGGCTACCAATGAATAATTCATCAAACTTCCTTGTTCCAGGTGAAAGTACGTTGAAGGAAATTGTCAAATACTTAATATAGACACTGAAAGAGACAACTTTTCGTAAAAAAATGCTGATGCAGCATGCGAGAATCGCATCCATTGAAAAAGGAAAACTCTGATATTTTCAATGCCTATCAGGATAAAGAAAATAAAACACTTTTATAAAGAGTTTTCTATACTCCAATTATTCCGGTAGCAATAATAACAAATATAATATAGGAGAGTGAAGTTTCAAAAGGCGCTGTTGCCATACTTATTAAAATACGATGGAAATATCGGTAAAAGCCTTATCTCGTAGACTTCCGGTGCTCGCAATTTATGCACTGCACCAGACTGCTTGCTATAAATGAATATATTATTATTGAAAGAATTATTGGTGTTCAAACGAGCCGACTCTTTATATTATAACTAAAAAAGGAAGGATAAAAGGGAAAACGCGATTACATTCCGCTGAGCGTTGAAGTAAAATAAAAAAACGATAATTTCCGAGTTCCCTAAAAAGTGATAAAAAGAAGAGAGAGAGAAGAGGAAATAGGCATAAGAAAAGAATGCAGTTGCCGTAAAAAATCGTGTAATTAGTGTCAAACGGTAACGAAAAGAAGCATGTATGTAGACTGTATAATGCTCGAACTTTTGCTGAAAATTAAATGATATTTATGTGTGTGTGAGTGTATTTTTGTTTACCACAACATCATTCTTCTATTAAATAAAATCAAGTATCTTGTGTTGGTCACAGGTAGCAATGTGGTAACGCGTTGAACGCCGGACTGGGGTTGCTCAGTTCGAATTCCGACGAACGTCATTAAATACAATCATGCCTAGGCAGGATTTTGGCACCTCAAATCCGTAGACCGGAAAGTCCTACTATGAGATCAGTGGGTGGGGGAAGGTATGAGCCTTCTAGATGTCGCACCTGCGGTGCTTGATCAAAACTGAGGTTACACCAAGGGGGTATGTTGTTTTACATATATAGTGGTCCTAGACAAGTAGAATTCAACAATTTCGGCGGTTCTATGGGAATGTATCAGGAGAAGTGCTTCGACAACATAAAACATTTTAGGTAGTCTCTTCTAACGAAACTACGGTGGGTAATTAACGTAGGATTACTTATCGTTGCTTACCTCTTTTGTATGTCTATATGTATGTATGTGTTATGTATCTATATATATATATATATATATATATATATATATATATATATATGTCAGAATTTTGACGCATTTTGGTACTTTTCTTTTTAACTGTTTACTGCTTGCCCAAACGACACAGACTGAGTTTGGTGTGCTGCATAAATTATAATTCGTGACGACGGACGGTTTTAGCGTCTGAAATTTTTTTTCCGCAGGACTGTTATGGAGGAACGTAAGCCTAAGTTAAAAAGTGTGCTATGTGGTTTGAAAGTCGCCCTCCTTTAATCTAGAAAGCCCTGCAAAGCATTATCACGTATCAAAATATCATTTTGTAGGCATTAAAATTGATTGCAAGTTTCCAGTGTTTACTTGTGGTGCAACAGTCGCTTCACAAAAGGTATAAACAACCACAGATTCTTTCGGTGTTGACTTATGAGATGATTACTCAAAAAGTTACATAAACTTTTCACCATGGATAGAAAATGACAGCAGCTTAAGATACAAGTATTTAGAAGCACAGAAATATGACATAGTGGCAAGAAATATCGGCAGACTAATACACTTCTCAAAACAGATCTCAACCACACTAAGAGATCGTTTATGTGGTGAAATTCGAAAAAAAAATTATTGTTTTTAAATAAAAATTAGCAGAAATCTTGTATTATGAGAAAATTTATATTTTCACGACGTATTCCAGATAATGAGTAGGGAAAAAACGACACTGTCCATTATTTTCTTCCATAGCATTTTCATTTATTTGCTCTGATTACTTTGTTAATTTATCTTACTTATTCTCATTATGTTATTTATTTATTTTCATCATATTGCTTATTTATTTGTATTATTTTATAGTCATTCTATCATTTACTAACCAATATCAAGTAAAAGAACTTTTTTTTCAATGCGGAGGCACTTGTCGCGAAGACATTCGCTTATAATTCCCCGCAGTTTTGCTGGCCATTTTATTATGGGGGCGCCATATAGGCAGACCAGCATTGCCCCCTATGAAGGGATGACACAAACGGAGGCATTTTAGTGGCGCTTTGCCAGGATTCGATACGAGCACCCTCAGCACCGAAAACCAGCACACTACCACAAGGCCGCCACGGCCCAGTAAAAGAACTAGAATTCAAATTTTAGATCGTCTACATCGCCCCTATCTCTGTAATATTTTGAGTACTGCGTCTCATACTAGTATAAAATACACTCCGAAGTGACTGTCCTTACTTTTAAGCAGTTACGGATATGAATAGTACTGGCGTGTACTGCTTTAGTGACAGCAGGAACAAACACATCCTTAATATCCGATATAAAAATTGAAAGCGTGACACCTAATTTCCAATTAATTAATGTACTTCTAGGTTAGTTTTATTCATAGGAAGGATTTTTATGCAAATTTTATGTAAATGATTATAAACGAAATTCCTTTCCGAAAACAAATTTGTGAATAATTTCCTTTCTTTTGGAAAGGTAATTGTTCACATCTATCACTTGAAACAAATACCGCATTTGTTGGACGATAAGACACACCTCAAAGTTATGGGAGGATTTTTAGAAAACGAAATTTTGTTAGGTACATAAAGATATTTTCAATTTCTTACCTAATAAAGGTAAAAAATATAAATATGATAAATAACACAGGGCAACAGTGGTTTTGGTGCTGGGGTATTTGGAGCTGATTTCATATGAATTTGATGCCCTGAATTTAAATGTGGCGGGAGTTTTTGCCTAGAAGCTCACATTTCTAACATATAAGATTTTAGTGAAATATACATTACACTATTTTAAGTTAAATCCATGGATCAAATTAAAAAACTAAACACGGTATTTTTATTATTATTGTATATTTTTTTAAATGTTAAAGGAACATAAAAATAATAGAGAATATTGCAGTAGTACTTATCCAATTACAAAGAGCAAGAAAGAGGAAAGAGTCGTTGATGAAACCAACTACCCAACAAACACAAGACTGATGGCAACTTGAAGGCCTGTTCTGGAGGCGCCGATAGAGTGATAGGCTTGGGGAAAATGATCCGTACCGTTGCCGGGTGATTTACGAATCTCCAACGGGGGATCCCGTAGTGTGTACCCTTTTGAGAGCCGGTAATGGTTGGATGGGAATCGACCCGAAACCGCTTTTCCTCTAACGTCCCGTAATCGGTCATCCGATTCGTAACCACAAGTAACAGAAATCTGCATCAGAATTATGGATTTGAAAGGGAAGGCGAAGATTAAATTAAACAGATTTTCATAAATATTTATTTCACTTTTGTAAAACTTCTTTTGCAAGAAAAATTCACATAATTTTCCTTGTATGAAAAGATTGTATTATATCAGAAGTATACGGCTGACATAATATAATCTTTCGGTTATACTATGTGATATATGCATAATATATATCATCTATATATTTAATTTGCTAAGCCGACTTTTTGGGCAGTCCGTGAGAGAAAACTAATGCATTAATTTACTTCAGTTTGGTCTTAAACGAAAGATTGTAATCTGTAGATTTGTTAAATTTGGTTTTTGTGACAGCAATTTCTATTAATTAGCGATAATTTAGAATTTACAATTTATTTTTACGCATGCTCAGTGGCATGTTTAAATCTGTCTTTAGAAACTCACTGTTTCCGCGGACGCTCAGTGACATGTTTTAATGATAAACACGTTTATTCCGAGAAGTCTCTCTAGATCTATCTCTGCCTTATTTATTTTTATGATAATTATATTTGTAAAATACAACACTAAACCTCATGGAAATTGTTTATTTCATGCTGTTTATATGCGATAATTTACAATTTAAAAAAATTGCTTTATGCACATGCTCAGTGACATTTTAAAATCTGTCTTTAGATACTGACTAAGCACGAAGCCGCTTAATCACAATTTGTTTCTGCGCATTATTATGAGTTTCAACATTTCACAATGATGTGTTGAATATAATTTGTGTATTAGTACATTCATTTACTATCTAGCCGTCATGTTTTGACAGACATCAACTATTGTTAGATTATATAAATTTATTTTTGGCTTTTATATAGAAATGAAATAAACATCCACTTACAAATGGATAATTTTTTCGATCAAGAGTTTATGCACAAGAGAGTAAAGAGTAGTACCTGCCTAAATTTGTTTTTCATTTTGATTAAGACGGACTTTTCGGCAGACTCTCTTGGATGCCAAAGCGGGTATCTATCTGGCGCTTCATTTCAAACTCAGGTTCTCTGCGATTTACCTGGCAACCCTACCAGCAGTTGCATTGTACCAATATCAATTTCGTTAGGCGCTACATTTCGTTTTTTTTTGGTAGACCGCTGGGTTACACTTATTTGGACTTCCAATTTTTCGGTGATGGTGTTGATAATTTTTTCATGATTTAAATATTTCGTGACGCAGGAATTGGATCCATTTTTTTATAGAAACATGACCATTTTAGCTTATTTTCGGCACTTTTTTTTTCGGGGGGGGGGGGGGGGGGTAAGTATATTGATTTTGTAATGAATAACATGACCGTTTTTATTTATCAGAAGATATATATATTCATAGCATAAAGTAAAATACTTCGAGTGACAGTTCTCTTTTAAATGAAATTGCGTCCGAATGCATTTCAATAAATGTTTAACAGATTAAACACTAAAAACATATCATACATTTTTAAACGTCTATACAGTCATAATATTGTTATTAAAATATTGAGGTACATTGAATTTTATTCGTCATTTTTACAGTATTTATTCGCATATTTTATACCTAGTGATGTATAGAACAATAAAGAATGAATCGAGGAAATGAAATAAAAATAATTGATGACTGAAAATAAATTTCACATAGCAGACCAACGTATATGTAAATGTAGGTACAAATACTTTATAAGTTTTAAATCCCATTGATATGAACCATATTCATATTTTCCGAATATGCTTCATAAAAACAAACTCCATCTCATCAGAGATAAAATTAGAAAGTGTGTGTTTGTATGTATGTAAATGTTGACAGTAATTTAGTAGCTTTTAATGTGCTAGTAAATACAGGGCAGTGCCACCTGTGTGCGAGAATAATTCCCCCCCCCCCTCATACCGTTTGGATTAATTGAAATTTCTCTGAAATATTTTTACCTTAAATGAAACAACGAATTACAGAAAATATTATAAATTCAGTTTATTTTTTAATTTTATAACCTAACATAATAATTATTAATGTATTGATATAACAACTAAATGAATACGTTATATTAAATACATACAACACATATCTATTAATAGATATACTTAATAAGTCAGTCAAAAAGATAATCTTTGCTATCCTTGCCTATTTTAATGCAAATTCTGTTATAATATCTGATCATCTATATTTTCAGAAATGTCCTTTTCGATGCTATTTATAGATAATTCTGAAAGCCTATCTTGTCCCATTGTAGATCTCAAATAATTTTTTATTATTTTCAGTTATGAAAAGCTTCTTTCCTCGCTAGCCACAGTCACAGGCAATGTGAATAAAATTCGTATGGTAATCACTAAATTTGGAAACAGATAGATGAGGTTGTTTGTAAATAGGTATTGAATCACATTTAACGCTTTCATTTCAAGGGAAATATAGAGGGAAACGTTGTCAGTTTCATCGCATAAATCTTCAGCTATAATATATTTTTCATTTTTAAATGGATCATGTAACATACTTTCCACATATTTACATTTTGTAGACCTATTTGATTAATCTGTTTCAAGGAAATCTGATATTGAAATAAATCCCCAAAAAATGTTCCCTAATTTCTATTTGCTTTGATTTATTATTTAAAAAGATATTAGACCTATTTGATTTATCTGTTTCAAGGAAATCTAATATTGAAATAAATCCCCCCAAAATGTTCCCTAATTTCTATTTGCTTTGATTTATTATTTAATAGAACAAATCTTACTACAAAAGTAAGTCGGTCTTGGTTGCTTAGATCAGGGGTGGAATCTAAAAGAATAGAATAATATTTACAAAATCTTAAGAGTGATATTATTTCACGTCTTATTTTTAGTTCCAAAAGGGAAATAGTTCATTTTGAATATGAACACCTACAGTGGCTCCAAAATGTGTTCGTACACTTACGATTTTCAATGAAATAGGGATCTATCCATTAATTAAAATGAATATTACAGAATGGGCATTTAATAATAAGATTTATAATCTATTCTTAACAAAACTATATGAAATATTTTGAAAACATAGTAAAACTTTATTTTTAAGACACCAATAATCAAAAAGTAACAAAAACTTTATCTCACAAAAGTCATCGTACACTGAAATATTTTCGGATAAATTCATAACTAAAATTATCGCCTGGCGTTTATTTTTATTTTTGAATTGTGGTGCCATTTAAAATATCGTTTGGCTTTAATTTTTGCCTGCCTATTCCGTAATATTCTATTTATTATTTAAAAATGGCTCGCAAAGAAACAACAAACAGCATTGATCGAAAATTGATTATTTTTCATCATAGTTGTGGTAAATCAGTTCGGAATATTGCTAAATTACTTAATTTATCCCATGATACTGCGCAGTATGTGATAAAACGCTTTAAAGAATAAAACGGATCAAAATCAAGATAAGAAAAGGTCGTCCGGCAAAGTTAACAAAACGTGATCAGAGATTTATAATTAGAAAATTTGTGAAAAATCTACGTTTGAGTGCTGTAAAACTTTCTGCAGAATTTAATGAAACATTTTCTACTTCAATTTCACCTGAAACTGTTCGACGAGTTCTCAGAGCAGCTGGATTATATGGGCGTTCTGCCCGTAGAATTTTTTTTGTGAGTGAGAAAAAGAGAAAGCTCAGACTTTCCTTCGCACTATCAATGATTAATAAGCCCCAAACCTATTGGAATAATGTCTTATTTGCCGATGAAAGCAAGTTTAACATTTTGGTTCCGATGGGCGTATAATTGTATGGAGAAGAAAAAATGAGGAACTTTATCCTAAGAACTTAGTAGGAACACTTAGTAGAACTTAGTAGTTAAGCATGGCGGTGGAGGTCTCCTTGTGTGGGAGTGCATGTCAACATCAGGACTAGGTAATTTGGTATTTATTGATGGCATAATGAATCATGTTGTTTATATAAATATTTTAAGAGACAATTTAAAATTATCAGCATAAAATTTGGGTATTTGAAATTTTTTTTTCAAGATAACGATCCTAAGCCCACGGCTCGCAACGTTCACCTCTGGTGTCTCTATAATTGTCCACAAGCTTTGAAAACACCACCTCAATCGCCAGATTTAAACTCAATAGAACATTTTTGGAGAGAACTGGAGGTTCGAGTACGAAAACACGACATTTTTAAAAGAAAAAGCGAACTAAAAACAATTATGATGAAAGAATGGATGAACATTGATGCAGAAATTACAAAAGAACTAGTGCAATCTATTCCCAGACGTTTAAAAGCTGTTGTTGATGCTAAAGGATATCCTATTAAATATTAATTTAACGAAAAATTAAAATATTAACTTATAAGTAGAGATTTTTTTACAAGTGTTCGATGACTGTTGTAGGATAAAGTTTTTGTTACTTTTTGATTACTGGTTTCTTAAAAATAAAGATTTACTATGTTTTTAAAATATTTCATGTAGTTTTGTTAAGAATAGATTATAGATCTTATTGTTAAATACGCATTCTGAAATATTCATTTTAATTAATGGATAGACCCCTATTTCATTGAAAATCGTAAGTGTACGAACACTTTTGGGAGCCACTGTAAATAATGAGGCATATTTGATGGATTTCTGCTGATTCTAGTGAGGTGGTCTGATATGTTAATGAAAAAATATCATCAAGTTTCCTTACCTGTGAAATATTCTTATTTTCAGCAATCACAAAATCCAGCACAAAAATTAGAGACAAAAAGCTTTGTTTTTCAGTTGTTGAGGTGGACACGTTCAAAATTAATATAGTGCAAATTATCTCGGGACGTGGTTTATAGACTCAGGGCATAAAATAGTATTTTCCTGTAACCTGACAAAAACCGCCCGCACCGACGCTATTTGATGGGTTAAAACGTGTTAAAGCAAAAACGAAAAATGTATTTCCCAATTGGTTGCTACGTGGAGTAGCGTTTTTAAAACCAATGTGGTTTTGTTTATTTCCAGTTATACTTGTAAAATTCATTTTTAACTCTAAGTAGTTATCTAGCATAATGATATTTTTATATTCATTATTTTACTAATAAATTAGTTTTAATTTTTTAACCGCGCAGCTGACTTGCCGCCCCCCCCCCCTCTCTTGACTTTCTCCTCTCTTGGCATTCGGAGGGTGAGATTCCTTTGTCCTCACTTCGTGGACACTCGTTCCAGGTGTCAAGTAGTAGAAGGGACCGTTTTCTGTGAAAGAGTGGGAGGTAATTCTAAAAATAGACGGGAATGCTCTTTGGGCAGTCGCCAATCTTTTATACAGGACGTATAAAATTGGCGATTTGTGTTGGCGAAACTTTGGCGCACGCTATTTATGCCAATTATATTCCGACACAGTTAATGTCTTTAGTTCTGTACATGGTTGAACATTTGTTACTCTCCGATGCTCGACTGTGTGGGATTTTCTTTATTTCCAACATTTTTTTAATATACCGTCATTGGACAATGACCGAGAGGTATATTTATATTTTGTACTTGTTATTTTAAGTAAACTTCGTAAATTTTCTCGAGATAAGAAAATTATAATATTTTCCATAGAGGAAATTTATTTCATTCTTCTCAAAGTTAAAAGTGAGGTGTAATATATATTTGAAAATCACGAATTACCCGATTATATAATCTTAATTTATATAATTTTTTTGAAAATGATTTAAAATTAAAATTGAATGTACAAAATTTATAAAACATAGAACTACATTCAATTTTAATTTTAAATCATTTTCAAATAAATTATAAAAATTAAGATTATATAATCGGGTAATTCCTGGTTTTTCAAATATATATTACACCTCACTTTTAACTTTGAGAAGAATGAAATAAATTTCCTCTATGGAAAATATTATAATTTTCTTATCTCGAGAACATTTACGAACTTTACTTAAAATAACATGTACAAAGTATAATTTTAAGGGATTATTCTGAACAAAAATTTTAGGTTTTAGCAGAGATTAATATTTTCTATTACCCGAAAATACACGAGAAAAAGAGAAAAGTTAAAAATATTAATACTAGTTATACATGGAGAGCCAGAAAAAAAAAGAAATAAAGTGTAAGGGTAGATATCAGATGTTATATATATCAAGTATTATATATATAACATCTGATATCTACAGATATATATCAGATATATATCATCTGATGTATATCAAATGTTATCATAAACACTGTTATCATAAGTACTGTTATCATAAACAATCTCATTAATAAAAATAAAAAGCATGTGAAAGGAAGGGGTCTAAGAAAAACTTTGAAAATCTGTCGGAATTCCAATTATGGCCCAATACTGGAAAGTAACCCTGATCGACGGCGCTTTGATGGTTTCGAGATGGGTATTTGACGGCCTGTCGACACGAAATATTGCTCCTGTAACCGGCCCGTCACCCTCCGGCAATGGTGCGGCTGTATGTCCGCATCGACGGGTACTTTGCGGTTCTATCACGGTTCGCAGTCGGATGCACGATAGCTTCATTGTTATCGGAAGCGGCCCAGCACTCGACGGGGAAGTCGCGGGAGAGAGGACAAGCCCGTGACGGATCCGATACTGACCTAATGCGCCGGTCCGGCAGTGGAGAAATCGGCTGGATGGAATCATCCGGCCCCAGCCCGATGCCTCTGTGTTTGTTGGGTAGTCACTGAAAACTTCGGAAACTTCTTTTCTGTGACATTCTGGGATGTATTTTAGAACGGTCCCTTTTTAAACTTCAGCAGAAATCTGCCATCATGTGCGTATCCCATCTTCCTTGGTGGCGGTCCTCCATAGTTTTAATATCCTGGTGAAATCGTTCACCTTGTTCCTCACTGGTGTCTCCTAAATTTTCAGGAAAATAGTCCAAGTGGCTGTGTAAATACCACACCTTAATGCTCATGTTACACCCAAGGGATATGAAACTTTTTATCATCTCGTTTACCAGTTGAACATAGTTTTCAGCTTTGCATTTGCCCAGAAAATTTCCAACAACTGCAACAAATGAAGTCCAGGCTTTTCACTCAGCCTCATCCATGGAATATACG
>OU015493.1:205027012-205042012 GCA_907164885.2 Dolomedes plantarius
TTACTTTATACTGAATATCTTCTGCTTCATTTTATGATTAAGGTAAGTCTGTATTGCTTTTTAATATGTTTAACTTTATAATATATAGTATAATATATTTTCTGGGGTTATACATACTAAGAGATTTTCTTCTTCAATGATACACATTTAAAGTTATATATTTTCTCTTAACATCGGATAATTCGAACTTCGGATAATTCGAACTTTTTTCTGAGAACCTTTGAGTTCGAATTAACGAGCGTCCACTGTATTTATTTAAGATGCTGTGCCGATTCTTTGAGCAGCCCGTGAGAGAAAACGACCGCATCCATTAATTTCACTTTGGTCTTAAACGAAAGATTTTTAATCTATAGATGTGTCAAATTTTGTTTTTTGTAACCGCAATTTCTATTAGTTCGCTATAATTTAGAATTTAAGAAATTGCTTTTTACGCAATCTCAGTGATATGTTTAAATATGGCTTTATATACTCACTATGCACGAGGTTGCATAAACACTCTTATTCCTTTCTCCACATGCTCAGTGGCATGTTTTAATGTGGTTTTAGGTACTTTCTAAGCACAAGGCCACATAAACACGTTTTTTCCCGAGGAATCTCTCTAGGTTTCTCTCTCTCTCTCTGTATGCCATTTTTATTTTTAATTTTTAAAGTGTATTTCTCTATTCTTTATATTATGATTTTCCCCATTTGGCAATAATGCGTTGAGAATCATTTTTGTATGAGCACATTAATTTACTATCCAACCGCCATGTTTTGACAGGTACCAACTAGTCTCTTTTATCGACACAAGTTAATTTCCTACCACTGTTGTATACAAATCCTAACGTAATTCAGAAAATGCTATTTTATTTCATAATGATAGACATGCGCGTCCGAAATTTAAAAACAATATATCATAATGATATAACAATACAATTACTATGTTAGATATACTATGTTAAACTTGTATAATAACAATTTAATTTTTCGCTAGTGTAATGTATTGAGAGGGCTGTTTTAGGTTTGATGCTAATATTAATTTCCATTTTTAACAACTTTATTCTTCCGAAAAATAGTTGACAAGTCTTTTGTTGGTAATCATAATCAACGTTTCGATTAAACGAATATCATTGTTTATACGATTATTCGAATTGTATTACTTGCTGAAAAAAATTAAACATATGATATTAAATATTAAATTATTTTAGTTAGTCTAATGTGGAGGCACTTATATTTAGACACTCACCTTTTGTTATTCACCGCTATTTTACTGGCTACTTTATTATGGGAGCACCTTATAGGTGAGCCAGCATTGCTCCCTATGAGGGGACGACACGGAAACGACCAAGCCTTATTCGGGATTTGAATCCAAGCCCAATGCGTGGCTGCTCAGAACGCTAATCACTACGCCATGTGGGCGGTATAATAAATGGTATATAATCATATTCTTATCTATTTTAGCAAACCCAAATAGTTATTTTTCATTTAAAGTAATGTCTTAAAGTTGCGTTCCTATTTACTCTAGCAAACAGAAATTGCCGTGTATACATGGCAATTGTTTAAGGGGACAAGGAGACCTTCAACCTCAATTTGTTTTTATCCTCAATTTTTAAGTCTATATACAGAATGGGAATAATCAATATTATTTTTTACTACATTAACCCTTTGAGGGGCAACAACCTGCACCGATTACGGGGTGCAGGTTTTTTCCCGATTTTTTTAACCTCAAAAATCTTGAAAAAATTTCCAATTTAAGGATACAAAATGTTTTTACTTCATTAAACTGATAAGAGATGGCATCACTAGCCTTTCTTCTGCTCATTTAACTGAAATACATTGAATGCAAGGGAAAAGAAGACTAAATTTAGGCGTTCACGCTGTGTGAACGGAGCCCCTGAAAGGGTTTAGAACCCTAAGAATTCAAAATAAGGATTTTTTGGCAGAATAATGCTTATTTTTCAAAAGCTTTTTCAAAAATTCTGACAATATTCAAAATGCTCCATGGGCATCTATATATATATAAAACGCGTAGGTATGCGGCACAAAAATCGAAGATATTTCTACACTCCGAGTGGCAACGGCTGCAACTACCAGATGTAAACATTAGTGGCCGTCCGCAATTTAATACCGCGTGTGTATAGTGCCGGCATATGTTACAACCGCTGATCTTTTAACAAAATATGTTTAGACCTATCAAACCCAGTGTTTATTCATGGACAGTTGTATGTAGGTTTATCTAGAGTCCGTTCTTTTGATTCTGTCACTGTAGTATTTTCTACTTTTGAAATACTCAACTATTTATATCAAGAAGTTTTATGAATATCATAGTTGTAATCCACATTATATTTTAGTACTTGCTGAATTTTTGATCCATTTTAAAAGTGAAGATATTCTCCCAACAATTTATTATTTGATATGATTAAGTGTAGATATCTACATTGTGAACAATAGTACATACAGAGAGTGATGTAATCCACGCTATATTTTAGTGCTTGCTGAATTTACTCCATTTTTTAAGTGAAAAAAATTTCCCCAACAATTTCTTATTTGATGATGTAATGATAAAGTGCAGATAGCTTAATTTTGAAAATTGTACATACAGAGAAAGATGCAATTTTAAAAATAATTGGTGTTGGGTTTCTCAGTCTTATCTTTAACACTGTTCTGAAGTAATGGACATTCCCATTCTTTAATCACGATGTTTTAGAATCAGCGTTATAGTGAATTTAGCGATTATAATTTTTTTGGCTGAGCTCCCACTACCCCTTAATAACGTATATTTATGATGATAGGCAATAGTAACATTCCTTACATAGGTTACTTTCAGTTGAGTTGTTTTGCAAAACAAAATATAAAACTAAATGCGACCATGCTGGTCGCGCAGCGGCTAGTTGTATATTATTTAAAAACCTCAATTTTTTTAAATATAAATTTACCATTTTTTTATAAATATAATTGTGCATTGACTTTTTGTATGTATCTAAAGTCTTAAATAACATTTTTCTATTATTATGACTGTCATTTTTTTGCGCTTTTGCATGTTTTTACTTTATTTCATGGTTTATAAGTTCAAAACAAAATTGAGGTTTCAAAGAACTATGCGCAGTTTTAAGTCAATAACTTCCATTAACGATCCTGAGAAATTTGATTGTAATCAGTAAAAAATAAATACGCATGGAGAATTTGAAATATTCTAACATTTTTGATGGATTTTTTTTTGAAAAACAAGTCTTATTCTTTCACAAAATACTTATTTGGTAATTCTAAGTGAATTCAATGCATTAAAAAAGAACATGAATTATACTCATGTAGTATATTGAGTAAAATATTCAAATTTTAAAAAAAACAAGGTGAAAGGTCCCTTATTCTCTTAAATAATATATATACATGTACCCATATAATATTTATTGCATTGTATAAAAGTCTACATCTAAGTGGATACATTTGTCCCATGACCATAGACTCAAATCCTAAAGTAAGTCCAAGAAGGCTCCATAAATAACAAGAAAAATATTCTTTAAGATTTTATTTACAAGTATTTTAAGGGGACTCACTACCCTAAAATCTTTAAAACATTAGATTTTTTGAAAAAAATATATGTTAAAGCCTAATTATTTCTGAACAAAATAATGCAAACCGCATGAAAATATTCCGCTTAGTTCCGGAGATATTGATATTCCAAATATTTAATTACTGATCAAGTTTATGGTAAGAACAATTTTAAACTCATTTTTCTCAAAATGTAATTTTGCATCATTCCGCAACTGATATCTCAAAAACTATGAAACATAATTCCATGAAATTTTTATCACTGCATAATCATATTATTTTATTGCGTCTGAACTAGAATTATTGCAATCGCTGCACATTTTGTTATTTTTTCAGGGATAAATTAATGCAAAAATCTAAGGAAATTTTAAGTATATATTGAGCAGTTTAAACAAAAAAATTTTAAAATAATTTAATGTTGAATGTTTTATGTTCAATTGTATTTTGAATTATTTATTTTAAATATAAAACAGGAATTATACATTTAAGTGTAAAATTAATTTCATAGTTCTGCGCGTAAGCCAGTATACAATAAAAATGCCTAAAAAACAAGGTATATCTAAAGCATTTTTTAAAAAAAATTAATTTAAATTATTTTGAAAGTTGAAAATGTGTTAATTAAAATAAATATATCACTTTATCTATACACATAAAATTTGGGAAAATTGGGAGTAAATTGAAATAGTTACAAAGAGTCAAAATGCATGAAAATATGCCTCACTTCCTCGACTTAAGAGTCGTGAGTCCCCGTAAGTCAAATATAATTACAGTATAAAATATTTAGAGTGGCAGTTTAGAATTAAAATTTACATAAACAGTAGAATATTCTTTAAGAAGATAAAGCACTTATGATTAGAAATTAGAAATAGTGTCGTCATTTTTTATTCGAATATTTTTAGGTTAATAAAACTTAAAAAATCTCTCACTCTCCCTACATGAACTACATTATTAAAAAACTTAATCCTCTTTATGTTTAGAAGATTAGTTGTTCTAGTTTCGCTTAAGTTATTTGTCATTATTTAGGAGGATTGGGAACAATTTACTTTAATCTGGGGCATACTAGTTACGGACTGATTTATTATCTACCCGACTTCGTCGCTGGATAAACTTAGATAAACGTGGAAGGATGTTTTGAGCGATTGACTCATAATTAAAACTCTATTTAAATCCTATTAAGACTACCCTACATCTAATGACTGAAACGAATAAGTCACTTAAATTTATGCATAATCGGATCGGATTTATATACAAACCAGGTATTGGATTTACAATTTTAATTGAGGAATAATTATTTATTGTGATATTCCACTTAATAGAAGATAGTTATATAAATTAAATAACTATTATATAATAACCAACTATTATATAATAACTATAACCAATTCAGAAAATTATAGATTGAGATCTTTTAATATCCCAGCTGCATATAATTATTTATAGAATTCTGAATACAAGATATTTAAACAATAGAAATACAAAAGAGAATATTGTACTGGGAAAATTATCTTGTAAATTGTCAATTAATATTATTTAATAGATCATACGTGGTTACACGAATGCACAATCTAATGCACATCTGATAGTTGCTTTCTGTCAATTCAAACAAAAGTTTATGACTTATTGTAAAAGAAATTGATGTTAAACAATTAAACTAGCTTACTATATTCACCTTTGCTTCAATTTTATTTTACAGAACTTGAATTCTCGTTAGAAAAATCTGAAATATTTATTAAATCTATAGTAATATATATATATATATATATATATATATATATATATATATATATAGTCTCGATAAGCGACTCCTGACTCTCTTATGATAAGAATAAATTAGTACTCAATGCAACAGTCTCCCTATTTAAGACAAAAATACTATATTAATATTTAGAAGAACTATATACAAAGAAGAGGCTACAGTATGCGCATTTCATTACACACCAGGCCAGGTCAGGCCTCCACAGATTTAAAGGGGTTATACTACGCAGCCGTGTGCCGCGATAGGAGCCAACGTCATGCCCCGTCGAGACACTATATCTCTCTTCCGTCGTATCCCGTCTGCTGCTAGGCACGTCTTGCCTGGTCGAGAGCATATCTCCGTCTCCCGCAGTTCATCCCCTAACTTGTTGTAGCGTGTGACAGTGAAAGTTGTGGGTAATTAGTAATTTTATTTCTATTTTAATATTTATCTTTTAATAAGTCAATGATTTTCTGAATATAATTAATTTGTACATTTCATTGCATTGTGATTCCCAAATGAAGGAAACAACTCTGGTTTCATATGACCAATTAATTTATTGATTAACATAAATGATATGATATAATACATTCCTACAAAACAGGTCATGCTTCATCTACACATACATTTAATTCATTCACTACAAAATCATTATTCGAATTAATTCAATATACGAATTATCATTTATTTTTCGCTAACTTCCATTATCTGATTACTTCACTACCGCGCTCTCTAATATTAAGTTAAAGAAGGCTACGCTATGAGAAGCAATGACGGTATCATATGAAGAGGAAATAAAGGGACCGTACCTTTACAGATGATAATTGGCTCGTCGTTGTGGACATCGGGCACGGAGCTATAACGGACTTCGTTTCATACACACATCACTGGTACTGGATACACACACGGTAGCGTACAGGGCTCCTTTAGTCATTCTAGGCACTGGATACACACACGGCAGGGTACAGGGCTCCTTTAGTCATTCTAGGCACTGGATACACACATGGTAGATTACAGGGCTCCTTTAGTCATTCTAGGCGCACGGCATTGGGCAATGGGGCTCATTCGTCTTACAGCTCTGCTGGCATCGGTCACGGCTTATATCATCATCATCGGGCGCACTTCGTACATTTTACTAGCTGGGTTGCTGCTACTTCTGACTCTAACTTCTAACTCTCTCTTCTAACTCTCTCTGTCTTTTTGCTTCCTCATATTATTTCATATTATTTTTCTCTAATTTATGCCGGCTCCGCCTCTTCTCCATTCCATTGGCCATATTATTATATGTCATCTCAATTCGTCCCTGGCTGCCTTTTCTGCATCCCCTTTTCACCAATCTGCAATGAGGGCGGGAACTATAAAATTCTCCTTTTTTTTTCCCATGCACTTTTTCCCATGCTCCGACATCATGAAACACGTGTTCTGTTTTATAGCCCTCATAAATTTTCAGTCTTCCTCTCTTCTTTTCTTCTCTTCGTTGCCATTCATTCTAC
Organism: Dolomedes plantarius; assembly: GCA_907164885.2. Taxonomy (NCBI): domain Eukaryota; kingdom Metazoa; phylum Arthropoda; class Arachnida; order Araneae; family Dolomedidae; genus Dolomedes; species Dolomedes plantarius. The sequence continues at coordinate 205,033,769 of OU015493.1, forward strand.
AGCACTTTTATCTTCTAGTTTTATCTTTAGTAGCTTAGATTTATTGTTGGCCATTTCCTTCTTAGCCCTGCTTCTTTCTTACCTTTCGCATTTATGTTACTTTGTCCCGTATCTTTCAATTTTGCTGCCCCTGACAGTGACATTATTGTCATATCCCTATGACACAGCGCTCTTGTCGCATAACGTGCGTGGTACGCATAACTCCTATCAGGTGCCATAAGTTAATACAATTCCCATAATTTATATATATATATATATGTGTGTGTGTGTGTGTGTGTGTGTGTGTGTGTGTGTGTGTGCGTGTGTGTGTGTGTGTGTGTGTCTGTGTCTGTGTCTGTGTGTGTGTGTGTGTGTGTGTGTGTGTGTGTGTGTGTGTGTGTGTGTGTGTGTGTGAGAGAGAGAGATCCGGAAGTAGAAACAAGTTTGAAAGTGTCATCCAGGGGTATTTCAAAAACTAAACGTTAATTTACCGACAATAATTTATTTAAAGTTATAAATGTCGGCACACCACATTAAAACACAATATAATAGATATAAAAACGTGAATACTGATTTAGTCCTAGGAATCGTACGTAGCCTGGTATGTCCACATACGCCAGCTTTCACTCGCTAAATGTCCAGATGCGTAGACGTAAAACTCGCGTTGCCTACTGCGACCTCTGGTGGATATTTCATCCTACATATATATATTATATAGATTTATATATATACAGGGTGATCGTAAACTATGTCGACAAAATAAGAGGGGTGATTGTACTCGTCAAGACGAACAATATCTTCAATAGAACCTAGGGCCGCATCCTCTCAGTCAGTCAGAAAAGCGTAAAGTTCAGGGTCGTCAACTTACGTCACTGGAAAAAAATGAGACTAAACCAAATTATAAGTTGAAGAATCCTATTCAGATCAGAGAGAGACCCCGCTACTACCTCTCGTAAACACAAAAAGAGATTTTCAGGGAACATCTGGGCAGGTATCGTTGATGATTGGCTGATTGGACCGTATCTCTTGCCAGAACTTCCCATCGGTGCAGCTCACCTTTTCTTCATGGAGCAAATGCTTCCTGGTACCTTGCGAGCTCTTCCGCTCACCACACAGATTGTCTTGTGGTTTATGCATGATGGAGTTCCAGCACACTTTAGCACCACGGCCCGCTATTTCCCGAATGCCATATATCCTGGACGGTGGATTGGACTTGAGGGACCTGTAGCCTCGGCTCCATGTTCAACGGTTGTAAATCTATTACACTACTTTGACGGACACATGAACTCACTGGTTTACACGAGGCACCTATGGGCTCATTGGAACATCTCGTCGCGAGAATCGTTGTTGCAGAATACAAGATTAACACAAGGAATGCATGTGAGGGTGGAACAGTCTTTCATTCCTGGATGTCAACTGTGCCTCGGCACCCTTCTCCTCCATTTTGATTCTTTCTCTGATCTAAATGGGATTGTGCAATTTATAATTTGGTTTATTGTCACTTTTCCAGTGACGAAAGTTCAACTTGGACACTGAACTTTAAGCTTTTCTAACTGGATGAAGATAATGCGGCCGTAGGTTCCATTGAATATATTGTTCATCTTGATGAGCACAATCACCCATCTTATTTTGTCGACATAGTTTACGATCACCCTGTTTATATATATATATATATATATATATATATATATATATATATATATATATACGTCTATGTATGTTTATACAGGGTGTAACGAAACTCTTGGGCAAAACTTTAAGGGCTGATAGTACACATCAAGACAAACAATATTATATAAGAAACTTAGGGTCCCAAACGTCTTCCAAAGGAGATTGACGCCATTAAAGTTTAGGGTCCGAAATTTCAAATGATTATAAAAAACGGAAAAATGGGTCAATTCGTTAGCGGTTTTAGCTAAAATTATCCTTTTTGTCAGTTTTTTCTTGAAAAATAAATTTAAAGATAAAGTAAAAAAAATGTCGATAGAGGGCGCTTTAGACTTTGGAGTAACGAACAACTATTTTTTACCGATATTTTTTTATCACATTAGATGCTTTCAAAAGCTTAGCCTTAAACTTAAATTTTGAGCTCAAAATCTGATTCGTTGGGGGTGGTTAAGTAGCGCAAACGGAATTGTGTTCAGGAGTTGAAATTTGAAACTCCCTCCCTCCTGAACAGAGTTCAGTTATTCCCGATCTTGGTGTCGTAGGACTTTGTGTCGTAGACCAGGCAGCAACTACTACATCCTAGACGTAAAATAAACTAGAGAGGGATGACAAAATTAAAAAATTTATTCATAATACTAGACATGAGCAATTTCTCCTGTCGAAATAAAAAAAAACAATTTGATGTACGAATGTCGTGCTCATGAATGAAGGTTGAATGAATGATGACACGTAGAAAATGGTACACGCATGAGTTTCTTGTGGAATCACAAAAACTGCTCGATAGAGCGCCCACCAGCAAGGATGCCGGCGGAGGTACTTTCGAACATTAGCAAATACCCCGGGCATCTCCCGGATATCGCCTGCTACGACGGCAATTCTCGCAACCAGTTCCTCGTTGGAGTCGACATGGCTTGCGTAAACAAGACTCTTGGCCCCAGAGAGATATGGCCCCAGAGGAAGAACTCTATTCAGGAGAGGTCAGGCGAGCGTGCCGGCCAATTTACCGGACCACCCCGTCCAATCCATCACCCTGGATATGCTGTATCCAATGCACTTCTCACATTTGCGCTGAAATGTGCAGGAGCTGCATCATGTTGGAACCACATACGTGCCTTTATGTTGGCTGGAACACTTTGCAGCAGAACTGAAAGCACCTCTTGTAGGAATACCAGATACGTTCCGCCGTCCAGGCGTCTTGGCAGAAGATATGGCCCTATCAAATGATCGTGGATAATTCCGGCCCACACATTGACGCTGAAACGGCGTTGATATGAATGAGGGCGGGTAGCGTGTGGGTTAATTGTACGCCCAGTTGTGTGCATTGTGCGCATTGAAAATGCCTTCCCGACTGAAATTGCATTCATCGGTGAACAGCAAGTGTGCGGCAAAGTCTGGTTGCACAGCTAATCGTTGGAGGAACCATCGTGAAAAATCGACACGTGGCTGATGGTTGGTTGCTTTCAAGGCGTGCACACGCTGCGAATGATAGGGTCGAAGGCATTCAATACTCACCAAACCGCCATGTGGCTCACATTTGCGGCATTGGCTACAGTCCGCGTGCTCGTCTCCGATTGCTCCTCGAATTCACGCAACACATGCTCTTCAAGTTCCGGTGTCCTGGAACTCCTGGTACGCCCAGTGTCGTGCATCCCACTGAAAAAAAAAGCCGGTTTCTCTGAGACGCCGATGCAAGCGTTCGAAAGTTTTTCGGTTTGGCAAGCGTCTTGAAGGAAATCGTTCCCCGTACAATCGCCGGGCCTCCAGGGCATTCCCATCTGCAACGCCGTAAATGAAATGGATATCGGCCATTTCTTGACTAGTGTAGCTGGTCATTCTTACAGCCGTCAAAAACGAAAACACGATGAATGCAGACAACCAAAGCTTTTACAGCACTTTACATCCTTACATACAGTTAGAACTATACAGTTAAATCCTTGTGTACTACACTTTGCATGCAAATCGGGTGATTTGCATAATAGGGTATTTTGCGAGGAGAAATTGCTGTCTGTTATGAATAACTTTTTTTTTATTTTTTGTCATCCCTCTCTCGTTTATTTTACGTTTAGTGGGTAATAGTTGCTGCCTGGTCTACGACCGAGCATCCAAAATCGTGAATAACTGAACTGCGTACAGGGGAGGAGGGGGGTTCAAATTTCACCTCCTGAACACTGTTGAGTTTTTGCGACATAACCACCCACAACGATTCAGATTTTGAGCTCAAAATTTAAGTTTAAGTCTAAGCTTTTGAAAGCATTTAATCTGATACAAAAAATAACAGTAAAAAATAGTTGTTTGTTACTCCAAAATCTAAAGCGCCCTCTATCGGCATTTTTTTAAACTTTATCTTTAAAATTTATTTTCCAGAAAATCTTGACATAAAGAATAATTTAAGCGAAAAAAGCAAATTAATCGACAAATTTTCCCGTTTTTTATGATATATATATTTCATATATATATATATATATATATATATATATATATATATTTCATATTCTGGAATGGTATTCCTTTGATTTCTACAAAACTTCTTTTCTTCATATAGTTTTGGCAAAAACATCGCATGCTTGGACTAGTTTCCTACTCTTCCCCACTAGCCATAACAGCAATATCTTTTCACTCTGCGTAAAACTTTGTCCTTTTAATTAATCTAGACCAGGAGTAATCAAACTGCGGCTCACCAAGATTTTATATACAGACTGAACAACTGCGCTCGACCCAAGTTTCTTGAAAGCCCATATAACAGATAATACCTGATTTATAAAAATAATATGTTCTATGAAACGTAATCAAAATTTTCCAACCGTTGAATTCTATGTTGGACTGCAGTCATAAAGTGGAAGAAACTTTTGGTGTAAATTTCTTCATAAAAACAAATATTTTCATTTCATGTTCATTGAACCATTGATTGTAAATATTCTCATTGTAAATTCAAAAAGATTTTGAAAAAGAAAAAATTGGTGATACTATTAATTTTCTAATAAACCAATTGTGTCATTTTACTTCCGTTTTACGCTAACTTCATTTTGCATACTGTTAAATCATTAAATATTGACAGAAATTTGAAATACTAAATTTATGCTTTAAAAATTGATTGCTGGGCACGAAAAGGAATAATTAACGATGAAGACGAAAGACTTCGAAGGAAGTCGTGAAACGGAATAACTAGGGAAATCAAAGTTTTCAATTCCATTAAGAGTGCCATTGAAATAAAAATTGCGCAGAATTTTAACCGCCTTTTCCTAATTGTGTTAAGTGAATTCTAATCGAGAAAAAAAATATGAAGTTAATTTTTTTAGCGTGAAAGAAAATTAATGTTAAACATGGCCCAAAAAAACCCAAAAGTTTCTATGAAAAAGTTGTAAATGGTATTTATTTAATGAATCAAAAAATTGAGCCAAACTTCATAAAAATGGTTATCACACGTTTTACTAATAATAGTATTTTCGAATTTTTAATAGTAAGCTTAATGGTTTCGGTTACAAATTTCGATGTTTAATAAAATTGACATGAATTATCAAAAGAAAAATATCATTTTTCTAAAATTTTATTTATTAAGAATTTGATGTAAAAGAACGACAATTGAAGAATGCAGCTGTATTATATAATTTTTTTTATTTATGTGGTTGGAAAAGATATTGCGTATGAAACATAGCCACTTAAACTTAAAACTATAATTTTGATAAATGATTTAAATCCAGCAAACCATTCTTTCATATTTAAGGGGGTCCGGGACACATATAAATTTTTTTTTATTTATTGAGTTAAAATTTTGAATTTTTTTGTGATGTTTAACCATATAGTTTGTAAACAAAATCCCATCATAAAACTTCTCAAAAAGTTTTTAAATATTTTAAAATTTAAAATTTTTAATAAAAGTGGGGTAATTTAAAATCATTATAACTCGAAATATTATTTGTCGAATTTCAATTTTTTTTTCGTTTAATTAAACAGAAATATATAACTTTTAATTTTGATTCATCATGTTTTAAAATATTAATTTTTTTAAAAATTAAAAGCATTTAGATGAAAAATTACAAAAAAAATTTTGTAACTTATTTTTAAAAAATCATATTTTCAAAAGTAAATATTTTTTTCAAATTTGCTGAATCAAAATTAAAGTAAAATAGTTGAAAAAGGTATGCTACAAGTTTCAACCATTTATCTTTAACGGTTCTTGATTTATAATAATTTAAAGATGAGAAATGGGGGAAAAACCTATCATGAAGAAAAACGCACTTACAGGTTTAAACAACGACTGACTACTATTAGAATGTTGCAAAAAAAAATAATTTCTCCTGTTCTAATTAAGATAGAAACATTATTCAAACGTCATTTTAAGCGTAAAATAACATAACAATTTTTAATGCAATAAAAATTTTTTCGAAAATTTGAACAATTTTGTGTCCTGCACCCCCTTAAAGCTTATATTACACTATCAAAGTTCTTTGACAAAGATCTTTTATAAAAGTTATTTCTATCTAAGGGGACTAAACCCCTTAAAATTCGAGCTCTTAAAAAAAGGTTTATTGGTGTGTACCTAGGGCTTAAGGGGAACCACCATACATAATTTCAGCTTCCTGGACCCAATGGTTCGAAAGATACAATGGGTGTATTTTAGAGGCGGTGGAGGTTAAGCTCCTTTTAACGCCCTTAAAATTTGCATTTTTAAAAACATATTTCTTAGTGCGCCCGTAGAGCTTAGGAGTAAACACCATGCATAATTTCAGTATCGTAAGACTTTTGCTTGGAAATATTTGCGTTTCTTTTAACATACTCATTTTGAATATTTTTCGTGTATTTCTATTTTGTCATTAGTACGCAATTTTTAATTAGAGCTAAAATTATTTCGAATCGAAATCTTTTTCTTCATCTGCCGCGTTTTCCACACATCTGTATTTTTTAAATATGCCAGTGCTCGAATTGTTGTTTATAGCATCCGGGCACCGAAATCGTTTATGAATAATTTGACGAAGAGCCCCAACTTTTATAAAAGAACTTTTACAAAAGTTATCTTTTATCAAAGTTGAGATATTGCTCTGTCATATTTTTCGTCAAACTTCTTTTATAAAAGATCTTTGTCAAAGAACTTTGATAGTGCAATATGGGCCTAACACCGTTTGTCCTTAGAATTTCAACATAAATAATGTCTTGATAGTGAAATTCTTCTCATTATCAATACAGTTATCACAAGTAGTTTATTCATGTGATAAACATTAATAATAAATTAATAATTAACATTGTTTATTCATTTTTTCACATGTTGTTATCATTGTAGTTTTACTCGCATGTTATCACAATGATATAAAACTACAATCTATTGATCAAACAGTTTATCCATAAACAAACTGTTAATTGGACAGCAATTAATTTTGCTGTCAAATGCTATTCTTTATATGTCCATAAAGTTTAAGCAATATTTTGCAGATGAAAGAATTCGTGCAGAATATTGAAGACAGGAGTAAATTTGAAAAGATATATAAATTTTTAGTTATTTTCTTTGAACAGTGAGATGTTCTGTGACAGCGAAAATCCGTCCTTACAAATTTATCCCCGACCACTTCGTAGACGCAATATTCATGTTCTATCTTAATAATGTGTCATTCAAAAAGGAAACAGCTGTTCGTTTTTCCCTTTGAAATGTGCGATAGGAAAAAATCAATTCATTTTCTCAAGAAATTGTTCACAGTTCTGCTACGCCAGCATTTTAGAACTGCTTATCGTGCATTAGCCATTGACCGATAAAAGGAAAATTTTCACTGCTTTACCGTTTTTTTTTTAACCGATACCATTAATTGTATTCGAATTTTTTGCAGCGAATTATGAATTACAGTAAACCTGTGGATGTGAAAATACGTTATGAACATTTCAATTACACAATAAATCTGACATTGAAGAAGTGTTCATTAGGTATAGCGAATTACTCTGGAGGTGAAATTTTTCGCAGTAAGACCTGTTACATTGAAACTATAATGCAGTTAAAGGAATCTTATTTAAGCACCTTTTTTGCTATAGCCCCAAGTGATTGATTCTTTTGTTGAGTTCTGTGATCTTTCTTTTTAATCTGTTAGCTGTGATTGTTAAAACAATCACCCAGACATAAATATTTTGCCAGGTGTTATCCTAAGGCCAGGTGTTAACTTATATTACTGCTTACCTCGTGTAAGAATGATTTTTTAACCATTGATAAAATTTTGTGAATGATAATTCGCTGTCAGTTACGCTGCGTTTTCAAAATAATATTCTATTATCAGCCACATCTAAATATGACAAATTATGAAAATTATACATCATTCACCGCTACATATGAATAAGATTAATTTTGTGTTTAAGAAAAAATACTGTATATCCATTATCTGACGTCACTTCTTCGACCCTGTCTCCAGATACAAATTTATCTTTTAGTTACCCCGAACACATATCTTGATACAGTGCCGTAACAAGCCATTCCTGATGTACCCTAGGCAAGAATTTGTATTTGGGCCCCTTAATTAATTAGGTTCGGGAAAATAATAAAACAAATGCAACATTTTCGGCCCCCTCCCTTCCAAGTGGGCCCTGGGCGGATGCCCCTGTTGCACCTGCCTAGTTACGGCACTG
>OU015493.1:205047012-205057012 GCA_907164885.2 Dolomedes plantarius
AACTGTAGTAAATGTTGGCTAAATGCGAAATTCATCAAAAAAAGGCCTCTGGGATTCAAATTTTGAACTAATTTTTTTTATTCGCTCAAACAAATTCTCATCCCTTCAGTATGTCTTACACAAAATTTCATAACTTTCTGAACAATAGTTTCGACTGTAGACAACTTTAAAGTAAGGAAGTTTAATTATGGATACCCTATATATATATATATATATATATATATATATATATATATATATATATATATATATATATATGCCCAAGGTACCAATAAAAATATAGAAACTTTATACTTACATGTAAAAAAAAGATTGGATAAACGAGTTCTCTGATGAATATTTATCTCGACATAAATAACACATTTGTCCCCATGCGACATAATTTTAACACGGATTTTAATCGGAAAAAGAATTTTCTCGCATTCTCACTGCTATCGGGGGGAAGAAAAAATGAGTAGAATGCCAAAGGTTTCACATATTTTGGGGATCATCTAAAAATTTGATTTGCATGTTTTAATCAAACATCTGCATTAATGGCTACATCATACGCCACAGTTTTACATGAGAGAAAGTCCTAACATTCTTTCAATCGCTAAATTAATTTCTAAACATAAATGTAAGACATAACAATTTACAACACATCTAGTGAAGCCGATCAAGGGGTTGCAAAAACTTAACAATTCCCTTTAAAGAACAAAGAACAAAGAACAATACTCCATCCAAATTTTAAGGGAACGGTGGACCTTTCTTTGAGCAAATCTCTTCATTGTAATACTGCTTGTGTTATTGTAAAAAAAATATATATATTTCTGTAGATTATTAGTACCAAAATAATTTTTTTCAAGTAAAAAATCATTCATGAAGCTTCTACAAAGTAATTTATAATGGGTAAGTGTAGTAATAAATTTTAAATCTGTTTTTCTCAAAACAGATTTTGTAAGGTTTTTAGATTTTTAAATCCTTCATGCCACTTAATTTTTCCGCAAAATTCATGAAATTGATAAGGAAGAATCCTGATGCTGCTTACAAAAGAGACTGGGTATGTATTTTACAATTCGACTTCATTAAGGTAATTAAATTTGATTTATAACTTTTCAAAAGGCAAAATTTTCATAAAAATCGGGATGGAATTCAGAAAAAAAATTCTCATAAATTAACTATTCAAGGGATTAAACAATTAATACCCAGATTTGTTTGTTATACAGTTTAAAGAGATTAAAATGCAAAATCAAGGAAATATCCCAAAAATTAAGTAGCAAGGAGCATTTTTAAAATTTTGTTTATAAAAATCAAATTTTTTTTAAAATCTTCAAATTATAATGAGATTGGAAATTTTTTTTAAGGTATTCTATTTATTTATAGTGAAATGTGTATAAGTACAAAATTTCGTATCTCTATGATGAAAAGTAAAAAAAGTAAATTTTAATGTCCACCATTCCCTTAATTTCTAAACATAAATGTAAGACATAACAATTTACATCACAACTAGTGAAGCCGATCAACGGGTTTCAAAAATTTAACAATCCCCTTTAAAGAACAAAGAAAAATACTCCATCCAAATTTTAAAAGCAAATTCAGCTTTCCTTTTTCTCTCGGGAGAATAGCAAGACAATGACATCTTAGGTGGTGACGCAAATAGATGTCGCCTGGAGAGCGATGACATTCATCAAAAGCAGACACAGGACGGGATGGATTGCGAACATCAGACGCTAAAGAGAGTAAAATCCGCAGAATAAAGAAACACGGGAGATAGAAAGGGTCTGATAACACCAGACGAAAAGTAAAAAAAAAAGCGATGATTGAGGCGTTGCCGATGAAAAGGAGGTCAGTTTCAAAATTTCCGAAAAGTACTTTTTCACTGATGCAAGGGTTTGTTCCAAGGCTATTGACGTAGAAAAAGAGGTAAGTGCCTACGTATGACCAAACTAGCTAGGCACTTACCTCGTTTTGCACCCCATTAGCCTTGGAACAAGCCATGGTATCAGTGAAAAAATACTTTTTGGAAATTTTGGCACTTACCCTGTTTTTAACGGGAACCCCTAAATTAGTATGATAGTTTTCAAAGCTGTATTAATATCAGGGAGTGAAGTGCAAAAATATAACAACTCCGTAGCGTTACGAGTTATGAACAAGTTTTCAAAACCAAACATTTCAGAGAGAGTGCTGTGAGTACACCTCAGAAAGTCCTTGGCTATTACCTTACCTACTAATACTAACTCTAATTAGTTCCGCCTACTAAAATCTGCTTTTGACACTATGCATACCATGCTCTACCTCAGGAGTACTCAAACTGCGGTCTCACCAAGCTTTCATGTGACCCCCGAGGCACTCACACTATCAATCAGACGCTCTTGCAAACACAATTTTGGAAATGAGTGCCTGAAGATTACAAAACTGGACAAAAATGTGCCAGCCGCTGAGCAGGTTGTTTACATCAATGTATCTTTGTAAATCCTCCAATTTCAAAATAATATAAGCGAATAATGTATATATATATATATATATATATATATATATATATATATATATATATATATATATATATATATATATATATATATACTTATATATAAAGAGAGAGCGATTTTGTACGTGGAAGGTAATCTCCAGAATCACTGCACCTATTTGAAAAATTCCTTCACTGTTTGAAAGGTACATTATTCCAGATGGACATAGGCTATATATTATGTATATCTGATCAGTAGAAATAAAGTTAGGGGTTTAATCCTAACAATCTCCATTGTTACCGTTACTGTCCTCTACCGCTTTTTGTGCCGTAGATTTCAACGATTCTTAGCGTGATGCTATCGCGGTGGGCTTCTGTTCTGACGTTTGTGGTTCGAACCTAGAGTAAAACATTTAATATTTTAAAGATTCAAGTGGAGGAGGTACTGATAAATGAAAAAGGTTATTTGAAATAGGCAACGTTTAAGGGTTTCTTGAAGAAAATTACATTTGGAACTACGCTTTTTATTGGACATTTAAGGTAAAAAAAGATTTACAATTTATTGGCTATCAACTGGAATTTTTTTAGTATAATATTACACATCTTTATTTAACTTATAAACTTTATGCTTTTGAATTTATGCACAATTTTATGCACAATTTGCGTAAATCGAACTTGAATTATTGAACTTTAGATAATTGTTCAACCCGGAAAAAGTCGGTACTGGCCGCTAGTATATATATATATAAATATATTTATTTCCAATAGCGAGTTAAAAGTATATATATATATATATATATATATATATATATATATATATATATATATATATATATATATATATACATATATATATATATATATATATATATATATATATATATATATATATATATATATATATATACATATATATATATATATATATATATATATATATATATATATATATATATATATATATATATATATATATATATATATATATATATATATATATATATATATATATATATATATATATATATATGTATATATATATAATTAATAAATACGACAATCAATGTATACAATTGATGCAAAAAAAATATATATATTTATAAAAAATTGTAAGGGATATTTTTATAGACAAAATAATGTAGAAGATAATATTCAAATTAAAGAGGCATCTAATAGGACATACTAGAGAATATAGTACAGTTAATATAGTACAGTTTGAGGTACATATCTTTTACTGTATTTTTATAATTTTTTGGATAATGTCCAATCGTCTGCCGCATTAGGAAGAAAAAAGAATTTTTTTTGTCGATTTCGTTGTTAGTCATGTGACGATAAATTTATTTAAAGTACCAGAAAAAGAAATCCCGTGATCAGCATTTAATAAATTAAATTCTAAAAATGTATCTTTAAAAATTCACCAAAAATCAGAAAATGGAGGTAAAGATTCGAGAAAGATTTCATTTTAAATTAATTTTTATGATCTTTTTCGTGATAAAAATTTTATAACCCTCAAATTATTATTTTAAATGCAAACTTAAAAAAAGTTACAAAAACAGCTTAAAAATTTAATTTAAAAAATCTAAGAAGAATTTTTCCAAAATCTTTCTTAGTGCACCCCTACACTATAAGAAGAATCTCCAGGCAAAATTTCAGCCCTTTAGGTCCAGCGGTTTGGTCTGTGCGTTGTATGTCAGTCAATAAATCAGTCAGTGAGTTATGCAACTGTTTTATATATAGAAATTATTTTATGAAGTATAGTGTACTTTGTGGCAGCTAGCGTAACATAGTAAACATATGCATGTGGCCCGAGAGAAAAAAAGGTTGAGTATGACTGCTCTACACGTTTCTTCCGATAGCTCATATGTTTCCTCTGAATTTTAATTCTTAAAATCCATTACCCAGTGCCGAAGTTATAATCCTTCCATAACTGATAAGGCTCTTCAACAAAACTAAAGTGACCTCTTAGGCAAGGGCTTTTGCTATCTTAAAAATATGTGTCTTTTTTCTTTTTCCTTTGGTGTGAAATTCCCCCACCCTTCCTGTCTCGTTCAGATTTTAGGTGATTCCCAAACTCCTTACTTAACCATACTTTCCGTCTTAGAAAGAGCCTATCCCTCTAGATAACAGCTTGTATATTTATTTTATGTCGCGCGAGTGCAGCCTTGCCTATGTAAGTGTCGAGGGTTTATTAATAAACCCTCAACATTCTAATCGCCGTCTTGTAAGGAAATAAAGATTAATTTTATAACCCTTTGCTGTAAATTACGGCCGCGTCTTGCATGTTTGCTTTTTGAACAGAAAATGATATGCACTTATGGAAATTAGGAAACAACTTTTTCTAAAGAAAAATAGATGGAGGAATTTTTTTAAATCATATGTTATTTACATTTTTAACGTAAACATACTCTATCAAGCGAATATATTCTTGAGATAAATGTTTCATTATATATATATATATATATATATATATATATATATATATATATATATATATATATATATATATATATATATATATATAAAAGATTCGACCGAGAAAATCCAACCCACTTCTGAAAAAGAAAATAGAAATAAATATCTTTAAAAAAAAATCCCACTTATATTATCCTTTATTCAATAACACTTTTGAGATTCTTTATTTCTTTCATGAATGCCCCCTATGAGAACCTCGTTTCAAAATCGAAGGAAGGAAAGGGCGAATTTTTGTGGTGAAAAGAGTAGAATTCGTGATTAATGGTATCATAATCATATAAAACAAAAGAAGCTAAAAATTAATCGAGAAACTTGTTTGACATCTTTTATGTATAGTAGTAAGCCTATTAATCATCGTGTGATAAATGTTTACAAGCTATGGGGAAATTTAAAATTAATGTAAAGTATGCTTCAATTACACCCAACAGAGGTCGGCAACAATTACATTTTTTTTTGTAGTTGCATCTTCTATTGGTGTCACGTTTTCGTAACTTTAACCAAGACTGAAAGAAAAAAAAATCTTCCTACAGCATTTTTTCATTGTATGGAAAATCAAAATAATATTTTTTTCCAATTTATGAGAAAAATACTGACATTCATAAACCCCGTTATATTAATTAAACAATTGTCAACTATGCCTTATATGCAAATCTAAGTTTGGTATTGTACTTTGTGTTGAGTCCCCATGAACCATCAAATACAGGAAAAAATATCGTCATTTCATACAGTTTAGATTGTTTTTGTAAGAATTCTCTTTAAAATTTACATATATATATATATATAGTGTGTATATACATATATATATATATATATATATATATATATATATATATATATATATATATATATATATATATATACATATATACATATTAAATGTTGTCTAGCAGACTAATATACTATAACAGGAAAAGAATTTGTTTGATTCCTGCTTTGGAATATTTGTTTTGGTTCAGAGGAAATTCTTCATCAAGAAAATGCTGTCAGGTTCGGTTTAACCTTAAGTTTTCTGGTAATTTGTCCCTTATACGGGATGCTGCTCTAATGACTCTATACAAGCCATTAATTTATTATTATATGCCAGTCTGCACATTTTCCCTTCACAGTATCCATCAATTTCGTAAATTTGTAGCTCGTGGGATTTCTAATTAATTGAATCGTTATTGACAAACACGTGATACCATTTTTCATATAAAATCTATATGAAGTCTTTGATGATCTCTAAACCCAGATTGGGTACCGATTTTAGGCTTGTTGCACTCCCAACATTGTAAATCCAATTAAAAATTATCCCACGATGTTACCTCTGAAGGTCTTATGGCAAGTGATAAAATCATCTTGTCTTTGTCAATCTAGTTAAGCACATTGCATATGTTCAACCTTATAATCAACCTTATAATACGCGAGTGAGCATTGTCTTCTTTGTTCTGTAGCATGTTCATAATTGCGCCTTCGGCATTGCGCCTTCGATAAAAGCTCATTAGACCAGTGTTGCCAACTTGGGGGTTTTCTCCCTAAATGTGACGGTAAGTTAGACGAAAAGGGGTGTTTTTAGGGGCATTTTGTGGGGGGAACATTTATTAAAATTTTGTACAATCGAGACGCGTTTTATTTATTAGATTATAAGTACCATACATATGTCAAATGTAAATAAACCTCCATTTCATTATGTGTGTATTTTTTATTTATTTCAATTCATCTCCCAAACAGGATGCCTATTTGGAACCAGAATTTCTTTTAGGAAGGTCTAGGGTGATCTCAAATTGGTGTTGGGGGGGGGACAGGGGGATTTCGAGATGGCGCTAGGGGGAGGCGCTTCGTAGAGGTTGTCAACACTGCATTAGACTCTAAGGCCTGTTTTATCAGTCCACACACGGAGCAACTCAATAGAAACTGATAACCGACTCCAATCACAAACCAGTCCGTGATGAGTCGTAACCTATGTAATTGAATGGAGCCACGCACACGGCGCAACTGGTTACAAACCCGTCAGCAACGCGTTTGTAATCAGTCGCGGGCAATTCGACGTGTCGAGTCGCTAGCAATTTCAGTCGCCAGTTTCTCTTGCGTTGTGCGTGTTATTACACAATCTATGTTACAGCCGCTCTTTTGGCAAGCTGCCAGATGTCGTACACGAGTCACGTAACTTCTGCCTAGCGATGAAATGAAATTCTAACGCTTTTTTGCTGTATGGAATATGTGCGCCCATATATACAGTCCATTTTTAAACGATTGATCAAAGACAATCTATTGTGACGATTTTTTAAAATAAATTAATTTCTGATAATAATTTAACTAAAAATGATGCCCGGAATAATGATGTTCTTCCTGCCATGACAGGTCGTAAACTATTGATTTGAATAACTTTTGAGTCGGCCCGTGTGCGGAGCCGCATCACTAACGAGTTTGCAACCGATAAGCAATTCCAGTCGCTAACCAGTTGAGTTTCCTTTGAGTCGGTCCGTGTGCGGACGGCCTAAATGTAAAACCAACCCATATGTTTTAATCTTGTTCAGTACCTATCCGATGACTGAATATAGGCATATGGGTCTGTGCGAGCTGGGTTACATAGAACCCCCCCCCCTCTTACTGATAACAAATGACATTAGCCCTTTTAAAACGTTTAGGAAAATCAATCGTTTACTTTCCCTAGTTTAGTTTCTTTCCAGCATCTCTTGAAGAGTACTAGAAAAACGTTCTTATCAATGTAGTAAATTTCTTTCATTCAACTGAGGGTGAACTGATTGTACCCGGGAGCCTTGCAATCCATCATCTCTTCTAATATTGCTTTAATTCCCTCATTCGTAATTTACACTGCATCTCCATGTGTTCCTTCGTAAATGGACTGTAGAATGCTTGAAATAAAATGGACCAGTCAAAAGTTTACTATAATAAAGTTTATGTACATTATATACAAATACAGTATTTCCATCAATATGACACTATAGTCTTTTGGTTAATTATATAACCGTAGTAACTAGTGGACCAATACCACTAACACTAAAATGCGACTACTCAGAACAGTTTCAGAAACTGAACTCTTGCCATCAGCAAACATCAAAGTTTCTCTAGTGACGCGCCAAAGTTGGCGGGCTTTTACTAATGCCAAGGCCAAGGGCCGGATTTGGGTTGGTGTGGCTTGCTCCCACGGCATCGAGTTCTGTTGTGAGGATCTCGACGCCTGGTAACGGAGAGCACAATTGTGAGTCCCCTGGTTTAGTAGTATCCGCTGAGGGAGTCACCGTAACACCCTCAAAACTTCGGTTGTCACCACTTCCACGCAGTCTCGGCTGGAAACCAGGCGATGGCCTGGGCTAAGAGTGACAATGGACATAGGAGCCTGGAATCTCGCCATGTGGTGTTAACTCCGGTAGCTCCGTAAAGTCCTAAACTAACTCGCATCTGCGTTACTCCGTGCGAGGTGGGATTGCATCGCGCCCGAAGAACGATAGAATCATCATGTACTACGATTGTTGGATGCTGATAAGTTGGGACGACGTAATACTTTAGACTTTTACTAATGCCAAGGTAAGCCGTAACATCATGCTTTCTTGGTATTCCAATTTCTTTCGTTTCCCAAGCCACTTCAAAATGGATTTTAGCCAGCTGTTCTTCTATTTAATCTCCGTCCTCTATTATGGACCCATATTAATCTTTAATCTTTTCCTTTATAATCCCTCTGTAGGTTTTGCCCCTAATGGTACTATATATGACCCCAAAAGTATTGCCGTTATTTGGTCTAAGCGCTCCCTAAATGATTTATTTCCATATAGCCACGAGCATAGCTCTTTTGAAAAGTGATACAATGATACTATGTGTTCACCAATGAATACATTGATCAATGTAGTCTTTAATAGGTCTTCCTTTTATAGTCTTAAATTTGTTTATTTGCCCCGGAAAACACGAGTCCCAAATCTCGCAGCACAAAAAAGTAGTAGTGGGGTATTTTTGTAACTAAGAAAATGTATTACCATTGATCCCAAGGGCCTAATGTTTGACTAAATTTAATATCTTAATCTGCTTAAAATCAAAACTGCCATAAAAGTTTCTAAAGCTTTTATAGCTTGAGTTAGAAACGTAACTTTTTAATTAATTCATTGGTACTCGTATTTTCTTAACCTGCCCAAATAGGAGGGGGCATTTTGCATTGAAATATTTTCCTTAAAATCTGAATAGTAAATGAACTAGTCCTAAAAAATAAATAAATAAATAAACTTTTGAGAAAATAAATTATTTGAGATGAAAAAAAAGTGTTTGTGAGCTGATTGATTTATTGGTTCGGTACAATCTTCTTTCAAAGGGTAATATATTCGCGAAAATTCTAACACGATGGAGAAAAACTATTTCTGAAAGTTTAAATGCTTAAGGCCTGTAATTCTACAATATGTGAAGAAAAATAAATGAAGGAGAAACTCCCACCACTTGATTTTGAGCATTACAACAAATGTCAATAAATATTTACCGTCAGCTTGTTATTTGTTCAAATATGTTTCTATTTCGAGATAAATAAATTAAAAATGCCATCAGAGATCAATAAGGAACAAAGAGACGCTTTCCAGAAATGGCAATGTATTTTTAAACTATCAACATCAAGATATTCTCAGATGTATATTGCGCAATTTTAAATAAAATTTGTCATCACTTTACAGTCAGACAAGAGTTACAATAGCGGTTGTATTCTTTTGCAGGAAAAAAAAGTCCTAAGTCATAATCAATAGACTTAAACTGTTGGAAGCTAAAAATAAGATAAACTGTGTTAAACCAAGTATTAATACATCCCTTCGTTGTCTTATGTTGGTTTGACATCCAATAATCCGGCAAATTTAACAATAATCATTGTTCAAGATTGTCGGGAGTCTATTGTGTATACAAAAATAATATTACAGAAAAATATCCGAAATTCCTGTTAAGGTGAGACAAAATCTAACGTAATTTTATTATTAAAATTACGTTAGATTTTGTTTACTATAAAGTAAGAAAAGAAATCTGTGAGATATTGAATCAAAATTAATCCCCCCCCTGGCTTAAATAAATCGCCGTTTGAAAAAGAAGTGCATTATGCAAATGAGTAGCGCTTTTCTA
>OU015493.1:205062012-205104512 GCA_907164885.2 Dolomedes plantarius
GTATATGTTTATCAACATTAAATTCATTTACTGTTAATTTTTACATTTGAAATTCTGAAATAAATTAAATACTTCTAATAAACTATTTATTATTTTAGTTATTTGCTATTGACCGCCTGGAACCAACCAAGTAAACCCGGGAAAACCTTGGTTTTAAATTTAAAAAAACCCGTCAAACCAGGGTTTTAAAAAAATTGCTCAAAATCGGAAATCCTAGTTAGTACACAGCAGCCTTAAAGTGTGAAAGACGGGAAGGGAACAATTTCTTGGCTACTCCTGCTGCTTCTTCGACATGTCCTTGGATTGCGTGCCCCACTACCAGATTCTTAGCTTTTGAGTTCTCAAGCTTTGCGATTTGATGTTAGGTCGGTGATTGTGGATTGGACAGTGCAGCAGTGATAATAATGCATTGGGTAGTTGAAATGTATACTAAAGATCGTGAATACATCTAATTTTTTATATTGGATAGATTATTTACTCCAATGGAAACCCGGTGGCGTAGTGGTTAAAAGCGTCAAGGTGCCACTCCACAGGTCCAGGGCTCGACCCTGCGACTGGGCAAGGTTGACTCATGCCTTATATCCCTTGAGTGGGTTGATAAAACGAGGACCAAGCAGGCTTGGCAACTAACTCTGGGGGTCCCGTGTTAGGTTGACCATCTGGCCGAGACATATGCTGTACGGCAACCCAAGCCCATGGTCAGGAAAGCGGAGATGGCTGCCGCAGGCCTTGGTCCACATTCGGACTGTTGTTCCATGTGTCAGTTATGTTATTTACTCAATAGTGGCAGAGTCTAAAGAGGTTATGACACCCTAGAAATGAATTTGGTGCTTGAAAATATAAGAATACTAGCCGCTGCGCGACCAGCGTGGTCGCTTTTAGATTTATATTTTCTTTTGCAAAACAACTCAATTGAAAGTAACATATGTAAGGAATGTTACCATTACCTGTCATCATAAATATACGTTGTTAAGGGGTAGTGAAAACTCAGACAAAAAATTTATAATCATTGATAAATTCACTATAAGGCTGATTCTAAAACATCATGATTAAAAAATGTGACTTTCCATTACTTCAGTACAGAGTTAAAGATAAGTCTGAGAAACCCAAGACCAATGATTTTAAAAATTATATCTCTCACTGTATGTACTATTTTTCAAAACTAAGATATCTACACTTTATCATTACATCATTTAAGAAATTGTTGGGGAAAATTTTACTTATAAAATGGAGTGAAAATTCAGCAAATACAAAAATATAGTATAGATTACATTTCTCTCTGTATGTATTATTGTTCGCAATTCAGATATCTCCACTTAATCATATTAAATGAATAAATTAAAATTATTTCGTGTATAAATTAAAATTATTCATGAGTAAAATACAGCAATTAAATTGTACCAAATTATGTGCTATCGTCGAGCCACACGCGGACAGCCGCTGTTTACATCCGGTAGTTGCAGCCGTTGCCATTCGGATTGTAGAAATATCGTCGATTTTTGTTCCGCATACCTACGCGTTTTATATATATACATAGCTTTATTTATTTAAGCAAACGAAAGGGACGGCATGAGCTGCAAAAGTGATTTAATTTCAGTTTAACACATGTTATCTTATAAAGTTTGTATTAAAAACCTGTGTAGGTCATTACTAAGCAAGCCTATTTTTTACCCTGACGTTACGTTTTAAAGCCTGCATAGCATGCGTTGTCTACAGAAGTAAAGTATTTAATAGAAATAAATAAAAAAAACTGTACGAGATTGGAGCATTCGTATAAGAGTACACATATATGAAGAATGTATACCAATTGTAAGGTTTTAACTTTTTTTTTATCTTGATGAACTATTTAAAGACTTTTTCGTACGTGAATGAATTCGTGCAAAATTATTTTCAGTTACTTCATGCAACTTGCACCCAGGCACCATTGATATCAATTTCTGATAAAATAAGATTTAATCGCATATTTATTCCTAGCTACAATGCAAATTTGTAAGTTCCGAAAACTCTGCAGTATTTGCAGGCCTAACGATATTTATGAGTCAAGGAAGTATCTTTTAAATAGAATAATTTAGCTATTGTGGGGAGACTTTTCAAATTGCTAGTTGCTGTTCCTATTATTACATTATAGGATGTAGTTCTTATTTTCATTAATAATATAATTTTGGTTGTACGTTAATAAAAGTTTTAAGGACTGAATCATTAAATTGTGACTTTTTTAAATGGTTGTTTCTACGAAACTCAAGTATTGGTATTTAGAGAATTCGAACTAAAAATGATCGAATTTTTTTTTTACTTTACACTTTTTGTAAATATACATTTCTGTCTTCTAGAATGCTCACCTGTCATTCCCAAACTGTTTTACATCCACTTCATTTCTGTAATGTTATTTAGTTTCAGAGCGTCTCTATCATTCATTCATTTTTAAGTAAAAATAAATTCAAGATACATTTTTTTTTACGTCTAGGAAACATTAAAAAATGTCTAAGTAACTAAGCCAGCGTGTTATTTTTATATTTAATAGCAAAATGTTATTCGTCGTGCAGTTTTCCTTGTCGGTGTTTATGTTATGTTAATAAAGAATATTTAACAATTCTCAATGAAATTTAAGATTTTTAACGAATTATTTTTCATTTATCAATGAAAACCTAAAGAAAGCAAATTTCAACACATCCTAAAAATATTTCCAATAACTTTTATTGATGCAACTGAAAAGCAAAAAATACAATAAAATCTCTTTATTCTTGCACAGAAACATAGTATTTCAAACATCCCATACCACTGGAGATTTCAGTCTAAACTTATCTTTCAAATTTAGCATATTGATATGTATACAGTTTACTATCTCCTTGAAAAATACACCAAGAACAATTTTACGTACTTGTAAAGATACGTAGCATTAGAAATAATATCAATCTCTGAAATTTTTAGTCATAACTTATATTTAGATTTTGGCTCGCCGTTTTGGATAAACGGTTGACGGCGTTGTTAAACGATTCTCCAAGAATTTAAAGTTCTCATTTTTCAATGAATGTAAACTGACGGTTAAACTATTTACTTTCTTCTCGAAGATTCTTCGATAAGTATTTTATGTACTTGCAAAGACACGAAGCATTTCAAATATTATTGAGCTATAAAATTTTTTATCAAAACTCGTAGTCCAATTATAGAAGACTGTTGGACAAAAAAACTATATTTCTTATTGAAGTCGCTTTTTCTGAATTCAAAAGCTCAAATTTAAAAAAACATACTTCAAACACGAATTCAGGGATTACGATGCCATGATGATACGGTTTTCCAGATTGAATCTACTTTTTTTGAGTGTCGAAATCCCCCATTGTCTCAAAAGCGCCGATTTTAGATCACCGGTACAAGCCGGTGTGCGAGAATGGAGAGTTGTAAATTTTTGTTTAACACACCAAATACTTCCGTGTAAATTGGGCAAAAGTTGTAGTCCTGTGTGGAGGACAACAACTTCAATTCATCAGAATAGAGGAATAATTGAAGGACTGTACAGAAGCCTTTATTTTACATGCTAAGAATGATTTTGGATTTATTTAATGATATATACTTACTAAGTCTTTTGGAAAAGATATTTTTAATAAGCTTATATTAAAATAGTATAGAAAGGAAACTAATTCAAAATTAGGTTTCCTATTTTGGGCATAAATTTTTTCCCTCCTTTACATTTGTATAAAGCCACAATATTTTAACATACCAGTTTTTTTTTCTTTTATAAAATTATGACTGTTATTAAAACGTGACTGGATATAAATTATGGTTATTTCTGTTTTTTATTTAATTATGCACATTTGCTCTTGAATGACATCATTCAAGTGCAAGAATGCTAACAATCGTCTGTTACTTTCTAATTCATTATATTTTTATCCGTCAATTAAATGCGAATTGCCAGTTCTCTTTGCAAAATTTGTTGCGCGAAGAAATAGTAAAACAGGATTTATTTACTGAAAGCTTTTACCTTCGCATTTAGGCAATTAATAATGTTTTACTTTTCCGATAAGAAAATCCACATTCCAATAAACAGTAGCCTTAATCTGCTTAAAATACACTCAAATTTTAAAACCGCGGTGAAAGTCCAGAATGGATGTCTGAAATTAAGGATGAAATCGTTGAATGACACACCTGGGTATACGAGTTCTGTTATTAGTCTAGTGATCTAGACAGTGATTAATGCAGCCATTTTGAGAGACTCAAGAGAATTGAAGCAGAAAATTGGGTAACAGCAAACGACGACGTATAATTACTTCAAAGTGGAATATAAAATTCTCAACGTTTATTTAACATCATTCCTTCACAGTGGATTATAAATAATAAAACTTTTTTTAAAAATGACAGAGAGATCTTATTTTAATGAGCGATTTTCTTTTAATGAAACACATGTGTTAATACGCAAGATTAAGTCCTTAATGTACGGAAAATTTCGGCCCATTTCTCACCTTTAAAATAAAAATAAACATAAAACTATATTTTTTATAAGAAAAAGACATTTTTCGAAAGAAAAACAAAAAACTAAAAGAAAAATATTTGTTTCATATTAACTATGCGGAGTCACTAAAAGACATTTTTAACATAAAAGTAAAAAAAAATAATCTGAAACCAGTAAAACAATTATTCTCTAATGACTGTTTACAGAAAGTAATTTCGGTCGAGTTTGCTTATACTATGTCTATCAACACACACATGCACATCACACACACACGCATGCATATATATATATATATATATATTAATTATATATATATATATATATATATATATATATATTAATATACTAGCTGAATACCCGTGCTTCGCTACGGGGTACATTTTAGGATAATTACAATTAAAATTAGTTAAATTGCTTTTAGAGGATTTTCTTATAAACAATATATTTTGTTTCTTCATTGGGTGGAAATAATATTACCAGGCTCGTCTGCGAACTTACGCGTGAGCAAGCTACATAAAACTGACTGTGCGAGAAGCAATTTTCTCGTAAATGTACGCCAGCATATTTTAAAGTTTAGCCTTGGGACTTATTTATCGTCATGGCGAAGCATATTTTGAGAGGAAATTACACTTTTATATATAGATTTGATTTAATATCCATAAAACATGCTAATTTGAACTACATTTTTAAAAATTTCCATCTCAATTAGTCTAGTGGTTAAATTTTATCTTTGACTGTATTTTAATATTTTCTTTGTCAATTAATTTCGTTGTTATGCACGTGACGCAAAATTAATTTAAAGTATCACAAAAAGAGAAGAAATCTCATGATCAGCATTTAATAAATTAAATTCAAAACTTTCCAAACGATTACTGCTTTGGAAGCTAATGTTCTGCTAATTTCCAGTAAATGCTAAAATCATTTGAAAACCACACACCAGTGTTCCACTCACACCAACTCTATAAACCTCTAAAAGAATGCAGGAATAAAACGCATAAAAAATATAAATCTATTAATTTAAATGATTAAACACACACAAATGTATAAATTACACAAAAATTTACTTAAATTCGTTAATCTGTCCACATCTCCAGTATAGAAATATTTTCGGGGCATTTAGAGAACATGGTATATTTCACTTTTGAAAACACGCATTAAATGAGCATCATCTCAATGAGAAATTTCTGAAATGAGCATGGCAATGAAGATCGTGTTTTTACAGCAGTAACCGAAATGCGTTAAAATATAAATTTTAAGAGTATTATGGTAGTGAGTTGTGTATATAAGTAAAAACTTTCCAAACGATTATTGTTTTGGATGCTAACGTTCTGCTAATTTCCAGTAAAAGCTAAAATCATTTGAAAACCACACACCAGTGTTCCACTCACACGCAACACTATAAAACTGAATCACAGTACTCTGCGTTTATATGGGCATTGAAAATTGTAGTTAGTAGAGGGCAATACGGGACAATCCATGCATTGCCTATAGACACTTGCTATCTTTGGCTATTATCTGATCCGTAATATCTGCCTCATATGGCGTATGTTTCTAAACGCCATTCCCGAATGCAGAAATCGTGTAGAGGAGGCTTCTGCAACATGTGGACAGAGACAGTTGTTTTGTGACAACTGACTGAAGTGGTGTCATCTTTGGCTATTATTTAATCCGTAATATCTGCCTCATATGTCGTATGTTTCTAAACGCCATTCCCATATGAACCACAGCCTAATTCCTTTAAAATGGAACAAAATGAGTAACTCCAGTTAATAACCAGGCGGATCGCTGCTTGAGTCGAATCCGACCATAGGACAAGTGTTTTAACAGAGTTGCCTAGGCCAACGCCTTCAAACTCAGATATTTCATAAATATAGCAACGAAGATCTGGAATTGTTCAGAAGTAGAAAAAGTTCATTGTGTAACGTCAAAAGTTCAGGAAATGCTTCACAAAAAGTGAAGCAAAGAGTCTTCTGGTCTGTAGTCGAATCCGAGTTCGGCGCTTCACCTTATATGCTGCTCCGGGGAAGGCTCGCACATGCGCAGGCGATCACGCTAGGAATTTGCATGGGAATCTACATAATGATTTCCTCTTCTTCACGTGACCGCCACAACATCGTCAATGGATGGTATCATAGAAGACTCCTCATTAGAATCCAAATAACTCTAAAACTATTGAAGTAGCAGATTAAGTGTACGCAGAATAAATTATCAGCTTTTAAAATTCTTTCCAAATATGCAACATTTATGTGCTTTCATGAAAAAAAAAATACATCGATTTCGACATTTTCAAATATGGCCGAATTTCATAATGGAAATCCGGTACACCCGGAAGTCTGACAGACAGACAACACGATTATATATATATATATATATATATATATATATATATATATATATATATATATATATATATATATATATATATATATATATATATATATATATATACCTTCATTAAGTCAAGCTTTCGAAGAATGAATTGGATCCCATCAGTATCAAATATTGTTATATTGCCTCTGAAATTTTGCATGCAATAAAATTATGCATCCTTTTGATTTCTTCACAAGTTGAAAAGAGGATATTAAATATCAAGAAAAGTTTGACTATATGAAATGTTTAGTCAAACTGTTGCAATCATGCTTAATATAATGGCATCAAACATTAAAGAAAACAGTATAAGCAGTAATGAAAGATTAATGATCCAGAAAGTTTTGATGATAGCATTGTAATGTTGGAATCTGTTGTATTTTAACAGTATTTCCTTTCTTGTCAACTGGAATATCAATGCAAAATACTTCAATATCTTAGAACTGTTATATCTTAAGTGTAGATTGTATAGATATCTTGGTATGGAGTTAGTCCATAATGAGCATAATCCTTTCTATTAACACTAGTATATTATATATATATATATATATATATATATAAATATATATACCTTCATTAAGTCAAGCTTTCGAAGAATGAATTGGATCCCATCAGTATCAAATATTGTTATATTGCCTCTGAAATTTTGCATGCAATAAAATTATGCATTCTTTTGATTTCTTCACAAGTTGAAAAGAGGATATTAAATATCAAGAAAAGTTTGAATATATGAAATGTTTAGTCAAACTGTTGCAATCATGCTTAATATAATGGCATCAAACATTAAAGAAAACAGTATAAGCAGTAATGAAAGATTAATGATCCAGAAAGTTTTGATGATGTTGTAATGTTGTGATGATGTTGCATTGTAATGTTGGAATCTGTTGTATTTTAACAGTATTTCCTTTCTTGTCAACTGGAATATCAATGCAAAATCCTTCAATATCTTAGAACTGTTATATCTTAAGTGTAGATTGTATAGATATCTTGGTATGGAGTTAGTCCATAAAGAGCATAATCCTTTCTATTAACTCTAGTATATTATATATATATATATATATATATATATATATATATATATATATATATATATATATATATATATATATATATATATATATATATATATATATATATATATATATATATATATATATATATATATACCTTCATTAAGTCAAGCTTTCGAAGAATGAATTGGATCCCATCAGTATCAAATATTGTTATATTGCCTCTGAAATTTTGCATGCAATAAAATTATGCATTCTTTTGATTTCTTCACAAGTTGAAAAGAGGATATTAAATATCAAGAAAAGTTTGAATATATGAAATGTTTAGTCAAACTGTTGCAATCATGCTTAATATAATGGCATCAAACATTAAAGAAAACAGTATAAGCAGTAATGAAAGATTAATGATCCAGAAAGTTTTGATGATAGCATTGTAATGTTGGAATCTGTTGTATTTTAACAGTATTTCCTTTCTTGTCAACTGGAATATCAATGCAAAATCCTTCAATATCTTAGAACTGTTATATCTTAAGTGTAGATTGTATAGATATCTTGGTATGGAGTTAGTCCATAAAGAGCATAATCCTTTCTATTAACTCTAGTATATTATATATATATATATAGTATTTGTAGCCATTGGAAGAGTGTATAATAAATCTCACGATTATCGTTTTAAAATCTTTGTTATTATTACACATTTCTTTACATCTTCCATTTCTTTATTTCTGTTTTCTCACCCCCTGAGAATACTCCCTATAGATATTAAGCAAATAACATTGAGAAGTATTGTTCTATTCTGTATTTATAAGTTTTTAATATTTAAACTATATCCATATATCCATATATATATATATATATATATATATATATATATATATATATATATATATATATATATATATATATATATATATATATATATATATATATTTATTTATTTATTTATTTGTGTGTGTGTTCATATGTTACTTATTTAGAATGGTGTAAATTCTTGGCGATTACCATAGCAATCCCAAATGTCTGCGAATTGTATGAGGGACGGCTGTCTTAAGCACATCTTGAGTGAAAGGCACGTTCGGTTTCACACGTGGACGGACGCCGAAATGGTTTAATCACAGAATGTATTCTCCAGTTTAGAATGTGTTGTATTAAGGGATATGCTGAGAGATAATTCTATTGAAACAATTTCTCTCCTTCGTTATAAGATTTCCGAAGGTTTCTCTTTCATCACCTTAGTTTGTGGCAATGCATATAATAAAACAATGAACTCACCATTAACAAGATGCGACGAGGTTTTCTACGCTAAACTCTACTTATTGCAACATAATTAGAATACATATATACTGTACTCAATCGCTAGCAGGCAACGGCCGGGAATTACCTATCGCGCGTGTTAATCCCGGTACTATATTAGTGAAACCGTGCCAGAATTCAGGCCTGCCACTACTTGTACATACGCCACACTAACCTTTCTGTCTCCACTTTATCACCAGGTCACTGGAACCATAGCTAAATTCAAAAGGCCTGCGGTAAGCTTGATAATGTCTGTACGGCAAAGCGATCTTCACTTCTTTAATTGTTTCTCGTTCCTCGCTCACCTCAGTCCGACCTCACCTCGTGACTCTTTTACGTACTAACGGACATGTACGTTATCCAAGGGGATTCCGATGTTGTAGAAAAGCGCTGCTCATTTTCATTCGCCTGTTTCTTCTTAAAACGGAGGTTTATTTAAACCAGAGAGGGGTTAATTTTTATTCAATATATCACAGATTTACAGCCCCAAATCATATAATATGAAACATATGATTTAGGGATATATATCATATATAAGTTATATATATATATATATATATATATATATATATATGATATATCATAATTATTATTGTATATTATATGTTATACATATTATATTTTGATATATATCATATCTATATAATGACAGCTAAAGGTAAACAAATTTACGTTTGTGAGCAGACACGGGGACGGGCTACTATTGCGAACCGAGCATATCTGGATATCGCGACTGGTACCGATGGACGCGGACGGACGAGACGTTTGCACTGGTGCCATCCTCAACTTTCAAAACTTTAAACTTTTGAATTATTAAACTAAAACCGCAGAACTCAAAAGAAGCGGATAGCAGACACAGCTTACATTCCGGGTGGGCCAGCTCCTTTCCGTTTCGAAAATTTCCACTATTTTCATGCATGCAAAATTAAACTTTTCCGCCCACCATCTTATTATTAACAGGTAAAGGTAAACAAACGTATGTTTGTGAGCAGACACGGGGGCGGGCTAATACCGCGAACCGAGCATATCAGGATATCGCGACTGGTACCGATGGACGCGGACGGACGAGACGCGTGCTCTGATGCCATCCTCAACTTTCAAAACTTTGAACTTTTTAATTATTAAATTAAAATCGCTGAACTCAAAAGAAGCGGATAGCAGAAACAGCTGACATTCTGGGTGGGCCTGTTTCTTTCCCTTTTGCGAATTTCTACTAATTTCATGCATGCAAAATTAATCTTTTCCGTCGTCCAATCGACAATTTTTTTTATTTCCACTTGTTCTACAACTCTTCATCTTTAAGAATATACACATTTTTATGAAGTTAAAAATGTTTTTTATTGCAAACGAAGCTTTTTCTCCAAAGCAGTTTTCCGAATATCACGAAATCGACAATTTTGATAGACAAATATTTCGGTTTTCTGCACCTAATAATGTGAGTTACGATTTATCGGTATTTGCTAGATGTTCAGCTCAGTGACGTAGCAAGCATAACTGGTGCCCGTGGCACGATTTCTTTTTGGCGCCCCCCACGAAAAATATATAGTAATATAATATATAAAATTAATTAAAAAGATAGACCATTTAGCGCCCCTCTGCAAGTGGCGCCCGAGGTATGATAGACCTCCTTGCCCCTCCCTCGCTACACCACTGGTTCAGTTTCCAAAATATATCAAATATATTTTATAAAAAAATTTTATCATTTTAAAAAACGTACTTAAAAAACTCACTTTTGAAATTTTCTGCGGTGATCGCCATAGTATCTTAATGTAATTGAATGTCGATTTCGTAATTTTTTGACTTATTATTTTACTCACTAATGATTCCAGCAAGTTCGTAAAATTTGTTTCTAATTAATGAGCAACTGATGAGGACTCTTCCTCCACCAATTTTGAATTCATTAGAGTTGTTTTTCTATTGTTTAAGCACTTTTTCACCCATGAGATTTAATATTTACATTCGGTCATGTTGCCAAAAGAAAAAAAATATTAGTTGAGAACGAGTATGAGAGCGAGTCATTTAATAATTGAAATCCAGAAATAATTTCATAGTACGAGAAATAATTTTAGTTTTAGGAAATGAGAAGTTAAAAACCTTTTAGAATTTTTTCTAATTGAATGAACTTCTTTTTTTGTTTAAAAAGCAAAATTTGAAAGCGGAAATTTGAAAGAATTATTTCAAAAGCCAAAATCCAAAATTTGAAAAAGAGAATTTTAAATAATTAGTTCGTTTTTTAAAAATTGTAATATATTTTTAAAACTGATTAAACAGTTTTCAATCTTTAAGAAATAAAGCCATTTTATTTTAAATCGAAAATGCAACACAACGGGTTGACACTCAGCTAATAATCATATAAATCTAATAATCCTTAAAATGCGAAAATACTACGTCCTACAAAATATCTATAAATATGGGTGTCGCATTGAAAAGTAGCGTTTGGATATATTTAGGCAGATACAACTTGGAAAGTTACGTTAAAACCGAAAGAGTTTTTGAAATTTCAATTTTCGCGGTAAACTTTTTAGTGCCTGTAGGCCAAGAATTGAAAGGAAAAGTTTATCTTAGAAATTAGAGAGTTGATAGTGAAACGAAAAGATGTTTTTACCGTTAATCGCTCAGTAAATATTTGAAAAAAATTTCAGAAATTGAAATAAACAGTCAGTTGCTCTGTATTCAAAAAAGGTTACATATTACTTAAGTAGACAAAATTTAACTAAAACTTTTTTCCCCCTTTGATGAAGAATACCTGAAAAAAATACATTACACGACATCCGGAAAGAAAATAAAGTGTCCATGCTGTTTATTAATTCGTAGAATGGAAATATTATCGCAAAAGATATCATTTAAATAATTCAATATTTGCACTCGCACGCAGCATGAAGAAAACCAAGCGTGCAAAATATGTTTGGAAATATTTAACTGTTAAAGAAGTATTTCATCATAACGATAGTATTTCATCTGACATCTTAGATTTAAATTTATTTAAGATCTTAGATTATAGATTCAAATATAACTTCCAAAAAAAGGTCCAAAATTATGCTTATATCTATATATATAAAAGAGCTCGTCTGTTTGTTTGTCCGCTATAGAATCATAGACTGTTTTACCCACCGGGACCAAATTCGGCACAGTTTATGTTTAGGACCCGAGAAACTTAAATCAGGAAAAACGAAATTTGGGGCTCAATTATTTTTTTTAATTAATTTTTTAATGATTTTTGTGTCTCTAAGAGGTGCGCGACCACCTTTGGAGCCCCTTCACCACAACCAGCTGCGTTAAGAGAGATGGTTTGGGGGGTGACGGGGGGGTCAAATTCCAATGCGCGGGAGGAAGAGGGTTGGGAATGACCTTTGGCCCTGGCAACCCAAATAATCACAACTGGCCACATGAACATGAAGAGCGGGGGTGCAGCCCAGTATTTTTTGATGGAATGCATGAAAAATTTTATATCTATATATCTACCCGAGCAACGCCGGGCAATAATGCTAGTATAAATACAAGAGAAATATCCAAGAGGGTCTAACTTCTTGTTAATTAATATAATTAACTGGAAAGTATTTGGGCAAATCTTTTGACATTAATTGCATGACTATAACTTCATACTCGTGTGTGATAATTAATTGAAACTAAAGCAGAATTATGATAAATATTTTTTTTTTACCTGCAAAGCTCACTTTCTGAACAGAGAAATTATTTCGACATTTATAATGAATATTGTATAAATAAAATTTTAAAAAACCTTCGCAACCAATAGTGTTCGAACCTAGGACTTGCTCCGCCGAACGTCAGCATTCTAACCACATCTCCCCCCAAACACTTGCTACGCGGAAAATCCAATGACTTATAAATATCGCTTCATCTCCGAAGAGATCACGATCGCCGTCCGAATCTACAGGGTGATTCAAAAATTCATGTGCAAACTTTTAGGGGAGGTAGAAAACTCAAAAATCAAAACACATAGGAATGTATGATCGGAAACGCAGAAACTTAACGCTGGAGGGCGGACCATACCTCTTGCCAACCCCACTGGATGGCCGGAAAGATCGCATTTTTCTGGAGGCGGTAGAAAACTCAAAAACAAAACAGAATCACATAGGAATGTAAGACTGGAAAAGCAAATCTGGCGAACTGGAGGAAAAACAAAGATGCAGAAATGAAAAGCCAACATTTCTGAAATTTTGTTTATCCTCTAGCTGATCAGGTTTGCGTTTCCGATCATACATTTCTATGTAATTCTCTTTTGTTTTTGAGTTTTCTACCTCCCCTAAAAGTTTGTACATGGTACTTTTGAATCACCCTGTATACTGTAAGCAATAAGCTGCCGATTTACATAGAAATTAATACTGCTGATTTCCATAGATTAATACTGCCGATAGATTCATACTGCCAATTTCCATAGAAAATAATATCGGTCAGTTCCTATTCAATACATATTCAATACTATAAATACAAATTATATCGGTCAGTTCCTATTCAATTCAATAGTAGATTAATACTGCCGATTTCCATAGAAAATTATATCGGTCAGTTCCTATTCAATACAAAATGCACATATATGTGTGTTAGGTTTCAAAATATTACAGGCCTCTCATATCTTTTTTAAATTCTACAGAGTAATTTTCCGAAAAATGATCAGTTGTTTCGGACACTATACTTGAAGTACAAAAAGTATGAAGAATATCGGATAGGTTTGAAAAACGGATAGAACAGATTAACATAAAGTCGAGTACAATAAAAAATTATACATTTTAGAGATTCCTACGACAGAAATGCGATCGAAGAATAGTAGTCACACTTTATATATAGAAAATTGTCGAAATCCATGTGCGATAAAATATCTCCTTTGCAGCCGCAAAATATCATGCAAATAATACTTTTTTAGTACGTCACCCTACAATTAATGGAAGTGCATCCTATTTATCATCATCTCGCTTCTAACATAAAAATGTATTTCCAGGAATTCATCTTTTATTATGCGGAATTAGAGCATGTAATAAAATAGATGACCGTATAGTGGCAATTTTTTTTAAATTGTTAATTTGAGAAAAACACATTCTGACACATGTCTGAGATAACTAAAAGTAACAAACACAAATTTAATAGGCATTCTTAACATTTAATTTCTCTTCTTCTTACTGAAAATTAATTTTATTATTAATTTCAAATTTGCTCAGAAAACATCATAATAATTATTCACATACATTAAGAAATTATTCGAACACATAATCAATCCTAATTACATATATTAATTATTCTGTGCTCTCGCCTGATAAAATATATTACAAATTAATTATTACTCACCGCCACCCTCATTGGAGACTGAAGATTTATATCTCGTACCTAAAACTCGGTCAAAAAAGCAGACCAGAAAAATCATCATACAAAATGGCGACTAGCTGAAGAGCGGACAACCTAGAGGTGTATATCAGTCGCATCCTTTTTTTCAACTGCCCAAAAAATTCCCAGCACCGGAAATGCAGAGGTCAGAAAATGCTCTCGAACAATTCACACCTTTCAGATATATCATTGGTTAAAAGATGGTTGCTGGGCCGTTGGTATGGGGAAACTATGTTCCGTTAATGACCGAAAAGGTGGCAAGTAATTCTCCCTTCTGTGCACATGACCTTGCGTACTATACGTACTGTTACAGGTCACACCTAATTGCCTACGGGAAGCACATTCCCTTCTTCCCGGAAAACCGGTACGAAAAACCACAGGAATGATTTTGAACACATATATATTTTAAGATTTACAAAAAAAAAAAATAGATACACTTATAAATGTACATAGAACCGAATTAATGTTGTATCGAAATTGTAAAATTAGAAAATATATTTTTTTTAGAGATAAATCAGTATATTAATCAAAATAATTACAAAGTCGAGTTCCATGTCACATCTTTCTAAGTTCATGAATATACAAATATACAGGGTTCGTTGCGAAGGAGAAGCAAAATCCAAATTACATTACAAACGACGCCAACAAAATGATTTTGTGTGTAAATTAATTGAAACCTCGGCAGAATTGAGACAAAATTTTTATTTAGCTACAAATCTCCCATTTTATTAATGAAGAAGGCTAAAAATATCGGCATTTATAATTATACTTGTAATAAAACCATAAAACAAATCTTGCAATAATCAGTATTTGAACCCCCGAACTACACAGCGAAATACCAAGGCCCCAGCTACTCTGTCAAAGAGACATTTGCTAAGCGGAAAATCTATGTATTAAGTTGCTAAGGCAATTCTTCGAGCAGTCCATGAGAGAAAACTACTTCAACAATTAACTTCATTTTGGTCTTAAGGCTGCTATGTACAACCCCATTAGATTCGCTCACCTCAATGTTAACCTATGGAGAAAATTTTTCCACGGGTTGTCGACTTGGATTCAAATATTTAAAAAAAAATTGTATTCCGTCATAGAAATTTTTTTTTTACATTTGTGTACATTTTCCGCTTTAAAAAAAATGCAATTAATATTTTAAAATTTAAATTATTGAGGGAAAAATATGGTATAGTGTGTTTTATACTCTCATAAATTCCTCCGGTGGACGAAAGTTATAAAATGAGTCCTGTAGCGCTTAGCAGAAAAGTTCAGGCTATGTGACAATACCAATTTTATTTGATTATCAGCATTCATGTACCTGTAAATAGTTAACAAAAATATATTTTAAATAAAAAATTTGGGGGCGGTGCTTAACCCCCCTATGGAGAGAGAGCCCTTACAATCCCTCAAAATGTCAATCCTAAAGGGGGTGGAATTCTCGAACTGTCAACCGGACTCCTCCCACTACAAGAGTCTGCAAGAAGAGGGAAAGGGAAATGCGATTTTTTTCTTAGTATATAGCAGCCTTAAACGAAGGATTTTAGTCTATATATATGTCAAATTTTGTTTTTGTAACCGCAATTTCTATAAATTAGTGATAATTTACGATTAATAATTGCTCTCTGCGGAAGCTCAGTGACATGTTTTTAATCTGGTTTTAGGTACAGGGTGCGGCAGAAAGAACGTTCCGAGGGTATAAATAAATAAATTAATAAATAAATAAAATAAATAATAATAAAATAATTAATAATAAATAAATAATTTTTTTCACAGGTATAAAAGATTTCGTTTTCTATCTTGCTTTGCATTTTTTTTATTTATTGACGCTCCAAATCAAAACGTTCTTTCTGCCGCACACTGTACTTACTACGCACGGGGCCACATAAACACGCTCATTTGTTTACACGTCACTACAAATATTCAACACGTTAATTTGGAATCTCTCTAGCTCTCTCTCTCTCTCTCTCTCTCTCTCTCTTCCATTTTTATTTTTATTTATGTTTGTGAGATATAGAATGAAACATGATGGAAATTGTTCATTTCACGCTGTTGAGTTACCATACTTCTTTTTATTGGGTTCAATAGTATATTTTAAAGTGTATTTCTGCATTCTTAAAATTACGATTTTCACCATTTGGCAATGACGTATTGAGTATAATGTGTGTATTAGTACATTTATTGACAATCCAGCCGTTATGTTTTGAAGAGTACCAACTAGCTCATTTAATAACGTTTCATCTCCGCAGAGTTCGCTATCGACACGGAATTTACTATAATAATGTACGAAATAGGCCTAAGCCTGTCCCAGTTATTGACCATTTATAAAAAAACCATACAATCCAGTCTAAATTCAATACAAAATACATACATGAGTGAGTTCGATTTATGTACTTCTCAATATAGGAGGCATCTAAATTTTCGAATTTTGTATATAGCATTTTTCTCGGATACTTTACTCGGAGTACAAAATTCTGAAGAAAACCGGATGATTTCGCAAAAAGGATAGATAAAATCCAGTAACATAAGAAAAAAATCTATACCCTAGAGATTCCTACGAGATAGAGGCGATCGAAGAATAGTATTCGTATCTTATATTGAGTAAATTTTCGAAAACTCTGTGTCATAAAATACTATTTTCACAGCCAAAAAATATCCTGTAGATAATATTTTTTATACCCACATCCCTACTATTGAAGAAGCACCACCATAATTAAAATCCTCTCTTTCTAACATAAAACTTTATGTCGAGGAATGACTCTTTTCAAATAAATATTCATGTATTTAGAACGACAATACACATCTTTTAACATAAAACTGGAATGCGTCTTATGGTCCGAAGGTAACATTAAAATAAATTGAATATCTTACTAAACCAGGTGATCATAATTAAACTTGGTCTATTCAGAGCCCTCTGTAGCTGTAACAAAATGGCGGATTGAGTTGAAATTTTTCAGGTAGACAATTCAAAAGATGCGCTGAAAGATTAAAAGAAGAAAAAAAAAGTTCAAAAATTCCGCTAGGGGGCGCATTACATGTAAATAATTTAAACAAGCTACAAATTCTAATTCAAGCATAATTATTTGTTACACACTGTCCAGCGATAAAAAAAAATGTTGAATGTGGACTCCCTCATTAGTATGTTAAATGAGCAGACGATGAACAGTGTGTTGAACAGCGTACCGCAGCTGGTCGCCAGTAATGTGTCGAGCATACAATGTTATGCGGTTCTTCAGGTCAACCAAAGTTGCAACATTCCCCCTATAAACAACGTTCATTAAATGACCCCATAACCGAAAATCACGCTGAGTGAGATCAAGAGAACGGGCCGGCCAAGGAGTAAGAAAAGATCGCCTAATCACCCTGTCATCCTTAAAATGTTGTCGCAAAAACCTCAGTACACATAGTTCATTATGTGGAGGGACACCATCCTGCATAAAAGTAATAGACTCAAGGCATTGTCGCTGCTGGAGTTGAGGTAAAACGAAACTGCTGATCATGGCACAATATATGAGGGCTGTTACAGAACATGTGACATGGCCATTATCTTTAAGTTACTCGAAAAAGAATGGTCCAAGGATAAATTGGGAAGCGAATCCACGCCAGACGGTAACTTTAGGCGAGTGTTGCGGAATTGTGTAGAAGGCAAGTGAATTTTCTAAGGCCCAAATTTGACAATTCAGGGTGTTCACTGTTCCTTTCAGATAAAAATGAGCCTCGTCACTCCAGAGAATGTTCCACAGCCAGGAGTCATCGACTTCCATTTGGGAAAGAAAAGTCAGCGCAAAATATAAGCGACGGTCACTGTCGATAAGAAGCAGTTGCTGGTTGTAGTTGATCTTATACGGAAAAACTTCACTATTTTTCTCAGGATCTTCTACGCTGTGATATATGGTACGTCTAACTGTCGTGATACTGCATGTGCACTGCTGATTCCAAGATCATTTGTCAGTGACTGCTCGACAACGGCCGTTGCTACTTCTGAAACGACTTGTTCGCTGACAGGCTTTCACCCTCTGACAGGTTGAACACTTAAACACCCACTGTTTTCAAAACGAGATATCATGTCTCTCACACCTTGTGGAGACATTGGACCCCGACGCAATTTCTTTTGACGTCGAAATTCGCGAAGAGCTGCAACAGCATTCCGATTTACGATTAACGCACGTTCTTGTAATTTAATTGCCATCGTAACTGAAAGAATGATACTCACTCGATCTCATCCTATTTATACTCAGAATTCACTTTGAATTCGTACGCTTATGCAAATCAAATTGTTTTCTTCTTCACTTGCAGTGCCACATTTATCAACTTTTGTACCCTCATAATGCTTCAAAATGTAAAAATACGTTTTAAACATCATAATGCTTGAGAATATAAAGATAAAATTTAAAATGACTTTTTTACTGTGCACAGTTATTTATTACATGACTTTTCAAGCAGGCTGTAAGGCGCTCCGTAGTGGATTTTTTTAACTAATTTTTTTTTTAAGGAATCTTTCAGAGCAACCTTTGAGTTATCTATCTGCAAAATTTCAGCTCAATCCACCTTTTAGTTACAGCTATAAAGGTCTCTGAATAGGCCAAGCTTAATTATGATCACCTGGTATATTATATAGATTATTTATTATATTATATTATATTATATATTATATATATATATATATATATATATATATATATATATATATATATATATATATATATATATTATCTTTATTATGTATGAAATTGAAACTTTATATACCTTTATTGATCTTTATATACCTAACAAAATGCAAAATATTCTTTTCTAAATATCCTCCCATTGGAGGTTCGTTTACGGTCCGAAAAAAGACCTTAAATGTACAGAATTCATCCACATGGGAAAGCTGCAACGTTTAAATTCCTTTTCAGGTGATGTCGACAAAAATGTGTTTTAATTATTCAAACCTCTATAAAATTGTTTAAATATAGTATTTAGCATAGAATTTCACATTTCTTGAAAGCAGAAGGCTAAAAATATCAACATTCAGGATTAAATTCGTAGCACAAACATTTAAAAATAAACTTTGAATACCTTCGTATTCGAACCCACGATTTGTTAAGCCGAACACCAGAGCCCTATCCACGCTGTTTTCCAGACAGTTAATATATGGAAAATCCAAAGATATATAAATAACATGTAATCTCCGATGAGATAGCGATCGCCTTTGGGGTTATACTGTACGATATATTCATATTTTCCTCTCGATTTTTGCCGATTTATAAAGATGATCATTCCTTTCATTCAAAGTATATACAGTGGTACCTCGACATACGAGTTTAATTCGTCCCATGACGGAGCTCGTAACTCGAAATACTCGTATCTCGAATCAATTTTTCCCATTGGAATGAATTGAAGTGCCATTAATTCTTTCCCGGCTCCTCCCAAACACAGCAATTTTTGGTTACATGGTTTTAAA
The DNA here is from genome assembly GCA_907164885.2 of Dolomedes plantarius. NCBI lineage: Eukaryota > Metazoa > Arthropoda > Arachnida > Araneae > Dolomedidae > Dolomedes > Dolomedes plantarius. The sequence continues at coordinate 205,081,895 of OU015493.1, forward strand.
TAAGAAAAATGAGCTTATAAATAACGAACGTTGTATAAAAACGCAATACAATAGAATGCACAGCAATAAAGTTGTTTTATTAAGTGTAATGTACAACATTTACCTTGGAAATCAGACTTGAAGATGCTGATGAAAGAGAAGGAGAAAAGCTGAACTGAAAAATTAAATCTTATTCGTTGATTTTTGGTCTTTTCGCCACATGTTCCTCGCTTTCCCTTTTATTACGAGTTACCCACTTAAAGTGAGACACGGGAGCTAAGCGATTGTTGCATCGTTCACTGGGATGTAATGTTCAAATTCCTCTATCTGAGAATCCCAAGATCGTTTTCTCAGAATCCGTAGAAGGAGGAGAGCTTGCGATCATCGGACCAAGGTCATCCCATCCCCTAGAATCCATGGCGAGTACCAGTGTGGGGGAGGGAATTTAAGCTATCTCTCTGCGAGAGAGGTTGGCAATTGTTCGGTTTCGGAGGGCGACTCAAGTTTGGGCACAGCAAGCTGCCTCGGGTGATAATTGTTGAGTGTTAATCGGTTTAAGACTGGATAGTAGCCTTAGAATGATATGTATATACTTGTATAATAATTGCACATAAAAGTTGTAAATATTATATGCTTCTCGTGTTCTCAATTGATGAGCACATTGCGTTCGCTGCGCAAACTAGCTACGGGGTATCTGAAGCTTGCTCGTAACCCGAATTTTTGCTCGTAACTCGAAGCAAAAATCTGCCGAGAGAATGCTCGTATCTCGAAAAACTCGTAAGTCGAGACACTCGTAAGTTGAGGTAGCACTGTATATGAAACGGGCTTGATTTACGCCCGTTTACTAAATTCAGTTCGTGGCACCGAAATCACGTAAACTCCTTGAGATCCTAAGTAATGTAGTCTAAAAACAGGAAGCACACGTTATAAGTCCAAGTAAATCAGGTTTATTGTTTCATCTATTACAACCACTGATCCAAGTGCACATCATAGCGCTCGCCATTTTAAAGAAACCGCCGCGGCACCGAGCTAAACGCCCGCAAGCTCCCAATTTAATCTGCATGATTCTATGTTCTCATCAGCGCCTCCCACTTTATCACGCATGCCCTAAGCACCACATGGACGTTCTAGAATCATCTTTTGTTTTCGTAACCGTTAATTTTCGTGCCAAACCCTGTACGTCTAAAATAGATTCCTTCGATGGAACTTCCATTTAGTTTCGCGAATCGAGGTCATCCATTCTAGACGGGGAAAAGCCTTTTTTCCAACGCGTTTTGCCAAGTATTTTAATGTTAAATATGATTATTCTGAGGTCACCCTATAAATTGCTTAATTACTATTATTTTCTAATTAATTCTTAACATATATATATATATGAGGTGTGATTGGAAAGTTTTAAGACTGGACTTGCAATTTCAAAATGACAATACAGATTGACTGTTGCGATGAATCTTTTCCAAAGTAGTCCCCTTCTGACTGATCGAACCAACTCCAACGGTATTTCCAATTCTGGAAGCATTCCTGGCAATTTTCGTATCTTAAAAGGTATTATGAACCGTCTCCGGATTTCCTGTATGTCTTCAACTGAGTAAAATCCCTTCCCTTTCAGCGAAATTATCAATTTGAGAAACAAGAAGAAGTCGGCAGGGATAGATCTGGAGAACAGGGGGGGGGGGTTGCAGAATTACAGGAATTTGGAATTTTGCCAAAATTCCTTGATGGAGAGCGCACTATGAGCCTGAACGTTATCGTGGTGGAGAAATCAATTATTGGCTCGCCAAAGTGCAGACCTTTTCTTCCTCACATTTTCGCGCAAACGCTCAAGGACATTTTTATAGTATTTCTGATTGACTGTTTGGCCCCCTAGGGCCATACTCACGATGCCCAATAACTGTTGAATCGAAAAAAATTAACAACATATTCTTTACTTTCGACCAATTATCTTGCGCTGTTGCAGGTTGCGGTGAACCTGGACTGTTCCACGGAGATGATTGTGCCTATGTTCCTGGTTCATACCCATAATCCCACGAATAGTCGAATGTAATGACTTTATTTAACAAATTTTTGTCGTTTTCGGCCTGATAAAGCAGTTCTTGGAACACTTAACGTCGGTGGTCTTTCTGCTCGTCTAACAGCAATTTCGGAATGAATTTTGTGGACACTTCATGCATGTTAAAAATCTTCTGTTAAAAATGACGGACCGCGTAAAAACTTAAATTTAGTTCACCAGTCATTTCCCTAATTGTCAATTGACAGTCAGAGTGTACTAAATCTTGAATTATAGCCATGTTTTTGTTGGTTATTGAAGTTGAAAGTATGCCAGACCGGGGATCATCATCGACTGATTCGCCGCCATTTTAACACTGTTTTTATTAACTTGCTTTCTTGTTTGTGTGTTTGTGTGTTTGCCTCGTACAAATCTTTTTATATATCATGTTTTTAATTTTTCTGTTGAATCATATAAACTTGACAATTCTATGTATTAATAAATACATTTTAAAAATTTTTTTGATGAATTATCCCATCAACTTGAAAGAAAATGAAGTTAATTGGAAGTTAACTTGCATTTAACTTTTCGTTCCTGTTTCGGCCAATATATGGCGGCACCAATCTACAAAACAAAATTAACTGAAAATAACTGAAAATTAATTTAATTCTGCTTAAAGATGGCTAAAAGTATTCAAAAATACATTGTCATCGTGTTCTGAGGTATTTTAAAAGTTGCAAATGTCAATCTAGTCGGGAAGTTAGTTAAATATCGACTGCAAGATTTGTACAAAATTAACTGAAACTAACTGAAAATTAATTTAATTCTGCTTAAAGATGGCTAAAAGTATTAAAAAAATACATTGTCATCGTGTTCTGAGGTATTCTAAAAGTTTCAAATGTCAATATAGTCGGGAAGTTAGTTAAATATCGATTGCAAGATTTGTACAAAATTAACTGAAAATAACTGAAAATTAATTTAATTCTGCTTAAAGATGGCTAAAAGTATTAAAAAATACATTGTCATCGTGTTCTGAGGTATTCTAAAAGTTTCAAATGTCAATCTAGTCGGGAAGTTATTTGTACAAAATTAACTGAAAATAACTGAAAATTAATTTAATTCTGCTTAAAGATGGCTAAAAGTATTAAAAAAATACATTGTCATCGTGTTCTGAGGTATTCTAAAAGTTTCAAATGTCAATCTAGTCGGGAAGTTAGTTAAATATCGATTGCAAGATTTGTACAAAATTAACTGAAAATAACTGAAAATTAATTTAATTCTGCTTAAAGATGGCTAAAAGTATTAAAAAATACATTGTCATCGTGTTCTGAGGTATTCTAAAAGTTTCAAATGTCAATCTAGTCGGGAAGTTATTTGTACAAAATTAACTGAAAATAACTGAAAATTAATTTAATTCTGCTTATAGATGGCTAAAAGTATTAAAAAATACATTGTCATCGTGTTCTGAGGTATTCTAAAAGTTTCAAATGTCAATCTAGTCGGGAAGTTAGTTAAATATCGATTGCAAGATTTGTACAAAATTAACTGAAAATAACTGAAAATTAATTTAATTCTGCTTAAAGATGGCTAAACGTATTAAAAAAATACATTTTCATCGTTTTCTGAAGTATTCTAAAAGTTTCAAATCTCAATCTAGTCGGGAAGTTAGTTAAATATCGATTGCTAGATTTGTACAAAATTAACTGAAAATAACTGAAAATTAATTTAATTTTGCTTAAAGATGGCTAAAATTATTAAAAAATACATTGTCATCGTGTTCTGAGGTATTCTAAAAGTTTCAAATGTCAATCTAGTCGAGAAGTTATTTGTACAAAATTAACTGAAAATAACTGAAAATTAATTTAATTCTGCTTAAAGATGGCTAAAAGTATTAAAAAATACATTGTCATCGTGTTCCGAGGTATTCTAAAAGTTTCAAATGTCAATCTAGTCGGGAAGTTAGTTAAATATCGATTGCAAGATTTGTACAAAATTAACTGAAATTAACTTAAATTTAATTTAATTCTGCTTAAAGATGGCTAAAAGTATTAAAAAAATACATTGTCATCGTGATCTGAGCTATTCAAAAAGTTTCAAATGTCTATCTAGTCGGGAATTTAGTTAAAAATCGATTGCAAGATTTGTGCTTGACAAACACACAAACACACAAAGAAGAGAGCAAGTTAATAAAAACATGGTAATAACAACTTGTACATAGAATTTAAACTTTATATAATTTTAAACAGCTTCCAGGAATTAATATCTAAAATAAGCACATAAACTGCTTCGTATTCTTTTAAACTTGAACTTTAATTTAAGATTGTGGAATGTAATATTCAGGTTTCCGTTCATGTTTTTATTTAATAAACTTAATTTCGGTGACTAAACAGACTATCTTGGGAAACATTCTTGAAATTTCTAGTATCTATAATGCTAAAAGTGGAGCATTCTTGTACTTTAAGATCGATAATTTAATTCTACTTAAAAGTGATATAAGTTTTGGACACTTTACAAAGGAGAACAAAGGTCTGAAGAAAACCGCATGAGTTAGAAAATCGAAGAGTTTCTGGATATAAAATCTGAACATAAAAAAATGATTATATATTCTAGAAATTGCTACGAGAGAAATTAGTGTATACTTCCGAAATCTTTGCGTCATAAAATTTTCTTTTTGTGGCCCAAAAACATCATGCAAATAATTATTTTTTCTTTCGAACGTCAACTAAACTATTGAAGAAACAGCACACACACACACACACACACACACATATATATATATATATATATATATATATATATGTCACGGCCTTTCGCCGCGCAACCTTTAAAACACTAATTACTTGAAATGCAGTCATAAAACAGTATGCCGGTGGAAGAACTAATACTTAATTAACATTTAAACACCTTTTTATTAATTAACATTAATCGAATACCCAATTAACCCAGCTAATCGGCATTTTCAATCATCTCCCTGAGCTCCCTACAGACGCACGTCCTGACTCTATCAAAGATTTCCCTAAACTGTGTAATTTCTTTCTCTTCCGTTATATAAAGGCGTAGGTTATCATCTAGAGCCCCTTTCTCGAACATCCGATGGATTGTATAAGACAACGCGCGTGTGAGCAATTCGATGACCCTGAACTCTTAACTGCGAAAAACACTCTACTTCCTAAATTGGAAAACACACTAGGACTGTAATAGAAAATTACCGTTTAACGCTCTTTACTATAGTTAAATATATCTTATTCTTCTATCATCACATATATATACTAGCTGAAAACCCGCACTTCGCTCCGGAGTACATTCAAATTAAATACAACGGTCAATGTATGCAATTAATGCCAAAAACAATTAATATATGTATATATATATTAATAATAAATACGACGATCAATGTATACAATTGATGGGAAAAAATATTTACGAAAAAATCGTAAGGGATATTTTTATAGACATTATATTTTAAGGGATATTATTAATGTAGAAGAAAATATTCAAATTAAATCTAATAGGACATACTAAAGAATATAGTACAGTTAATATAGTACAGTTTGAGGAACATTTCTTGTACTATATTTTAATATTTTTTTGGATAATGTCCAATCGTCTGCCGCATAGTAAGGGAAAAATATTTTTTTCTATTTCAAGGTTATGGACGTGACGATAAATTTATTTAAATTACCAGATAAGAGATCACGTGATCAGCATTTAATAAATTAAATTCTAAAAATAAATCTTTTAAAAATTCACCAAAAATCAGAAAATGGAGGTAAAGATCCGAAAAGGGTTTCAATTTAAAGGAATTTTTATGATCTTTCACGTGATATAAATTTCATAACCCTCAAATTATTATTTTTAATGCAAACTTAAAAGAAGTTACTAAAACAGCTTAAAAATTTAATTTTAAAAAATCTAAGAAGAATTTTTCAAAAATCTTTCTTAGTGCCCCCCTGCACTGTAAGAAGAATCGCCATGCAAAATTTCAGCCCTTTAGGTCCAGCGGTTTGATCTGTGCGTTGTCTGTCAGCCAGTCAAGCAGTTACGGATCTGCTTTATATATATAGATAACTGTACAGCCCTCATCACGAAGGAGTATCACCAATATATTAATTCCTGAACATTTGATGACGAGAAAAATAAGTTTCCTGATTATTAATTTAAACCTCAACAATATCGTAGTAAATGGTTTTTTAGCATCGAAGCTCCCATTTTCTAAATTGAGAAGGCTGAAAATACCAGCATTTATAGTTAAACGTAAAGAAAAATTTCAGAAAACTTTAGCAATGGAAAAGTTTAGTTGAAGCATTTAGTATTCGAAACCACGACTTACTCAGCCGAATGTCTGGTCCCTAACCACTTCGCTTTCCAGACAGATGCTATACGGAAATTCTAAATATATATATAAATAATACATATATATCATCTTCGAAGATATCTCGATCACCGACGAAAGTTATACTATACGAAATATTCGTTTTTCTGTGTCTACTATTGCCGAATTATAAAGAAAATAATACCTTTCGATTTTATTTAATACAATCTATATGCGCGTGTTAGATCTATGTATTCCTCTATATATGGCGAATATACCTTTTTTGATTTTGCCAGTATCTTTTCGATAGATGAGACACCATTTTGGATATTGGAGTCGAAGTACTAAAGTAAAGAAAATAGATGAGTTCTGAAATCGTTTAGAGCATTAAAGAAGTGTTCTCAGTGAGTTTCACCGAGGGGTTACAAAGGTTGACTGCTCAAAGCCCATAACCAGCTTGTCATTTAAAATGTTTATGAATAAGTTTAAGACAGATTATTGTTAAAATAGTTTCGTGTTTTCTTCATTTCACAATAGAATAAGTTCAACTGTGATTAATTGGATCCCTCTTGCATTACGGTATGACAATGGCGGCTCCACTCCAACGATTTGGGGGGGGGAGGCAATGTCGGCTCTTAGGGTTATATATATATATATATATATATATATATATATATATATATATTTATATATATATATATATATATATATATATATATATATATATATATTTATATATATATATATATATATATATATATATATATATATATATATATATATATATATATATATATATATATATATATATATATATATATGTAATGAAATAAGATCAGATTACAGAAATATTAGAAAAAGAAATTTATTTCCGAGTGGCTAAACAGACATCTTATCTAATGGAAAGCCAACACCCGAGTGATTCCCGGGGTTTGAGTATAGAGGTATCTGCGGTTGAAGAATTTGCTGACCAAAGATGTTTCTTGCAAGCTGCATCAGTTGTGCAGGACGATTGCCTTATTTGGGCATAGAAAAGTGTGGCTTGCCCAGGGATTGCTGACGCTATGAAAAATATTCCTGGGTTCTTGAAAACAGAATTTGGTAATGCCATCTTAAGCATGGGAAGGGAAGAAAATTTACAGGGGATCAACTTAAATTTTATATCTTTCATATCCCCCCATTTTAAAAACGTTGTCTACCCGGGTGGAGGCTCTCATACATAACATAAAAAAATAAACTACAAAATATTACAATTATACAGAATAAAACAGAAGATTACAAATATATCTGGCAAAGTCCACAATGGTTCCACCAGATAGCAGGTCCATTCGGTTTCCCTACTATCCTTCATCTTATTTGCTTCGTATGCACTTAACCATAATTACAGTATAAGTTCAAAATATAAGACTGGTATTCAAAATATAAGACGATAACATAAATTCTATGATTACATGACATATTATCTTGATATATTTGATATGAATAAAACACAATATAAATATTTACACTACCTGGAAACTATCTCTTAACACTGTCCACATATTGTATTATTATTAGTTCTCACCTTATATTCTATTAATACTGACATTGTTTATATCACAATCAAATTCACTCTATTATATTTTTAAACTTCCTTGGTTACTCTTATATTCATAACAATTCTCTATTCATGCGAAATTACAAGATTATAAATTTTTACATTAATTTCATATCAATATCTCTTCTTTTTCTTCAAAGTACTGTTACATTAATAAAACAACTTCATTACATCAAAATTCGTTTCAATAGCAATACACATTTAATACCTTTAACATACCTTACTTCTTATACACAAATCACATCTCTCTCAAACAACCGTGTATCCTCACGTTTGCTGAGGAATGCTTACTATGAAGTTGGAAAGAAGGTTAAAACAAATTCCTCCCGCCACTTCAAAAGAAAATTTTTGTGGATGAACAAATGTAGATAAATGGATTCAGTTTCTCAACTGTAGTTGCTCTCAAAGGAAAACCCCAAGATCCAAAAATAAAAATTTTGCCGAATGAAAAAAAAATGTGTTCGAGTTGTGTGGCCATCACAACCCGACAATTTTATTAAAAAAATTAGCAAAATAAAAACAAAACAAGAACAACTCAACTGAGGAAAAGAATGCATCATGACATTAAATTAAATATTATAAAATTCAAAATTCACCTTAATAATTATAAAATTGATTTGTTATATTATTCTGAAAGTGTTACTTCAATTACAGCATAGAATTTAGATACCTGTCAAGTTTTTTAACAATATATAAGATCATAAATTAAACAACTCAAAATAACTTGTTATAACTTCTTAATTAAGTAAATGGGCATCATCTTCATATTAGGCAATATTCAAAACATTGTGTGCTTTAACATCGTCACCAATTTCACTTCAAAATAGTCAAATTCTAAAAGCATTGGTACCTATCATGACATAAGTGACAAACCTGGAGGTGAAATGGGCTATCCTCTGTGATGTCTAACGTGAAAGATTGTCAGTGATCACGAGAGTGCCTTGGTGCAAAGACAGCAAGAGGCTCATCCCTCTAGGGGAGGAACTACTCCTTGTGCGAGCAAAAGGGTTCTCCGGTGTCAACAAAAATAATATAACTCAGATCATCAACACACTTGACAAAATTAGGGGTAACCTGTGACATGTCATGTTAGCCCTAACATTGACAAAATTTTTCTTTAATTTAAGCACATCAACATTCCTTTTAATAAATATTCTTTTGAAATAATTCAGATGGTAATTTGGGGAAGGCAAACTAGCATCAAAAGTTCTCTAAATAAATATAATTAACTACGAAATTTAGGTAGGTATCTAAATGCATCAAAGTTAGGTTATCTTCATCATGTGTCAACAATCTTCATTACAATATCAGTTATTAACATATCAAAAATATAAAAAACACCTATAATACTCAAATGTAATGTAGAAGACCACATTTGTTCCAGAAATTTTTCTCAAAATAATACTACAACTATACAATTGCTTATGAGATCCACATTAATAAGTACACACAGAAGTAGCTCAAAAAGAGAGTTTAAACTAGTTTTTTTTTTTTTTTTTTTTTTTTTTTAACAACACACAAAGTTTAACCACATAAGAGGAGTCAAAGGGGTGTTAGGCACCCAACAAAACAAAAAGGAAACGGATCTCTGACATTCACATTATGATACTACCATTATTATTTTCACTATGATTATTTTCCTTTAAATCAAAAACACATCATAAAATACAAGAGAAAAAGTATTTGTTTTTAAATGTATGAAATCAAAATTTATAACCCTTCAAATTTCTTTACAGTCTTCCAAACAACTTCCTTTCATTCTAATTATTATTCATGTACTTTTCATAATCATTCAATAATCAACTAAAAACTCTAACCAATATGTGAATTGAAAGAAACATGTAAAACTGGTCATGCTTGTTCAAAACTTATAAATCCTTCTCTTAATTGATAAAATATGTAATATTCCTCACACTTTATTCAATATATTCAAACATATTTCTCTTTATACTTTTTTTTCCTATTTATTTATTCTCTATTCTTTCTATTTTGAGAAATTTCTGGAGTGGGCGAACATTTATTAGCAGACGGGTGTGAAAAATCATCCGTGGCTTATTATTATACCCTAGCAGCTTTTAGAAGGACGCTCCGTTTATATGACAAACTACTCCTTGAATTTCTAATTTTACACCAGAAAATCTCCTATAGTACTTATATTCCTCACTAACCTTCAACATAATATAATCACGAGGATTGAAAACCATACTTTAATACTTCAATATAATAAAACAAATTATTAACTCTTATAATTTCTAAAATATTTTATAAAGATGAGAAAATATTCATGTGGATAATTTAAAAACTCAAATGCAAAAAACATTGATTAAAACATGGAAGAGAAACGAAGAAAGAACATACATCATACAAAATGAAAGAAAGCAAATTTAACTTTTACTCGACTTATTTTTACAGAGGCTCTGAGAAATTCTATTTATTTATCACTCATTATTGAGGCGAGAAAGGAAAAAGGAAAACATTATAAAATTGAAAAACAAGTACAATTCCGTAAACACCCGATTCGTCTGAGCGGTGGATGGCTAAACGATATTTATTGCTGTGGAACATAACCTTCAACTATGTGTATACAATAACGCGCACGCTGGCTCTCGACCCATGTTTATAGTAGGAATGACCTACTTTACTCCGTATTTTACAAGATTTAAAACTGCGTGTGAGAAACATATACTTAAAAGAACGATCTGCTCTTGGCTAGTTTAAAAAGAATAAAAATAATGTTAAATTTCTGAACAAAAGTATGATTAAATTTACGTTTGTAATTGATTTAGCTAACCCTTTTTAGTATCAACATATTTCAAAACATTAATTATAATTTCACATACATAACTTACACACTTTCATAAAATTTTATCATTATAACTTTTACTTAAGGATAATCAATTAATCATAAAAACAGATATGTGAAAAGTTATGCAATTTTATAGGCAATTCGTCTTACCTTTGAGAGTCCCAATTTAAATATTTATTTTTTATTTATTTATTTATTTTAATAATTGTTTTCTTCGGCATAACATTTAATTTTATGGAAATATATCACCAATGGTTACATAACTTCAAATCCAAACGTTCGTAGGGGAAGGAGTGGGAAAAAGTCTGATCCGGAACAAGTTGTTGACGCAGGAGCAAACATTTTTCTTCTGGTTGCAGCACAACATAATTTAGTAGCAGCATTTCACGATTCGAGTAATTCAAAACAAAGTGAGGCGTTGTGGGCAGGTGAAGAAAGCGGAACAATTTTATGCTGTAATAAGTGACACATAGAAAAAAGGGAGAGCCGCGTAAACATAGACTTGAGCACTCATATTGAAAAAAGGATGATTCGTTGAGGTGAAAACGTAGACATCGCATAAATTTCTTGTACGTAATATTACCATTTGAAGATTCTAAAAAAGCTTTTGAAATTCTTGTATCGAATTAAACACTTGAAATCCAGCGGCTAAGAGCTGCACAAATATCCTTTCATTTTTTAGGATAGACACTTAAAATTTTATTTTATGGAAGATATAATACGTTGCAAACGAAAAATTTTCTTCGTAACACAATTATAATTAATCATTCGAAAATCGTAGGGCACCCCGGCCAAGAATAACATCCTGCCGGCTATAAATTCTGTAATGAAATAAGATCAGATTACAGAAATATTAGAAAAAGAAATTTATTTCCGAGTGGCTAAACAGACATCTTATCTAATGGAAAGCCAACACCCGAGTGATTCCCGGGGTTTGAGTATAGAGGTATCTGCGGTTGAAGAATTTGCTGACCAAAGATGTTTCTTGCAAGCTGCATCAGTTGTGCAGGACGATTGCCTTATTTGGGCATAGAAAAGTGTGGCTTGCCCAGGGATTGCTGACGCTATGAAAAATATTCCTGGGTTCTTGAAAACAGAATTTGGTAATGCCATCTTAAGCATGGGAAGGGAAGAAAATTTACAGGGGATCAACTTAAATTTTATATCTTTCATATATATATATATATATATATATATATATATATATATATATATATATATATATATATATAAGATTAAAGGATGGGTAAACCAGAAAGTCCCAGATGTAGTCATAGCTGAGTTGCGAAGTCATCCACAAACGTTCATCAAACGGATTTTATTTTAGGAACACTTTTGTTGGTTGGATTTACTTCTTGTATAGATTTCATGGTAGACACTTACTATAGGAATATCATGTTTAAGAAACATCCTGATGCTGCAGGAACAGCACGCAGAAAATATAAAATCGCAGCGCGAAAACTGCGTCTTTCCAGTAAAAGTGCTACCACACAAAGAGCCAAAAAGAAAGTAACTTTCTCGGCCGAGTGCGATTGAAAATGAACTCCTGATTGGACAGTTCACGGCACCTGACCTCAACGTCAGACCTTCCAGACCTTTCGCTTTATATAATGGTTATATAACGGTGTTGGAGCGTGGCTTTAAGGGAAAATCTAGAAGTTTATTTTGGTTATTCCCATGTCAAAATCAGGTTGAAGGGAGTTATTATATTTCGATAATATAAAGGAATTTTGAATAGGCGTTTCCTTTAATGTTTATAAAAAGTTATCGTTTCATATATATATATATATATATATATATATATATATATATATACATAATAAGTAAACATCCTCTCATTTTAAACTTAAAATCATTTAGTATTAGCTCTACGATGATATAATTTGAGGCTATGAAAAGAAAATACGCGGGCTTTTTTTTGGGGGGGGGGGGGGCGGGGCAATAGCCCCAATTGCTTCTCCCTTGGAGCCGCAGTTGCGGTATGACGAGTCAGAAATCTTATATGTCACAAATTTACATCCCTATAAACAGCGAAACAGGCGTTTAAAAATATATTTAAAAGTCTTTATTTTTTTTTTTCACCATTTATTATAGAGTCTTATTGGTTCGACCCATTTTTTTCAATTACATTTTAATGCTATCTGAACTCCAGTATTGTATTTTTTACATGTTCAAATGTATATTTTTTAATCCTATTTTTAGCATCCGAAAGCAAATATTTCTGCTCCGTTTGTGTACTTGTTTTACAATTTTTTTAAAAGTCAATTGTTTTATATATTATTTTAATTTTTTCCGTTATAAGATTCAGTAGTTTTGTATCCTATAAACGTAACCGCGAAAAATTTACAATTTGAAAAACCTGCTGCACTTTATTTAATCTTCTGTTTTCAGATTTATTAAACAGAGATCTAAATTATGTACTTGCTCATGTAGGATTAAAAACACACTGGTGGGGGGGGGGGGAATTTCCTATGTGTAAATGTGGTATTAGAAGATTACAGATGGCAACTGATCCGCTACGTAAAGTATTTTAAGGATATAAGAGTTTTGATACAATGCCTACGATATATGAAAACAATTTCGAAATTTTTACTAAAGGATTGACCTGATTTCAGTGAAGCTTAACTGATTAAACTATATCTTAAATTTTATAATTTTTTGTTAACATAAAAAATGTATTTTTATCAATATTTAGTTATAGTGTACTTCCATAACTTGTTATGGTTCAAGGTATGGTTACAAAAGATGCGAAATGAATTATAAATCAAAGAAAAATTCAAAAATTCTTCTATTTATTCTTAATGTATTTTTAACGGAAACATAGGTGTCATAAATGCTGCAAGAGTGTGAATTAGCTATAAATGTTAAAAATATTAAATCTGTATTGTGTTCGTATTTTTTACTTTTTCGTGACTCTTCAAGACATCATTTCAACACAATTTTATATATACTAGCTGAAAATCCGCACTTCGCTACGGAGTATATTCAAATTAAATACAAGGGTCAATGTATGCAATTAATGCCAAAAACAATTTATATATGTATATATATTTATAATAAATACGACGATCAATGTATACAATAAAAAAATATTTACAAAAAAATCGTAAGGGATATATTTATAGACATTTATATTTTAAGGGATATTATTAATGTAGAAGAAAATATTCAAATTAAATCTAATAGGACTTACTAAACAATATAGTACAGTTAATATAGTACAGTTTGAGGAACATTTCTTTTACTATTTTTAATATTTTGTCCAATCGTCTGCCGCATTAATAAGGGAAAAATATTTTTTTTCTATTTCAAGGTTATGGACGTGACGATAAATTTATTTAAATTACCAGAAAATAGATCACGTGATCAGCATTTAATAAATTAAATTCTAAAATTTAATCTTTAAAAATTCACCAAAAATCAGAAAATGGAGGTATATTCCACCATATCAGAAAATGGTGGAATATTTCTATAGTCACGCAAAAATAAAATTGCTTCTAAAAAGAAAAAATAATATGGTCGATAGAAAAAAAAATAGATAAATATCAATTATTTAACACTAATTTGTAAAATATTACAAATTTATTAATATTTGCTTTTAAAAAAGGAAAACTGTTTAGCTCGAGAAGTTTTTTTTCTGTGGTTATTTTGTGGAAACCTTTTATATACTTCCTCCTGATTCTTACGTAAGCCAAAAATATCCGTAAGGTCAGCTATAAATCGATATCTATTGTATAAAAAACAAGACAATGGGCGGGGAGGAAGCGTTTAGACTAATAAGCCTTTGATGGACATAGATTTCTTCGACTCTCTTCTCGTAAAGGAAGAAATTCGCAAATCTTCTTTGCACAAGAAGTATTATGGTCATTAATTATGGTTATACGTCAAAGGACCCATTACAACTATTTCCAATAATCATGTACTGAAAATTATTGCTTTTATATCTTTTATGGTTATAGATATGATCTGCTAATGCTTTAAAAAATCTTTAAATTCGCTTTTCCTTATGTTAAGCAGCAATAGAGGTTGTAAGGTACACACAAGATTCGATTCACAAGAATCGAACTTTTGAGTGAATGAATTAAAGAAGCTGCTTGAGATATGCTAATTTCGGCATACGCGCTTAGTATAAATACCATGCAGCGTCATTAATAAAAAAGGTTGTTAGGGTTGAAAAGGTTGTTAAGGTTTAAGAAAGGTTGTTAAAGTTGAAGATAAGCGAGAGGGAGCTACGAGTTAAGCAGCTCCTGGTGTTATCCTGCGCTAGTGCTTAGCAGGCCCAAAGTTTACGTGGCAGTACTGCTGGTTTGACTCTCTGCTGGTTTGTGAGTATTTGAAATGTGTATTTCTATTGAATGTTAATATATATATTCCGTACAAGTAGTACGCATGCTTATTGCTGTAAAAGCAAATTCTATATGCCCAACGAATTCAATAAACATTGTTTCATGTATAAACTGTGTTTGCATCAAATTAATTTAGAGTGCCACTTCAAATTATATACACCCAAGTCTGGGTAGAAGTGAGCTATATTTTCTCTATAAGGTATACGTCCTATGAAGTGAGCCTTTTTAACCGTTCACAGGTAGCGGCAGTGTACAGAGTGCAACTTTTTCGTAATTTTGAATATTTTGTTTTTACAAGGTATATGGTTCTTTCTTATTTACCCTGTGAATCCTCTGACGGTCCAGGCACACTATAAAGTAATAGGCATAAATATAAATAATTCCTTTATTTTCTACGTAGAGGTAGACTAACATAGACCGACTTGGGGCTTCAAATAATAACACAACGGTACCGCAACTTGCGGTACTAAGAAACTGAACTTTTAAAGTCGTAATGAACCCTTTCAGGCAGAATATTTGTTCACTAACAATACCAGTAACCAACGGGCTCTGAAATAACTATCGAAATCGCGCAGCCACCTAGGCTAATACTAATACGTGCTCTATCAGTTAAATATCGCTATCACCTTCAATCTAACTTTTCTCGACTCTTTCGTATCTCTACAAATAGCGTAACGTTCTACCGTACAAATCTCCACTCCCTTCTTGGGCTCTTGCCAACTCAGCGTGTGTCACTTAAATAGACCAGACACCTGCTCTGAACTCACTTCGACTGGCCTGCACTGCGCAGCTACCAGAAATTTGCACCTGAGCAACACGCGAACCCTATAAAGGTTTAACTGATCTAAGCAGTTTCTATTTATAGATACACCTTTTCTAATGCAGGTCTGATTTTCTGACCTATGTATCTTTCCCATTCTTTGGTAATCGGGATTTAACCGTGGTAAACCAGCGATTGTACTGGATTGCAATACGACAAAATGAGTTGATGTAGTCGATCAAATGTACAGCTATTACACAGTATTCTGCATATCACGAAGATGGACAATCTCATTGTTTTTTAGGATTTTGGACACAACAGGAATCGATTCGCTAGTTGTCCCTGGACGCATTAAACCGGAAAGTTTTGAAATAAGGCGATTGTATCTGCATTCTTTGTACTTTAATTATAAATAGATCTCAATATTATCAACGTTTTTTAACTTGTCATAAAACGCAGAATTATTATTTTAAATTTGAAAAAAAAATTATGACAATAGGAATAATCAAGGTTGAAAGAGACGTTGCACTTTATGCCACGCGCGCCTGCTGGTTGTTTCAAAAATTGACGCGCCCGCTGAACGGTTAATAATACATAGGATGGAACTTTTACAGTGGCAACTAGGTATGTACAAGGTATACAGAAGAGATTCAGGGGTGAAATTTTTGTAGCATGTTGGCAACGGGTGCTAAACAATGCTGGTTACTACCTTCAAAGTAGTAACCAGTATTGTTTAGCACCCGTTGCCAACATTCTGGGAACTGCAGGTTGCCGTTGGCAGCACCTGACCTGTTGACCCTTCGAATGGAGCGGTCTGCAGCCTGCAGAATCTCTGGTGGAATCCACATCGCGATTCCTTCATATTGGGGATAAGATCAAAGGGGCTTAAGTCCGGGGAATGTGGTGGATGGTAGTGCACTTCCTAGACCCAGAGAGCAAACACATGAGCCACAGTGTACGCAAAAGCATTTTACTTTTATCAGTACGATGCAACAAGTTATTTCGTCATTTAGACCAGTAACTAAAACATGGCTGTGTTCATCCTGTCACTGTTCGGGCGTATGATGTTTGTGGGGAGAGCACATTCGCTCTGAGGTAAGGCAGGTATGTTACGTACGTGTGGTGAAAGCTGCTTTCCAGGGTTCTGATGCGTAGGGGCTCTACAACAGTGTTGTCTCTATTAAAGTTCCACCCCTCGTGCTTTCAAACGGGATTCCAAGCACCGAGAATCAATGTTGACGGCATTTGACGCCTTAACCTTCTTCCTTACTGGGTGGGATAGCATGTATCCAAGAATGAATATATATATTATATATATATATATTATATATATATAATATATATATATATATATATATATATGTATATATATATCTATAAATACTATATATCTATACATATCATCTATATCATATCTATATAATATATATATTATACCTATATATCTATACTATATATATAATATCATAATATATATATTAATATATACATATATATACTATTACTACCTATCTACTATATATATCTACATATATATATATATCATATATTATATATATACTATATATCTATATATATCTATATATATATATATCTATATATTAATATATTATATCTATATATATATATATATATATATCTATATATATTATATATATATCTATATAATATTCATCTGGGATGAGTGATGTGAATTAATTAAATCTTTTGAGTGAATGAATTAAAGAAGCTGCTTGAGATATGCTAATTTCGGCATACGCGCTTAGTATAAATACCATGCAGCGTCATTAATAAAAAAGGTTGTTAGGGTTGAAAAAGGTTGTTAAGGTTTAAGAAAGGTTGTTAAAGTTGAAAGATAAGCGAGAGGGAGCTACGAGTTAAGCAGCTCCTGGTGTTATCCTGCGCTAGTGCTTAGCAGGCCCAAAGTTTACGTGGCAGTACTGCTGGTTTGACTCTCTGCTGGTTTGTGAGTATTTGAAATGTGTATTTCTATTGAATGTTAATATATATATTCCGTACAAGTAGTACGCATGCTTATTGCTGTAAAAGCAAATTCTATATGCCCAACGAATTCAACTAAACATTGTTTCATGTAATTAACTGTGTTTGCATCAAATTACTTAGAGTGCCACTTCAAATTATATACACCCAAGTCTGGGTAGAAGTGAGCTATATTTTCTCTATAAGGTATACGTCCTATGAAGTGAGCCTTTTTAACCGTTCACAGGTAGCGGCAGTGTACAGAGTGCAACTTTTTCGTAATTTTGAATATTTTGTTTTTACAAGGTATATGGTTCTTTCTTATTTACCCTGTGAATCCTCTAACGGTCCAGGCACACTATAAAGTAATAGGCATAAATATAAATAATTCCTTTATTTTCTACGTAGAGGTAGACTAACATAGACCGACTTGGGGCTTCAAATAATAACACAACGGTACCGCAACTTGCGGTACTAAGAAACTGAACTTTAAAGTCGTAATGAACCCTTTCAGGCAGAATATTTGTTCACTAACAATACCAGTAACCAACGGGCTCTGAAATAACTATCGAAATCGCGCAGCCACCTAGGCTAAATACTAATACGTGCTCTATCAGTTAAATATCGCTATCACCTTCAATCTAACTTTTCTCGACTCTTTCGTATCTCTACAAATAGCGTAACGTTCTACCGTACAAATCTCCACTCCCTTCTTGGGCTCTTGCCAACTCAGCGTGTGTCACTTAAATAGACCAGACACCTGCTCTGAACTCACTTCGACTGGCCTGCACTGCGCAGCTACCAGAAATTTGCACCTGAGCAACACGCGAACCCTATAAAGGTTTAACTGATCTAAGCAGTTTCTATTTATAGATACACCTTTTCTAATGCAGGTCTGATTTTCTGACCTATGTATCTTTCCCATTCTTTGGTAATCGGGATTTAACCGTGGTAAACCAGCGATTGTACTGGATTGCAATACGACAAAATGAGTTGATGTAGTCGATCAAATGTACAGCTATTACACAGTATTCTGCATATCACGAAGATGGACAATCTCATTGTTTTTTAGGATTTTGGACACAACAGGAATCGATTCGCTAGTTGTCCCTGGACGCATTAAACCGGAAAGTTTTGAAATAAGGCGATTTGTATCTGCATTCTTTGTACTTAATTATAAATAGATCTCAATATTATCAACGTTTTTTAACTTGTCATAAAACGCAGAATTATTATTTTAAATTTGAAAAAAAATTATGACAATAGGAATAATCAAGGTTGAAAGAGACGTTGCACTTTATGCCACGCGCGCCTGCTGGTTGTTTCAAAAATTGACGCGCCCGCTGAACGGTTAATTATACATAGGATGGAACTTTTACAGTGGCAACTAGGTATGTACAAGGTATACAGAAGAGATTCAGGGGTGAAATTTTTGTAGCATGTTGGCAACGGGTGCTAAACAATGCTGGTTACTACTTCAAAGTAGTAACCAGTATTGTTTAGCACCCGTTGCCAACATTCTGGGAACTGCAGGTTGCCGTTGGCAGCACCTGACCTGTTGACCCTTCGAATGGAGCGGTCTGCAGCCTGCAGAATCTCTGGTGGAATCCACATCGCGATTCCTTCATATTGGGGATAAGATCAAAGGGGCTTAAGTCCGGGGAATGTGGGGATGGTAGTGCACTTCCTAGACCCAGAGAGCAACACATGAGCCACAGTGTACGCAAAAGCATTTTACTTTTATCAGTACGATGCAACAAGTTATTTCGTCATTTAGACCAGTAACTAAAACATGGCTGTGTTCATCCTGTCACTGTTCGGGCGTATGATGTTTGTGGGGAGGCACATTCGCTCTGAGGTAAGGCAGGTATGTTACGTACGTGTGGTGAAAGCTGCTTTCCAGGGTTCTGATTGCGTAGGGCTCTACAACAGTGTTGTCTCTATTAAAGTTCCACCCCCTCGTGCTTTAAAGGATTCCAAGCACCGAGAATCAATGTTGACGGCATTTGACGCCTTAACCTTCTCCTTACTGGGTGGGATAGCATGTATCCCAAGAATGAATATATATATATATATATTATATATATATATATTATATGATTATATATATATATATATATTATATATATATATTATATATATATATATACATATATATATATATAAATACATATATATATATATATATATATATATATAATATATATAATATATAATATAATATAGATATATATATATAATATATACTATATATATATATATATATATACCTATATGTATATACATATATATATATATATATATATATATATACATATATATATATATATATATATATATATATATATATATATATATATATATATATATATATATATATATATATATTATATATATATATATATTCATTCTGGGATGAGTGAGTGAATTAATTAAATCTTTTGAGTGAATGAATTAAAGAAGCTGCTTGAGATATGCTAATTTCGGCATACGCGCTTAGTATAAATACCATGCAGCGTCATTAATAAAAAAGGTTGTTAGGGTTGAAAAAGGTTGTTAAGGTTTAAGAAAGGTGTTAAGTTGAAAGATAAGCGAGAGGGAGCTACGAGTTAAGCAGCTCCTGGTGTTATCCTGCGCTAGTGCTTAGCAGGCCCAAAGTTTACGTGGCAGTACTGCTGGTTTGACTCTCTGCTGGTTTGTGAGTATTTGAAATGTGTATTCTATTGAATGTTAATATATATATTCCGTACAAGTAGTACGCATGCTTATTGCTGTAAAAGCAAATTCTATAAGCCAACGAATTAAATAAACATTGTTTCATGTATAACTGTGTTTGCATCAATTAATTTTAGAGTGCCACTTTCAAATTATATACACCCAAGTCTGGGTAGAAGTGAGCTATATTTTCTCTATAAGGTATACGTCCTATGAAGTGAGCCTTTTTAACCGTTCACAGGTAGCGGCAGTGTACAGAGTGCAACTTTTTCGTAATTTTGAATATTTTGTTTTTACAAGGTATATGGTTCTTTCTTTATTTACCACTGTGAATCCTCTAACGGTCCAGGCACACTATAAAGTAATAGGCATAAATCTAAAATAATTCCTTTATTTTCTACGTAGAGGTAGACTAACATAGACCGACTTGGGGCTTCAAATAATAACACAACGGTACCGCAACTTGCGGTACTAAGAAACTGAACTTTAAAGTCGTAATGAACCCTTTCAGGCAGAATATTTGTTCACTAACAATACCAGTAACCAACGGGCTCTGAAATAACTATCGAAATCGCGCAGGCCACCTAGGCTAAATACTAATACGTGCTCTATCCGTTAAATATCGCTATCACCTTCAATCTAACTTTTCTCGACTCTTTCGTATCTCTACAAATAGCGTAACGTTCTACCGTACAAATCTCCACTCCCTTCTTGGCTCTTGCCAATCAGCGTGTGTCACTTAAATAGACCAGACCCTGCTCTGAACTCACTTCGACTGGCCTGCACCTGCGCAGCTACCAGAAATTTGCACCTGAGCAACACGCGAACCCTATAAAGGTTTAACTGTTCTAAGCAGTTTCTATTTATAGATACACCTTTTCTAATGCAGGTCTGATTTTCTGACCTATGTATCTTTCCCATTCTTTGGTAATCGGGATTTAACTGTGGTAAACCAGCGATTGTACTGGATTGCAATACGACAAAATGAGTTGATGTAGTCGATCAAATGTACAGCTATTACACAGTATTCTGCATATCACGAAGATGGACAATCTCATTGTTTTTTTAGGATTTTGGACACAACAGGAATCGATTCGCTAGTTGTCCCCTGGAGCATTAAACCGGAAAGTTTTGAAATAAGGCGATTGTATCTGCATTCTTTGTACTTTAATTATACATAGATCTCAATATTATCAACGTTTTTTAACTTGTCATAAAACGCAGAATTATTATTTTTAAATTTGAAAAAACAATTATGACAATAGGAATAATCAAGGTTGAAAGAGGACGTTGCACTTATGCCACGCGCGCCTGCTGGTTGTTTCAAAATTGACGCGCCCGCTGAAACGGTTAATTATACATAGGATGGAACTTTTACAGTGGCAACTAGGTATGTACAAGGTATACAGAAAGAGATTCAGGGGTGAAATTTTTGTAGCATGTTGGCAACGGGTGCTAAACAATGCTGGTTACTACCTTCAAAGTAGTAACAGTATTGTTTAGCACCCGTTGCCAACATTCTGGGAGCTGCAGGTTGCCGTTGGCAGCACCTGACCTGTTGACCCTTCGAATGGAGCGGTCTGCAGCCTGCAGAATCTCTGGTGGAATCCACATCGCGATTCCTTCATATTGGGGATAAGATCAAAGGGGCTTAAGTCCGGGGAATGTGGTGGATGGTAGTGCACTTCCTAGACCCAGAGAGCAACACATGAGCCACAGTGTACGCAAAAGCATTTTACTTTTATCAGTACGATGCAACAGTTATTTCGTCATTTAGACCAGTAACCTAAAACATGGCTGTGTTCATCCTGTCACTGTTCGGGCGTAGATGTTTGTGGGGAGAGCACATTCGCTCTGAGGTAAGGCAGGTATGTTACGTACGTGTGGTTGAAAGCTGCTTTCCAGGGTTCTGATGCGTAGGGGCTCTACAACAGTGTTGTCTCTATTAAAGTTCCACCCCTCGTGCTTCTCAAACGGGATTCCAAGCACCGAGAATCAATGTTGACGGCATTTGACGCCTTAACCTTCTCCTTACTGGGTGGGATAGCATGTATCCCAAGAATGAATAATATATATATATATTATATATATATATATATATATTAATATATATATATATAATATATATATATATAT
>OU015493.1:205109512-205147012 GCA_907164885.2 Dolomedes plantarius
TTGTGTAGATGGAAAAAAAAATTAAATGGAAGTATCAGCTAGGTTATTAAAATTTATTTATAGTCTTCTTTATGTATTTTTTATAGTTAAATAGTTTTGTGGGAATTAATTTTAATAAAAATCTACAATAAATAATAATTAATAGGACCTTTGTCTTTACTTCTTTTGTCTTTACTTAACTCGTTTGCAAATATATTGATAAAATTTAATAATTTGTGTTGTCATTTAATTGGAATAATCTGCCTCCGGTTTTCCTTCGACATTGTGCCAGCTTTTCCTTAAAGTAATTTGGCGTCATTCGGTAAAGTGTATCAAAAAATTATTATTAGGCAAGTAAAACATTTTTCTGTCCTGTAAATTAATTTCCTGGGAAAGAAAAGAGATAATTGGAGGAAATGAACAATGGGTTAGTTATTGTGTTTACGGAAGAATAAGACGTAATTAAAAGTACTCGTACTCTGAGAACGCAAATTAAAAATGAAAATAATATATGTAATTCTTTTTTATTTGATTTTTGTCTTTATTTTTTTTCTAATTTAAAAAAAAAAAACATTTCTCTAAGGGAACAAGGGACCTTCAATCTCGTTCTTCTTTAATTTTCAATATTTTACTCTATATTCCACATGAGTGTAATTAATATTCCTTTCTACTACATTGAAGATACTTAGAATTCCCAAATAAGTATTTTCTGGAGATATTATACCTGTTTATCAAAAAATTCTTCAAAAATGGTACAATTTTTCAAAAGGCTCCATGCGTATTCATTTTCTCCTGATATCTTCCATATTTCTTTCAATTGTTAATTGAAGTGTTTGGCACAAAATTGTGCATAATCTTTTGAAATCACAAATATTTTTCAAATTTATAGACCATAAAATAAAGTAATAACTCAAAAATAAAGAAAAGAATAGAAAAAAAGAATAGAAAAAGAATAGAAAAAAACTATTTAAGACTTTAGATTCCTACAAAAATAAATTAAATGCCTATTTATATTTAATACACATGGTAAACTTATAATAAAAAATTAAAGACTTTAATTAATATAGAATGCGCATAGAGCATTTTGAAAAACATTAAATTCTTGAAAAAAATTTGAAAATCAGTAATTGTTCGTCGAAAATTCCATATTTTGAATTCTAGGAGTTTTCAATGTAGTAAGAAAGATAATTAATTATTCTCATTTTGTATATAGATTTAAAAATTGAAAATTAAAAAAAATCGACTTTGAAGGTCCCTTGTCCCCTTAAAAATAATCCTGTTTTAACTAACGTGTGTTAAAAATTACTATGGGTCAGTGTATCCTATCGGCCGGGGTAGTCATCGGGAATGCTTCCGGCCACCTAAGTATACCTGTCAATGCACGTGAGACAATAAGTGTAACCATGGGAAAGCGGTAGTGGGCCTATTCAATCAATATGGGCATATATGAAACGCTCTATGGGAACATGAAAATTGCCAGTAGGCGTTTGAATGTGCCGTTGTATTTTCCACTTATGACACGCTAAACAGGTTTTAAGCCATACTGAAGAGTCTTTCCTCAACGACGGTCAAACAAATATGGAACCAACCAGTTTAATGGCTGCCTGTATACCAGGGTGTGATACATTATGCAAAGCATCATAAACGATCTTGCGCATAGTAATTGGAACTATTGGACGAATAGTTCCCGTAGAAACATGACAGGGCAGAGCTGTACCAGTAGCTAAAAATCTAAAAGGTTTGACAATCAAACTCCTGTCCTTTAACAAAACTTGCAGATCTGAATAAAGCTGTTGTTATCGAGCCATTTCGTTGAAATCCAGAACATTTGGGAGAGAAATTGCAGATACACGAGACAATGCATCAGCGACACAAATTTGATCTCCTTTGATATGGCGTATATCTGTTGTGAAATGACTAATGAAATATGAATTCATTTGTTGCCGAGGGGAACATTTATCTTTTTGGGGGTGAAATACAAATGAGATTGGTTTGTGATCCCAGAACACTGCAAATTGTCTACCTTCTAGCATGTGCCTAAAATGGCGAATAGAGGAGTAAACAACCAGTAGTTCTCTATCATAAGTGGTGTAGCGAACTACTGATGAGGTAAGGTTCCGTGAGAAAATAGCTAGTGGTCGAACGATACCGCTCGAAGTTTGTTGAAATACACCACCGTTCATTACGTCTGAAGCGTCAACCATAACAGACAAAGTTGCAATATGGATTAGATGCGGTAAAATTGCAATGGTGACATCTTCTTCTCGGAAGCGTCAAGAGCTTTTTGATTATCTGAAGTCCATGAGACTGAAGATTTGTCACCTTTCTTCTTTCTGCCCTTCAACAATACATGCAAGGGTGCTTGTGTCGCCGCAGCATTGGGCATGAATCTATGGTAAACACAGATAATAGCGAGAAATCTACGCAGTTCAGCAACGTTTGTTGAACAAGGAAACTTCAGCAGTGGTTCTAACTTCTTTGTCGAAGGTCGTATGCCGTTAGCCGAACGATGACTCCTATAAAAGGTAACTTATTGACCAAAAAGACATTTAGACACTTTTAATACAATCTGGTATTTGTCCAAGCGTTCAGAGACCAATCTGAGATCTCTTAAATGTTCATCCTTATTTCTGGATACATTCAAGACATAATCTAAGCTAGCAAAGCTTAATCTAGACCATGTAGAACTTCGTTCAAAAAACGTTGAAATGTTTAGGCCGTATTTCTCAAACCGAAGGTCATATATTGGTATTCAAAAAAGAGCAATAGTAGTTATGACTGCTGTTTTTGGTAATCTTCCTCTTCGACCCTAATTTGGTAGGAAGCTCGTCCGAGGTCGAGCTTTGAAAAAATGGTTTTGCCTTCCAGGCCTGTATTAAAGTCTTGAATGTGAGGTATTGGGTACCTGTCGGGTACCGTAACTGAATTAAGATGCCTGTAATAACCACATATTCTCCATGACCCATCTATCTTTGGAAACAAATGAATGGAGCATGACCATGGGCTTATGGATGGTCGGCAGATATCTTGTGCTATTAAAGTAAAAAATTCTTTCTTGAGAGTGGCCAATTTGTCAGGCGGTAAGCGGCAAGCTTTTGATGCAGTAGGTGGACCAGTTGTTACTATATAATGCATTACACTGCTGTTAGGTTCACTGAAGTTAACAGTTGTTCTCGAAATGCCTGGATAATTAGGAGGCAATTTGGAATACTGGAAAGTCAGGGAAATCATCGTTAATCCACCGGAAGGATCAGGTATTGTTCTGCCTTTAGAAGAAATAAGGGTAGAAGGATCTTAAATGCGACGATTTTTTACATCAAATAATAAACCGAAACATTCTAAAAAATCTGCTCTGAGAATGACGTTTGAAACTTCGGCTATAAAAAAAAGACCATGTAAACTATCATTTCAACCCTAAGTCCATACGTAAACGTTTAGTGCCGTATGTGAGAATTTATAAACCGTTTGCAGGGTATAGTTTAAGGTCACGTGGCTTGGCATTCGGCAAAAATTTGCTTGTTCCCTGGGAAAAACTGAAATTATTGCACCACTATCGATCAAATACCGAGTACCGATAGTCGATCGAGTACAAATAGGCGACTAAATTCACGGCTAACATCTGACATCGCTGAAACAAATGAGCCTATCAATTTTCCTGATATGAACATGAGTGAGTGCATTTAAGTGCATGTTGCTTGAAACGGCGATGATACCAACATATTTTAGGCATATTTTTGTCTTTCGAACTTGAACGATTCTTAGAACGGGATAATGAGCGACGACGGCTACCATGTATATTGCGAAAATCTCTGTACCGCGCCAGTTAATTCCGCTACCTAAGCAGTCAGAGCTTTCATTTCTTCTTTAAAACTCGTTGAATTGTGTGATGAAATAGCACCTACAGGAGATAAACCAAATACCTCATAAATTGTGTCTGCAATCATCCGCCAGGCCTTCTGAACTGACAGACAGGATCTGCTGGATTTCGACCGGGAATCTCTGAAGCCAAAGAGCTCTAATTCCGTCATTGGTCATTTAAACAGATGCCAAATTTTGAATTTCATGCAGTAATTCAGAGAGCCATTTATCACCTAAAGACAACTCTTGAAATAGTAGCCTTAAATGAGCTGGTTCAGTTTCCGCAAAGCGTGCAAGTATGCGCGACTGAGTGCTACTTGCACGCTTTGCATCGCAAGACTTTTCACTAGGAGGATTTCAGAGGATGTCGATTACTTACGTCAAAACGTCACAATCTAAGGTTCTTATCACAATATGAAACTTTGTGCTATCATATGTTATTCCAGATAGGAGACATGACGACTCGACTTGCAAAAAACACAGCTCTCGATTATTACGCCAAAATGGAGGCGCACTAAAAGCTATCCGCGAAAGATCACTATGGTCTTCGCCGACCTTAGTCGTGTTCTTCATGATTATGTGAACCTCGGTGCAACAACTCAGTACTAAAAAAAGGTCAGAAGACATTAACACAATAACAATTATAATCCAAGAAAACAAGTTCAGGAAAAAGGCTTGTAAAAACAAATATTCAATAGGTGGTAATGCAAGAATCTGAGTATAAATACATGCAGCAAAAGATTCAACACTAAAATCAAAATGCATTTGAAAAAACACAAACTACAAACTGGATGTCCACACTCAGCGTTGTGCGACTTCATGCATAAGTGAGAGATATCCAGGGTCACCTGCTAAAGGGTTGGTGTTCGTGTCGAATGTTGGGTAACATAAAATGCAACTTCATAACATTAGAACATTTAATTAAACTTAAGCGCCGTTACAAATCCAGTTAGTCATCTGATCAGCTTGCACGCGAAGCATTTATAACTACACTTTTAGACAAAAAAAACGATGCAACAAGAAGAGGTAATTCAAATTGAACACAAATTGATATGCATACAGGTTTCGACGAAAAATGCAAGATATTAAAGTCTGGGGCCAATGAATAAACATGTGACTCTGCAGCGCTCTGAACTGCGCAACTGGCAGATAAACAGGAGAAATTTCGATTCCAGGTCATAAATTCTTTGAGAATTCCATTCCGTGTACTCAGGTAGACAGTAAGTATGCCTCGCATACATGTGCGCGAATAATATACGCAGATGTCAGAATTTGAGAGAGGACGTGTAGTTGGACGTGTAGCAGGAATGGGCGACCCATGGCCGAGCACAGCGTCAAGAAGGAAGCGGTCGGCTTAGAGAAACTAAAACGTGAAGAACGAGCAATCGAGAGCGGCATCACAGTCCCACATTCATCATTATCATCGATCGTAGGTGCAACGTGTGCTTCAGTGACCGCAAGAACCATTCTTAGGCGGCTAAGAGAACGGGGAATGAGTCACGATGCCCCTTGCGCCGAGTACCATTGACCTCTGTACACCGACAAGTCCGTTTGCAGTGGTATCGGGCACATTTGACCTGGAATAACACTGACTGAAGTAGAATGTCTTCAGTGATGAGCCCTCCTTTGAATTGAGCCCCGAGGACCAGCGAATACGTGTCTGGAGACGTCCCGGACATC
This sequence comes from Dolomedes plantarius, assembly GCA_907164885.2. Taxonomy (NCBI): domain Eukaryota; kingdom Metazoa; phylum Arthropoda; class Arachnida; order Araneae; family Dolomedidae; genus Dolomedes; species Dolomedes plantarius. The sequence goes on from OU015493.1 coordinate 205,115,030, forward strand.
GGTGGGATACCAACCTAACTGTATTACTTTGGGATAACAACCTAACTGTCGCCATACGGACCGACAACCAAGAGTGATGGTCTGGGGTGCCATTTCATTTCATAGCAGAGCCCCTTTGGTTGTCATACACGGCACCCTGACAGCAGAGCGGTACGTCGACAATATTCTACGCCCCGTTGTGTTGCCCTTCATGTCACACCATTCTAAGCTTATATTTCAGCAAGATAATGCCCGCCCGCACACGACTTGAGTTTCTACTGCTTGTCTTCCGGATTGCCCAACGGTACTTTGACCAGCAAGCTCGCCCGATCTCTCCCCCATTGAGCATGTTTGGAGCATTATGGCCTGAACCCTCCAACCAGCTCAGGATTTTGACGATCTAACGCGTCAATTGGACAGATTTCGGCACGATATCCCGCAGGAGGACATCCGCCACATCTATCAATCAATGCCAAGCTGATTAACTGCTTGCATGAGGGCCACAGTTGAACCAACGAGTTATTGATTTTTTTCACTTTGTGAAGCTCTTTCTGTTGAATAAATCATCCAATTTTTCTCAAATTGTAATCATTTGTTTTTCTGTTCATTACATCTACCGGTTTTCATCTCATTCGTATAACTCCTTTTTGGTGAGTCACTTTTTTTTTGTCTAAGAGTGTATTTACACTCGCGTTAGCTCGCTCGCCCGCACGTGCCGAAGGCGTGGCTAACAATGTAATTAGCATAGCGCTGATAGAGATGCAATTAGCATAGCTCTGTTGCCGCATGAAGTTTCCACGTTTTACACAATTATAGTTTTCTAGATATTTTTGATCTTTTGTTTTTAGCAATGTGTGAGCATTACATAAACCATTTATTTATAAAAACGGTATGCACTAAAGGAAAACTAACATTAACCAATTTCTCCTTCATTAAGATTTTGAAATGATTAACTTTGATTTCATCTCTTATTATCTTAAGAAAAAAGTCATAATATTTTGTTCTGCATAGAGGCCAATCAAGCATAAAATCTTATATTTTTTTATACATAGATCAATTAAGACTAATAAAATAGAAGCGATTTGAAGTCAGTTTGAAATTGTATAATAACGGTAAATTATCGAAAATTTTATAAATGAATGAGCCAATTAACAAAAGGCTTACGCCAGCAGTTACCTATTTCCAGATGTAATCTTCTGTAAAATGACTTTGAATCATTTTGGAATTATTCTGATTTTGCGTAATTTCCCATGATCTTACCAAAGATTATTCAACAGAGAAATTGATTCTACCGCGAAAATATCCTAGAATTATTTTGTGGCGAATACATAACTATTCAAATTGTATGCATTTATATGTTAAAGAGTAATTATACAAGAAATTAATTAAATAACGTAGAATAATCACGAGAAGGGGTTTAATGAATACGAAATATGAAATGCATTGTATTGGGATGCATTATTACCTGTATAATAAGCAGTTTTCTTCCAGACAAAGCTTTAAAAGGAATGTAAAAGACTAAAAGATATTATATACCTCAGGTACAATAAATCTCATGCTATGAAAGCGATAATAACTAAATGCTGAATGGTCCATTTGGAAATTGATCAAAACAGAAAACAGAATTCCGACCATAGCTTTTGAGTATAATGCACTATGCTAATAATTTTAAATCAACTCATTGGGTTAGCGTTTTGTAAAATCCTATCTTTTAAATTGAACCGATGTTAATAATCTAGAGTTTATAAAATTTAAAAATAAAGTTAACTAATAAGCTCCCATCTTAGGGTCTAAGGCTCTCCTTAAAAAATGCTGAACCCGAGCATATTTCAGCTACGCTTTCCTATGAAGCAACTGCTCGTGTACATCGCATATAAGCACTCGACGTTTATGACAGAATATAATATTAAAATCCCTCGTGTATCTTCGTCATTTCACTTTTTTAAAACTATATATACTCTTCATTTGGGGTAAATTGCCGTCGACGGGCGTCAGCGATCAAACCAATTCGTTGCAACGTGGAGTGTCGTCATTTTTTTTCGCTAGTGCCTCTCCTGATAAATTTTATCTAGGTAGTCAGTTTGTCGTACATCATTTTTACTTATCGTAATAAATTTCAGTACGATGTCTGAAAAATTATTACAATAAGTAAAAATGATGTACGACAATTTTGTTTATAAGAAACAATATTACTAAAAGGTGTTTGCGAGCACGTGTAAAGTATTTCAAGCGTAATTATTGCTTTTCTCAAAATATATCTATTCACTTTTGAACTTATGTACGAAATTTTAAAAAGATCATGCAAATCAATAAATTTATATATATATATATATATATATATATCTATATTTCTTTATATATCTATTATATATATAATAGCCGTTGTGTCTGTATAACACTTCCGGGCTGTACTCATCTTTCAATTGAAGCCCTCAGTAACAAACGGCCGGTTAGGCCAGATTTCAATTTCAGATGTGGATCAGAATTTTTTCTTACCTAAAACTAATATCTTCTCCATCAAATCACGTTTGTTCAGCTATGACAAAGGCATATGAAAACGCGCTGAGAAATATGAAAACCGCACAGGAAAAGCAAGAAGAAAGACAATTACTCAAAGCGAAACCCCGAACCCTAATTATCGGGCAAAAAGTCTTTGTGCGTAACCATCAATCGGCTATCGGTAAGAAAACCTTCAGGGGACCTTATAGAATTACGAATCGCCTTACGCCCACACTTACAAATTACGGCTAATCGCGGACCCATACGCTACGGAAATAAATTGTAATATCAATCGAATATACGAATTGCCTGAGCGACGAGAGCATTGCGTCCAAAGGACACGATAATCGGTAACATTCGCGAGGACCCGCAGGATACATTTTCCCCGTTCTCGGAAATGACCCCCCAAAATGAGGAAGAGAATTTTTTCCCCTATGACGAAGATTTCGAACCTTGCCAACAGTCGCGGGGAGCGCAGTTGACACAGGAACAGGTCGCTAATGTTCCGCCAAAGGAGAATCAGGACAATGAGCAGACGGTCTCGCAGCCATCAAATCTTCGGGGGGCAACCCATCAGTCAAAAACGCCTTTTATTCAAACTAGATATTTTCTTCGACAGCGAACCCCAAAAACCTAAACAAAATTTTTTTTTTCTCCCGCCTCGCAGGTTAGAGTCACGGAAAGACCGTTTTGGGAACTGGCCATTCTCAAAAAATTGTCTGACCAGTGGCTGCGTACATGGGAAGGCTCAGTTTGACGAACTCATTCGTTTTTCACATATAATCTGATCAACTATATGGTATTAACGATGGGCTTCTGAAAACCGAGTTGTAACAAGTAAAATTTTTTTTTTCTCTCCTTTCGGTTAAGTTTTATTTGACAAAAATAAGTTTTTTTTTCTCTCTTAACTCTTCGTCTTCTGTTATATTGCTATGAGATATCTATATAATTTTTTTTTTTTAGGAAACTTAGCAGACTTTAGAATTTCCGTCGTGGGTTCATTTGTGAGCATAGTTTAAATTCAATTTGACGATGTTTCAGTGCACAAATCTGATGATAGAGTAAAATTTGGTCAATTTCGTTGGGGAATGAATAAATAAAAAAACAACAAAAAAAAAAGGAAAATTTAAAATTAAAAAAAAATATATATATATTATTAAAAGATTAGCGTGTATTATGTTTTATTATGTGTGTTTTATATATTATTATCATTATTAATAATTATTATTGAATGCATGGATAGCACATTATATGTTTCACACAAATGGCAGCGCAAGGAAAAGAGAACATTTTTACTCTTTACGCGAGTTAAACACATAATGGTGATTATGCACATTTGCCAACGTTTTTGAAAATTTCATCTTCGCTGTACGATTTTAGCGGAGAGATTTCTATTTCTGTAAGATAACCTTTCTTTACATTTTAATCTCTGATCACATGTGTTGATCCAGCCACTATTTTGTTATTATTTGTTTACAGGGTATGCATACCATTTTCTTTGATGTTAGGTAATGTTAGTCAGAGTTAATGTAAGCTTAAAGAAAACTTTATATTTTGAATTTTTTTTTTAAATCAGTAAAACTTGCAGCACTATAAGGGGAGATTTTGACCTCCTGAACTTTTACAACTGATGTCATTCATGATTTTTTTTTTACTGCCATTGTGACTTTTGTGCAGTTGGAGTATTTTGCTGAAGCGAATGGAGCCAATTCGTTCTTCAACCCCTACAGACTGTGGCGTGCAGCAGCACGCCTAGAAAAGGGGGGAGTGATTGTTGTGAAGGATCCACAATTTGGACATTTTGAACTCCTTCCAACGTTATAGCCATTTTGTTCTTCCAACACGATTACGGGGCATAAATCGGCCATATTGGAACTGCACCAATTTTCCAAGAAACATCGCTCCCCCTGAATTCCTCAAGACGGGGGAAGAAATTCCAGGAAATTCAACGGACTTCCAATTTTCTTGGAAATAGGCGTACCACGTGGGTCAACCATGGGAATGTCAGAGCATCCTGCCCGCGAATAAAAAACTCGAAGAGGCAATAAATTTACGGGAATAACTAACCTGGGGAGGGGTTATAATGAAGAATGTAGGAGCCCCGAGTGTGGGAGAAAACGACGTTCGGAGGGAGAGCGAGAGAGCTTTTTAGGTAGCGAGCTGCGAAGAGACCCTGGGAAGAAAAGACGCCCCGTAAAATGGCGAGATACCCGTCTTCAACCGCCAGCGCCGAATCCTGTTGCATCCGCCAGTGAAGAGCCACATGAATTTCTACCCGATGCCTAAAGCCTCCTCCTGTAGAAATGCCTACGATGCCATGCTCTGCTGTTTCATCAAAACTCCCCAGGTGGTCATAAATTCCCCTTTAAATAGTGCTCATGCCTTTTGAGAGATTACGAGACTTTTATTTCACTCGACCGTAATGGTTATGCCGCAGGAAGCGGATGAAGTATGCCCTAATTCGGTTAAAAATATGTATAGCCAAGATCTTAATATAATATGTAAACCCGACCTTTTCTTGTAAAATATTGTATAATAAATGTTGTTATTTTATTTATAAACGCATAGTTCCCTTTGGAGTTCACCTCCCTAAATTTACACAACGCAAAGGGGTATCTCTGGTACCCCTCATAACAATATATATATATATATATATATATATATTAATATATTTATATATATATATATATATTATATTATATATAATATATATATTATAATATATATATATATATATATATTATATATGTATTATATATTTGTATTATATATATGTATAATATATATGTATATATATATAGTATATATATATATATATATATATATATAGATATAATATACCCAACAAACACAGAGGCATCGAGCCGGGGCCGGATGATTCCGGCCAGCCGATTTCTCCATTGCCGGGCCGGCGCATTAGGTCAGTATCGGATCCGTCACGGGCTGTCCTCTCGCCCGCGACTTCCCCGTCGAGTTTTGGGGCTTCCGGTAACAATGAAGCTATCGTGCATCCGACTGCGTACCGTGATTGAACCGCAAAGTTCCCGTCGATGTGGACATACAGCCTCACCATTGCCGGAGGCTAACGGGTCGGTTACGGAGCAATAATTCGTGTCGACAGGCCGTCAAATACCCATCTCGAAGCCATCAAAGCGCCGTCGATCAGGGTTACTTTCCAGTGCTGGGCATAATTGGAATTCCGACAGATTTTCTGAGTTTTTCTTAGACCCTTCATTTCACATGCTTTTTATTTTTATTAATGATATTGTTTATGATAACAGTACTTGTGATAACGTGTTATAATAACATTTGATATACATCAGATGATATATATCTGATATAATCTGTAGATATCAGATGTTATATATAATACTTGATAATATAACATCTGATATCTACCCTTACACTTTATTTCTTTTTTTTTCTGGCTCTCCATGTATAACTAGTATTAATATTTTTAACTTTTCTCTTTTTCTCGTGTATTTAATCGTGTCAGGTAATAGAAAATATTAATCTCTGCTAAAATCTAAAATTTTTGTTCAGAATAATCCCTTAAAATTATATTTGTACATGATATTTTAAATAAAGTTCGTAAATGTTCTCGAGATAAGAAAATTATATATTTTCCATAGAGGAAATTTATTTCATTCTTCTCAAAGTTAAAAGTCAGGTGTATTATATTTGAAAACCAGGAATTACCCGATTATATAACTTTAATTGTTATAATTTATTTGAAAATGATTTAAAATTAAAACTGAAAGTATTTCAATGTTTTATAAATTTTGTTCAGTACTTTTTTAGTAGTTGACAAGTGAAAAAATTTCATAGTTTTGCATATCAAAGAATGGTTCATTGTTAAAGCTTAGCTGTTCAAGAAATATTTGTTTTGAGACATCTTCAAATACGTCTTGATAAGTTTATTCTTTGGTGATAAAAATAATAATATTCTGTCATCCTACAGTCTTATATTGCTGAATACGATAAGACTGAAAAAAGGACTGAACAAAATTTATAAAACATTGAACTACATTCAATTTTAATTTTAAATCATTTTCAAATAAATTATATAAATTAAGATTATAATCGGGTAATTCGTGATTTTCAAATATATATTACACCTCACTTTTAACTTTGAGAAGAATGAAATAAATTTCCTCTATAGAAAATATTATAATTTCTTTCTCGAGAAAATTTACGAAGTTTACTTAAAATAACAAGTTAAAATATAAACATACCTCTCGGTCATTGTCCAATGACGGTATATTAAAAAAATGTTGGAAATAAAGAAAATCCCACACAGTCGAGCATCGGGAGATAGGAAATGTTCAACCATGTAGAGAACTGCAGACATTAACTGTGTCGGAATATAATTGGCATAAATAGCGTGCGCCATAGGTTTCGCCAAAACAACATCGCCAATTTTTATACCGCCTGTATAAAAGATTGGCGACTGCCCAAAGAGCATTCCCGTCTATTTTTAGAATCCCCCCCCCACACACACACACACTCTTACTTGCACCTGCAAATGTCCACGGAGGGAGGACACAAAGGAATTTCACCACCCCAAGCGAGGCACAGCACACAGCTGGAAAGTCGAGATGGGGGTTGGGGGGGGTTGCGGATGCGCTGTTAAAAAAACTTAAACTAATTTATTAGTAAAATAATGAATATAAAAAATTATCATTATGCTAGATAATACTTAGAGTTAAAAATGAATTTTACAAGTATAACTGGAAATAAACAAAACTACATTGGTTTTAAAAACGCTACTCCACGTAGCAACCAGTTGGGAAATACATTTTTCGTTTTTGTTTTAACACGTTTTAACCCATCAAATAGCGTCGGTTAGGGCGGTTTTTGTCAGGTTGCAGGAAAATACTTTTATGCCCTGAGCCTATAAATCACGGCCCGGGTTAATTTGCACTATAGTAATTTGAACGTGTCCACCTCTACAACTGAAAAACAAAGCTTTTTGTCTCTAATTTTTGTGCTCGATTTTGTGATTGCTGACCAATAAAAATATTTCACAGGTAAGGAAACTTGATGATATTTTTCATTAAAATATCACAGCACCTCACTGAATCAGCAGAAATCCATCAAATATGCCTCGTTATTTACAGTGGCTCCCAAAAGTGTTCGTACACTTACATTTTCAATGAAATAGGGTTCTATCCATTAATTAAAATGAATATTTCAGAATGCGTATTTAACAATAAGATGTATAATCTATTCTTAACAAATCTACATGAAATATTTTAAAAACATAGTAAAATTTATTTTAAGAAACCAGTAATCAAAAAGTACACAAAAACTTTATCCCACAACAGTCATCGAACACTTGTAAAAAAATCTCTACTTATAAGAAAATATCCTAATTTTTCATTAAAATATTTAGTAGGATATCCTTTAGCATCGACAACAGCTTTTAAACGTCTGGGAATAGATTGCACTAGTTCTTTTGTAATTTCTGCATCAATGTTCATCCATTCTTCCATCATAATTGTTTTTAGTTCGCTTTTTCTTTTAAAAATGTCGTGTTTTCGTACTGGAACCTCCAGTTCTCTCCAAAAATGTTCTATTGAGTTTAAATCTGGCGATTGAGGTGGTGTTTTCAAAACTTGTGGACAATTATAGAGAACCAGAGGCGAACGTTGAGAGCCGTGGGCTTAGGATCGTTATCTTGATTAAAAATATTAAAAATTTCAAATACCCAAATTTTAGGCTGATTTTTAAATTGTCTCTTAAAATATTTATATAAACAGCACGATTCATTATGCCATCAATAAATACCAAATTACTTAGTCCTGATGTTGACATGCCTCCCACACAAGGACACCTCACCGCCATGCTTAACTGTTTCTACTAAGTCTTAGGATTAAGTTCCTCATTTTTTTCTCCATACAATTATACGCCCATCGGAACCAAAAATGATAAACTTGCTTTCATCGGCAAATAAGACATTATTCCAATAGGTTTGGGGCTTATTAATCATTGATAGTGCGAAGGAAAGCCCGAGCTTTCTGTTTTTCTCACTCACAAAAAAATTCTACGGGCAGAACGCCCATAATCCAGCTGCTCTGAGAACTCATCGAACAGTTTCAGGTGAAATTGAAGTAGAAATGTTTCATTAAATTCTGCAGAAAGTTTTACAGCACTCAACAATTTTCACAAATTTTCTAATAAAATCTCTCATCACGTTTTGTTAACTTTGCCGGACGACATTTTCTTATCTTGATTTTTATCCGATTTTCTTCTTTAAAGCGTTTTATCACATACTGCACAGTATAATGGGATAAATTAAGTAATTTAGCAACATTCCGAACTGATTTACCACAACTATGATGAAAAATAATCAATTTTCGATCAATGCTGTTTGTTGTTTCTTTGCAAGCCATTTTTAAATATAAATAGAATATTACGGAATAGGCAAGCAAAAATTAAAGCCAAATGATATTTTAAATGCCACCACAATTCAAAAAAAAATAAAGCGCCAGGCGATAATTTTAGTTATGAATTTATCCGAAAATATTTCAGTGTACGATGACTTTGTGAGATAGTTTTTGTTACTTTTTGATTATTGGTGTTTTAAAAATAAAGTTTTACTATGTTTCAAAATATTTCATATAGTTTTGTTAAGAATAGATTATAAATCTTATTATTAAATGCCCATTCTGTAATATTCATTTAATTAATGGATAGATCCCTATTTCATTGAAAATCGTAAGTGTACGAACACATTTTGGAGCCACTGTAGGTGTCATATTCAAAATGAATATTTCCCTTTTGGAACAAAAATAATACATGAAATAATATCATTCTTAAAATTTTGTAAATATTATTCTACTATTTTAGATTCCACCCTGATCTAAGCACCAGACCGACTTACTGTTGTAGTAAGATTTGTTCTATTAAGTAATAAATCAAAGCAAATGGAAATTAGGGAGCATTTTTTTGGGATTTATTTCAATATCAGATTTCATTGAAACAGATAAATCAAATAGGTCTACAAAATGTAATTTGTGGAAAGTATGTTACATGATCCATTTAAAAATGCAAAATATATTATAGCTGAAGATGTATGCGATGAAACTGACAACATTGCCCTCTATATTTCCCTTGAAATGAACGCGTTAAATGTGATTCAATACCTATTTACAAACACCTCATCTATCTGTGTCCAAATTTAGTGATTACCATACGAATTTTATTAACATTGCCTGTGACTGTGGCTAGCGGGGAAAGAAGCTTTTCAAAACTTATAATAATAAAAAATTATTTGAGGTCTACAATGGGACAAGAAAGTCTTTCAGACTTATCTATTATTAGCATCGAACAGGACATTTCGGAAGATATAGATGATCAGATATTATAACAGAATTTGCATTAAAAAAAGCAAGGAAAGCAAGATTATCTTTTTGACTGACTTATTAAGTATATGTATTAATAGATATGTGTTGTATGTATTTAATAAACGTATTCATTTAGTTGTTATATCAATACATTAATAATTATTATGTTAGGTTATAAAATTAAAAATTAACTGAATTTATAATATTTTCTTCAATTCGTTGTTTCATTAAGGTAAAAATATTTCAGAGAAATTTCAATTAATCCATACGGTATGAGGGGGTGGGGGAATTATTCTCGCACACTTATGGCAGCTACCCTAGAAACTGCCCTGTATTACTAGCACATTAAAAGCTACTAAATTACTGTCAACATTTACATACATACAAACACACACTTTCTAATTTATCTCTGATGAGATGGAGTTTGTTTTTATGAAGCATATTCGAAAAATATGAATACAGTTCATATCATGGGTGTTAAAACTATAAGTATTTGTACCTACATTTACATATACGTTGGTCTGCTATATGAAATTTATTTTCAGTCATCAATTATTTTTATTTCATTTCCTAGATTCATTCTTTATTGTTCTATACATCACTAGCTATAAAGTATGCGAAAAATACTGTAAAAATGACGAATAAAATTCAATGTACCTCAATATTTTAATACATATTATGACTGTATAGAGGTTTAAAAATGTATATGTTTTTAGTGTTTAATCTGTTAAACTTTATTGAAATGCATTCGGACGCAATTTCATTTAAAAGAGAACTGTCACTCGAAGTATTTTACTTTATGCTATGAATATATCTATCTTCTGATAAATAAAAACGGTCATGTTATTCATTACAAATCAAATACTTACCCCCCCCCCACCCCGCGAAAAAAAAAGTGCCGAAAATAAGCTAAAATGGTCATGTTTCTAAAAAAAATGGCTCCAATTCCTGCGTCACGAAATATTTAAATCATGAATAATTATCAACACTATCACCGAAAAATTTGAAGTCCAAATAAGTGTAACCCAGCGGTTTACCAAAAAACGAAATGTAGAGCCTAACGATTACCCCCTACCACCCGGCAACGGGTGGTAGGGTTGCCAAGTAAATCGCAGAGAACCTGAGTATGAAATGAAGCGCCAGATAGATACCCGCTTTGGCATCCAAGAGAGTCTGCCGAAAAGTCCGTCTTAATCAAAATGAAAAACAAATTTAGGCAGGTACTACTCTTTACTCTCTTGTGCATAAACTCTTGATCGAAAAAATTATCCATTTGTAAGTGGATGTTTATTTCATTTCTATATAAAAGCCAAAAATAATTAATATAATCTAACAATAGTTGATGTCTGTCAAACACGACGGCTAGATAGTAAATGAATGTACTAATACACAAATTATATTCAACACATCATTGTCAAATGTTGAAAATCATAATAATGCGCAGAAACAAATTGTGATTAAGCGGCTTCGCGCTTAGTGAGTATCTAAAGACAGATTTAAAAATGTCACTGAGCATGTGCAGAAAGCAATTTTTTAAAATTGTAAATTATCGCTAATTAAACAGCATGAAATAAACAGTTTCCATGAGGTTTACTGTTGTATTTCACAAATATAATTATCATAAAAATAAATAAGGCAGAGATAGATCTAGAGAGACTTCTCGGATAAAACGTGTTTACCATTAAACATGTCACTGAGCGTGCGCGGAAACAGTGAGTTTCTAAAGACAGATTTAAACATGCCACTGAGCATGCGTAAAAATCAATTGTAAATTATTGCTAATTAATGGAAATTGCTGTCACAAAAACCAAATTTAACAATCTACTGATTACAATCTTTCGTTTAAGACCAAAATGAAGTAAATTGATGCAGTAGTTTTCTCTCACGGACTGCCCAAAAAGTCGGCTTAGCAAATTAAATATATAGATGATATATATTATCATATATCACATAGTATAACCGAAAGATTATATTATATCAGCCGTATACTTCTGATATAATTCAATCTTTTCATACAAGGAAAATTATGTGAATTTTTCGTGCAAAAGAAGTTTCACAAAAGTGAAATAAATATTTATGAAAAGTCTGTTTAATCTAATCTTCGCCTTCCCTTTCAAATCCATAATTCTGATGCAGATTCTGTTACTTGTGGTTACGAATCGGACTATCGATTCCGGGACGTTACAGGGAGAGCGGTTTCGGGTCGATTCCTATCCAACCATCACCGGCCCTCAAACGGGTACACACTACGGGATTCCGCGTCGGACATTCGTAAATCACCCGGCAACGATACGGACCATTTTCCCCGAGCCTATCGTTCTACCGGCGCCTCCAGAACCGGCCCGTCAAGTTTCCGTCAGTCTTGTGTTTGTTGGGTATATATATATATATATATATATATAATATATATATATATTTATATATATATATATATATATATATATATATATATATATATATATATATATATATATACCGGGTGGCCATAATTAAACTGACAGTGCTCACAGTGTTCTGTAGCGCGATCTATTTGCTAGAATGACGCCACATTTTGTAGGAAGATTAAACAAGACAGGGGACGAAGGATTCCGCGAAAAAAAAAATTAGTTCCAAAAGTCACCGCTAGGGGAATATTTGGCGCTGTGTAATAGAAAATAGATGTTAACAAATGCAAATTAATACGGAATAAATTACCTTTTATTATGCCACATTTCTTTAGCAAAAGTCATCGCTTATCATGGTCGGGGTACAGTAACTCCTGTACACGGCTGATCTTGTAAGGATAGAAGTTGATAATCTTTCGTAAGATTTTCCATACCGTACTGTAAGGCATATCCATATTCCGAACTAATCCACGAGCGCTAGAGGTGGCAGCAATATTGTCTGGTCCTCTGTCGACAATCGCCGTGGCAACTGCTTCGATTGTATCCTGTGGTACAGGTTTTCGTCCTCTGCCTGACTGAACCTTCAGAGAACCTGTTTTCCCAAACGTCGCAACCATTGCTTTTAGTCCATTAACTGACACAGGACCGTTACCTTTACGCATTTTTTTGTGTGTTCTAAAAGCACGAAGAGCGACTGACGCGTTGCACTGGTTGAGGTAAAAGAATTTGACCAGTAACGCACGCTCGACTAAAGAAGTGAGACATTGCACATAAACTTCAATCCGATTGATTCGAAACGTGGACACATTGCCTTTTAACGACATTGCCGTAACCATTGCCCAAGCAGCTTGGCCTGTGCCAATGGATGTAACGTGAATTTGAATAAAGAACTTCTTCTTCTGCTCAGCGTACAGTGATATTGCAGATCACCGAGACTTTATCGTGTGTATGTAGATTTTACGCTTTTTAAAAGCTGTTGCCATATTGCACTTGAACTAAATAGAAAAATGTGCATAATAAAAGGTAATTTATTCCGTATTAATTTGCATTTGTTAACACTCTATTTTCTTATTACACAGCGCCAAATAGTCCCCTAGCGGTGACTTTTGGAACTAATTTATTTTTCCGCGGATCCTTCGTCCCCCGCCTTGTTTAATCTTTCTACAAAAGTGTGGCGGTCAGTCTCGCAAATAGATCGAGCTACAGAACACTGTGAGCACGTCCAGTTTAATTATGGCCACCCGGTATATATATATATATATATATATATATATATATATATATATATATATATATATTCAAAACACATAAAGGATATTGGACAAACTATGAAGAGAATGCCTAGGAAAAATTTTAATGTCGTTTTTAAGTAATTCATTGAATAAGATGATTGCCCTCTAAACATCAGAGAATAATCAATGCAATGCATGTTAACATGAATAAAATGCTGCATAAAGCTCATGAATGACGATACATTTACTATGATAGGGAAATAAATAAAGATACTGTACCCCTGATAAAAAAAAAAGGGAATCATCTCATAATCACCCGAAGCAAATAAAGGAACGAAGTCCAGTTCTCAGAGTAAAATGAATTGTATAGATTTAAGGAACGTTGCCACCTTTATCGGATGATATTATTTTCCCGAAATGTGGAGATTACGAGTCATGTCACGTTAGAGTCCGTTTCTGAGGAATAACGCGGGGGAGCGGAAAAGAAATATCTATGTCCATATCAAATGTGATAAAGAAAATTTATTCTCATTGTCGAACACATACACTTATTATTTTGCTGCGACGACCGAGCTGCCTCAATTTTTGGTAAGAATATTCACATACATAACCATTTTGACTAGTTTTATATTTAATTTAATTGTAAATGCTTGAGGATTTTTATTTCATAAATAAAAGAAACAATACTGAAACCTCAAATAGGATTGAAAGAATATATACTTCACACAAAGAAGAAATTTTAAAGTGACATGGTTGCATGAGTTGTTAATGCATTTAGTCATGCTTTCGGTGTATTAACGTTAGATGCGCGCAGTGTTTTAAGTCCACGAAAAAATGATATCAAGTTGCTTATTAATCGTCAGTAAATTATTAGTGGTTTAAAGCTGAAATGTCATTTTTTGACTATTTTGGTCAATTTAATTTTTTGCTACAATTGTGTAATTTATCTTTTCTCCTTTCAAAGCCGTTTTGATTCTCATTCTACATCAATTAGAAGCAGAGTTATAGCTATTTAAAATAACTTCGCCTACTTCAAAATTGAAGAGGCAAACAACTTAAATGCATTTTTCTCAAAATTATGTTTTTTAGCACAAAATATCTACCGTTATAATGATATCTCACATAATATATATATATACTTGACAAATTTTAATTTTAATTTTATTTGAATTTGATAAAATTTTAATTGAAAATGTCATTTTTTGACAATTTTAGTCAATTACATTTTTGCAAGAATCGTGTAAATCAATCCTTTCTTTTTCAAAACCGTTTTTATTTTGATTCTACATCAATTAGAAGCAGAGTTATAGCTATTTAAAATAACTTCGCCTGCTACAAAATTGAAGGGACAAACAAATTTAAATGCATTTTTCTCAGAATTATGTTTTTTTAGCACAAATCTCTACCGTTGTCATGAATATCTCACATATAATATATATAATTTGATAACTTTCAGGAAATGTTTTAGAGGCTATTGTTAATGAAATGACGTACAATACTTGATGTATAATAAATAGATTTTTATTTGGGGGCTTTTTTATAAGAAAAGGAATAACGAATCGGGGAAAATTTTCATATTGGAAAATAAAATGTGCGTATTATTTTGCATTTTAAAATTTCTCTTAGATTATAGGTCATTTTGAAGATAACTGTCATATGTACCAATGTATGAGAAGGAAATTAAAATAGTAGCATTAGAATTTTGTGCAGAGTGATAGGGCATTTTAGCTAAATTCCTCTAAAAATTACATCAAATTGAGCAATTTATAAAAAAGTATGGTATTGACAGGTAAGTTTTTGTGATATTTTACCATAAAAAAACCAAAATATCCTTTAAGGGTCTCAGGGGTTTTAAAGCTTCAAAAAAATCGAAAAAAAATTATTATGAATTATTTTTCTGTAATTAATTCTGAGCAGATTAAAAAAAAACCGCATTAAAAAATTCTTAATAGAACGCGAGTTACAGACTAACAATCAACCGATACATGACATATCCGGTGTTTGTTTTACGTTTTGGTACGCCAGCTGACCCAGCACATGCAGTCAGCTGATCACGAAACGCCTACTTGCGTTGCAACTAAAATACTTGAATAAAGAAACAAACTTCTACCAATTTAACCCCGTGGTTTATCATTTTCCACTTGCCGCTGAAGAACCGTGATAAAAATACTGTAACTTCGCTCTGTTGTTTTTCTAAAACGAAGTTCAAAACAACGTGTTGTTATTGTCAATCTTGTAAGGGATTCACCGCTATTTTCTGTGTATTTAAATATAAATGCTTTTTATTTCTCATTAAATCTTCGTATTTAAGTTTAAAAATAGAACTTTTTAGTGTTTTGCAATGGGGAAAGCGTATAACCGATCTGTGAGTTACAAAAGCAGAAGCGTACCTTCCATGAAAAAAAAAAATTATTCTGTTTATACAGGTAAATCAGCGTCTGCTAAGAAGCTGAAAAATTGATAATACATTCCTTTTCAAGCATAAAATATGACTCAAATTCCGATATAGTACAAGGATATCGTTTCATCGATATAAATATATTATTTAATGAGCTAAGAAAATTTATTTGTTGCAGTTTGTGTCATTCAAAGTCAACTTTTACGAAGGGTCAGTTCGTGGCTGCTCTTCAGTTTTCACTATAAAATATGAACAATGCAATGATACTATACAATAAACAGCTGTCGAATGCTTGGTTCAAGAAAAAATATCCCATAAATTAATCAATGTGTCATTTATAGCATGCGGTGTATTGATCAAGGGTTGTCTAGCCTTCAAACTTTTTGTGCTGTCATAACATACCACCCCCAGTTACTCAAAAATGTTATGACAATATTGTGAAAAAATTGTTTGTGCCATTAAAACTGTTTTTGAAGAATCCATGAAGGCAGCAGCAGTGGAAGAGCAAAAAAATAACTGGATGTTCTGATCTTTGCATCAGTGGCGATGGCTCATGCAAAACCCATGGCCATACGTCCAAAATAATAATGTGTAGTATTATTGGGACAGAACGTGGAAAGTTATCAATGTCGAAGTACTGTCTTCTTTCTGCAAAGACTGTGAGATTTCTGCATCTAATTTGGACCACAAATGTTAAAAAAAAAACCATTCGGGAAGTGCAGGAATTATGGAAGTCATTGGAATGACAAGAATATTTCAACGTTCTGAATTTTGCAGAAAAGTTCGGTACACCAAGTATCTTGGTGATGGTGATACCAAACTTTTAATGAACTTTTGAAGTTAGGCCCTATGATTGTGAAATTGAAAAACTTGAGTGCATAGCACACGTACAAAAAAGAATGGGGAATCGCCTACGAAAACTGAAACAACAGATGCGGGGTGAGAAATTGTGTGATGGGAAACCACTGAGTGGAAAGGGGTGGCTAACGGACAAACTAATATATAAATTAACGGTATACTATGGGAATGCAATTAGATCAAATGGTCATTCTCTTCGAAGCATGAGAGAAGCTGTATGGGCAACATATTGTCATTTGAGCTCTACAAATGATGAACCAAGGATTATGTTCTGCCCTAAGGGTGCGACTTCCTGGTGCAAGTTTCAAAAGCATGCTGCATGTGTTGATGATAAAAAGGGAATTTATAATCATACCCCTTCTGTACCCTTGGAAGTATGAAGTGTATAAAAAATATATATACATATTTATCAGCTCCAGATTTGTTAAAAGGATGTCTAAGTGGGAAGACAGAATTCAAATGAATCATTTAATTCTGTGATTTGGAAATTTTGTCCGAAGACCTCTGGTTGTGGTAAAAATGTTGCTGAAGCTGCTGTCTATGAAGCCGTGATTGCTTTTAATGAAGGTAGTGAGGGTTGGTTGAATTCTCTTAAAGAAATTGGTATGATTCCTGGGGTGTATGCAACAACAGCAGCTTTGAAATTTGATGTAAAGCGAGTAAAAAATCGCAGAAAAAACGAGCTGATCTTCAAGCATTACAGGCTAGACAGGCTAAACGAAGGCTTGTTCTTGCTAAAAATGAAAAGATTGAGATAGTTGAAGGGTGTTCTTACACACCTGGAGGATTTTAATTACGTGAGTGTGTTTTATATCTAACTTCATCAAAATTTTAACTTTAAACGCTGTTTTCTCAGAAGTATGATTTTCACCACTATCCGTAAAATTTTAAAAAAAGTACTCAATATATCTGTTTAAAATTTTGCATGCTTGTATACATGATTATGTTCTATAGAATGAATCAATATAATGAGGGAATTTTGTTATTTTCAA
Source organism: Dolomedes plantarius (assembly GCA_907164885.2). NCBI lineage: Eukaryota > Metazoa > Arthropoda > Arachnida > Araneae > Dolomedidae > Dolomedes > Dolomedes plantarius. The sequence goes on from OU015493.1 coordinate 205,132,721, forward strand.
TATTTTTATTAATTAAAGAGAAATTTAAAAAAAATATTTTTTATTTTTTCAAATTTGTATGAATTTTTATAAATGTTGTTGATGTAATATTTTTACATAGTTAATTCATTCTATAGAGAAAACATTTCTGATTATTTTAACATAGAATTAAAGTGTATATGTTAATTCTAACTTGAGTTACTTTACGGATAGTAACTGGCCATTTAAAAAAAAATCTGAAAATATCGTTGTAATAAATGTATCATATTTTAAAAAAATTTAATATCAAAAGTGTTTATTTTATCAAAATATTAATTGTGAATTAGTTCTGAACAGTATCAACAAATTTTGTCTATTTGTAATAAGAATATAATTAGTTATTGGATGTCGAAACCAGAACACATTTATGCTTTAACATAACAGTTTAAAACCCCTTAGACCCCTTAAAAAAGTATGTAAAATAAATTCGCTCCTAATGTAAGCAATCACCTTAAAAGTTTATTTCGAAAGGTGTGGAAACTTATTTTAAGTAAGGAGGAAAATTCACTCAATAACTTTGTAAATAATTTAGCATTTACTTTTTAAAGTAGAAAAGGAATTCCTGCAAAAGAACTTTTTAAAAATAAATTGTACTGTATTCTTAAATTTATACCTAAATTTTTTAACTTTAATTAACAATCATAAATATGTATGACAAAGTTTTATTTTTCATTACATATTGGTGGACGGTGGCCAAGAGCTCTGACTTTCCGTACCAGAATCTGTCGGTTCGAGTCCCACTCTTATTACTGTCCCCCTATCTTGGCCTGAACGTTTAAAGCCATTCGTAATCGGTTTTAAGGAATAGGGTCCGGTATCATTAACCCTCGTGTAGCAAAAATTGGCCGTAACGCTCCAAACGAAACCAGACCAATCTTTACATTGAAACATCTAAGCGATGTAATATATTATAAAAGATTATTTATGATAACAAATCTGATCAAAGACATCTATTAACAAAATAAATATTCTTAGTTTAATCAACAACTAAATACATTATAAGCGTCTGGCTTTCAATTGTATAACAGAAGAATTTTCACTAAGGCCCATATTACACTATCAAAATTCTTTGACAAAGATCTTTTATAAAATGAATTTAGCGAGAAATATGACAGTGTAATATCTTAACTTTGATAAAAGTTGGGCTCTTCGTCAAAGTTTTATATAAGATTTCGGTGCCCGAATATTATAAACAACATTTCGAGCAATAGCATGTAAAAAAAATACAAATGTGTGGAAAACGCGGCAGATGAAGAACAAGATTTTGATTCGAAATAATTTTAATTCTAATTAAAAATTGAGTACAAATGACCAAACAGAAATACACTAAAAATATTCAAAATACGTATGTTAAAAGAAATGCAAATCTTTCGAAACAAAAGTCTTAGGATGCTGAAATTTTGCATTGTGTTTACTCCTAAGCTCTACGTGCCTACTAAGAAATGCATTCTGTCACAAAAAATATGCACCCAGTATAAATCGAGCTACTACCACGAAACTTGGCAGGAATGTAGTCTGGTAAAGCATATGCAAATGTTTAAAATTTTGACGCCAATGACACAATGGTAAGCGTGCTATGTGCATATGAGATGCGCAGGTGGGAGAGTTTAAAAGCATGATTGCTCGTGCCATAGGTTTATTCAAACACATCTGTCGACTTGGATAGACGGTATTGTGTCTAGATATGTCACTGAGACGTAACCGGCAACTGTACGCACATTTGTCGGACTTTGAGAGGGGGCGTATAGTAGGTCTCAGAGAAGCTGTTTGGTCGAACAGATGTATCAGCCACCACCTCGGTCGGAGCGATATGGTAGTTGCTCAGTGTTGGCAACAATGGATCACAGAAGTGAATCAGTCTGCGGTCGCGGAGTGTTAGGGAGTCCCAGGAATACAAATGCGTGCAAGGATCGCGTAATCATAAGAGCGGCCACGTCCGCACCAACAATGTCGCTAGAATCGATTCGACGCCATTTACCACTTTCCAGACATCCGGTGGTATCAAGGGAAACCATTCGGAGACGACTGGTCGACGCATATATAGGGAGCCGACGTCCATTAAGACGCCTACCACTGACCCCACATCATAGGCAGTGTCGATTGGATTTTTGCCGACCTAGGGCAAGCTGGAGTGTGACCGACTGGAGGCGTTTGATCTTCAGCGATGAATCCCGATTCAGTCTCAATGGTGATGACCAGCGCATACGCATGTGGAGGCAGCCAGGCCACCATTCCGATCCGGCATTTGTTGTCGAGAGGCATACGGCGATTACACAAGGTGTGACAGTGTGGGAAGCGATTTGTTGGGACAGACGATCACCTCTAGTCGTCCTTCAACGCACTTTGACGGCACGCAGTTACGTCAACAAGATTTTAACGCCAGTTGTACTTCCTATGCTATCAAGTCTCCCAGGTGCCCTTTATCAGCAAGACAACGCTCATCCACATACTGCGCGACTCTCCCAACAATATCTTCAAGGATATGATGTACTCCTATGGCCTGCCAGGTCACCAGATCTCTTGCCAATAGAGTACGCCTGGGACGTGCTTGGGAGGCAAATGCAGCTGTCCCAGAATACTGGTGAATTAACTGCCCAGTTGCAAAGATAATGGCTTGATCTTCCGCAGGAGGTCATAGATCACCTCACTGATTCGATGCCACTCCGTGTTTCGGCTTGTATAGCTGCAGAGGTGGATTTACTACTTACTGATTTGTAAACTTTTTCATGCCATATCTTCTTAATAAAACGGTCTGTTCTTCTGAATTTGTAATCATTTGCTTTTCTCCTCATACACTACATACATGTTAAGTTTCGTGATAGTAGCTTGTTTCCTTCTGGGTGCATATGTTTTTTTGTGACAGAGTGTATTTAAAAAAATACAAATTTTAAGGGGGTTAAAAGGGGCTTAACCCTCCCCGTCTCTAAGAATCACCCTCTGTATCTTTGGTACCACAGGGCCTAGGAAGCTGTAATTTCGTTTGGTGGTTCCCCTTAAACCCTAGGTGCCCACTAAAAATGTTTTTGAAAAATACAAATTTTAAGGGGGTTAAAAAGGCTTAATCTCCCCCTCTAAAAACACCCGTTGTATATCTGGAACCATAGGGCCCAGGAAGCTGCAATTTTGTATAGTGGTTTCCCTTAAGCCCTATGTACACTCCAGTAAATATTGACCTCAAATTTTAAGGAGTTTAGTATCCCCCCCAAAAAAAAACAAAAATCTCACTCTATCTCTGGAACTTCAGGACCTAGGAAGCTGAAATTTTGTATGGTGGTTCCCTTTATGCCCTGGGTACACACCAATAAATATATTAAGAGCTCGAATTTTAATGGGTTTAGCCACCTAAGACAGAAATAACTTTTATAAAAGATCTTTGTCAAAAGACTTTGATAGAGTAATAAGAGTATTTTGAGGTCATAGCATTTCTTTTATGTATAACTTTTATCAAAAATAGAAATAACTTTTATAAAAGATCTTTGTCAAAAAACTTTGATAGTGTAATAAGAGCATTTTGCTGTCATAACATTTCTTTAGTGTATAACTTTTATCAAAGATGGAAATAACTTTTATAAAAGATATTTGTCAAAGAACTTTGATAGTATAATAAGAGTATTTTGAGGTCATAGCATTTCTTTTATGTATAACGTTTATCCAATTTGGAAATAACTTTTTTAAAAGATCTTTGTCAAAAACCTTTGATTGTGTAATAAAAGTATTCTGAGGTCATAGCATTTCTTTTGTGTATAACTTTTATCAAAGATGGAAATAACTTTTATAAAAGATATTTGTTATTGAACTTTGATAGAGTAATAAGAGTATTTTGAGGTCATAGCATTTCTTTTATGTATAACTTTTATCAAAAATAGAAATAACTTTCATAAAAGATCTTTGTCAAAAAACTTTGATAGTGTAATAAGAGTATTTTGCGGTCATAGCATTTCTTTTATGTCTAACGTTTATCCAATTTGGAAATAACTTTTATAAAAGATCTTTGTCAAAAACCTTTGATAGTGTAATAAAAGTATTTTGAGGTCATAGCATATCCTTTGTGTATAACTTTTATCAAAGTTGTAAATAACTTTTATAAAAGATATTTGTCAAAGAACTTTGATAGTGTAATAAGAGTATTTTCAGGTCATAGCATTTCTTTTATGTTTAACTTTTATAAAAAAAATGGAAATAACTTTTATAAAAGATCTTTCTCAAAAAACTTTGATAGTGTAATAAAAGTATTTTGAGGTCATAGCATTTATTTTTTGTATAACTTTTATCCAAGTTGGAAATAACTTTTATAAAAGATCTCTTTCAAAGAACTTTGATAGTGTAATATAGGCCTTACAGTCTTACTAAAATGAATTTTCATTACAACGTATCACCAGCTGCTACTCAATTATATAAACTTAATCGGTTTTTTTTTTATTTTCAAGCATTTTCCAATTTTTAGTCTAGCGCACATTACGTGTATTAGAATTCAATGGAAAATGTGAGTTCAAATCTACAAAATAAATTATTTGAACCGAGGAAAGTATTATAAATCTTCAATTACTTAAATTTTATGGTACTCAATTTTTTCACACTTTCCAATTTAAAATCAAGAGATATTATATTTATTATAGTTCAGTGGAAAACGTGAGTTTAAATTCCCGAAATATACTATTTAAATCAACGAAAATATTATAAATCTACAATTACAATTTTTACAAAATTTCTCTACGCCAGTGCTATGAAATAAAGATAAATACTACATTTTCATGAAACGTAGTTTTATCAATTATAAAGTACGATATGCATGTTCTAAACATCAGGAATAAAATTTTCTAATATTATATCAATCACATACAAACACTAGGAGTTTTGAAGAGTGAATTTCAGGTCTTTTTTTTTCGATTATTATTTATATTTATAGCTCTGACAAAACTATTTATGCTGGAAAACAATTATAGATTTCCCCCGGTATGTTTCTAAGAAGTAAGCGAAATTATTATAAATGGGAGGACAATAATTATTTTTTATGGTGATAAACTTTAGCTATTTTAATCTTATGAGAAAATTCAATGACACAGTGATAAGACATATGTATAAATGAAATAATTATTTGTGCACTAAAATTAGATTGTGCAGATTAACTACCCATTTCTTTTCTCTGGTGTCAGCTATTTCGCTTCGTTGATCTCAAGAATAAGCTGGGGTAAACACAACAGTTTTCTTTTCATTAGCTTGATTTGCGAAGTAGAAGGACTACTGAGGTTAAAGCATTTTCTTTTTACTAAATCTTTAGGCTTTAAAATAAGCGTTTTTCTTCTCGTGAAAAGAGTTTCCCTTGAGATAAGGGAACTTAGGAAATATGATTAAACAAAAGCATAAATCCTTTTAATCCTTTGAACTTAGATGTGATCTTTACAACAGTACATTTTTTAAAAAAAATTATCATGGGTACACAATTTCTAAAAAATTTTTCTCCCGGCAAAAATACTTTACTAGTTTGAAAAAATTTTTAAAAAAGAGAAGAAAAAGTGAATAGGGGAGTAGTATTTTTTCTTTTTTAAAAAACTTGCCCTTTTTTCCTGCCAAAACTTTATTATTCGCATCATTGCAATTTATAAAGCTACTTATGAATAAATACTCTTTTTTTTTAAAGTTCGATAGAATCAAGTAGAAAAATGAACCAGCGGATAAATCTGCAAAAGAGTAAAAGCCTTTAATTTTTTTCTTCGATTAAACCCATTTCCCGGATTTCACAAGGTCAGTTCGTCCATTATGACTCTAATTGCACCATTTCATTGCATTTCCACCGCATTAATTCTGGGCAAGTGTAAAGCTGTAAAATTGCGAGAAACGTTTAAGAAAAATTAGAACAGCTACGATTTTGTCTACAATTCTATAGAAATAGGGGTTCCAGCTAAACTATTCAAGAGTTTATAAAATCTCGTGAAAACATGTTTTCGAATGTGCATTTTAAGAAGTTTTTGTTTACAAATATGATATCTGGCAAGTGTTTCTTAAACTGACTTCTTCGTAAGGTTTATCGGATGAGATTTTTATTATCTTGAAAAGCCAGGTATATCAGAATCGAAAGAATCAAGTGATTTAAGGAAGAACTGGCACAAGATAATGATTCCATTTATATTCTTTCGGTGTTCCCAAGGAATGCAAAAGTTTAAAAGAAAAGGAGAATGCGTGAAGTGAATGCTTTATAATTCTAAATACGAACTTTCCTTTTTCCTGTTCAATTTTTTTATATCTATCTCAAATTTAAGTTTATTAAAATTCTTATAAATACAAAATTCGGTTGTAAAAAATATAGGATTGGCATGATATTGAAACACAAATATTATGTATATTCAACTTAATGTATATATATATATATATATATATATATATATATATATATATATATATATATATATATATATATATATATATATATATATATATATATATATATATATATATATATATATACCCAGTGGCAGAAACACCGCGACACGGCGACGTCGTCGCGGACATAGAAAACCCCTTGCGGACAGTTTTTGTCTGCACTAATGAAAACAATTTCAAAAATTGTCCGCAAATTTCGGACATTTTTTGTCTGCACCAATAAAATGTTTTAAAAATTGTCCACAAACGCTTTGTAACGCTTTGTAACTTCAAAAGTTATAAGCAAAACTAATGAGAATGCATCATGCTTACCATGTTTTAAATAAAATGATAAAAAATAGCTGGTTTAATGTATTATTTATTTGATAAAATTACACGAAAAATTTGCAGACAGATTATGAAATTTTAAAAGCTTGTCGCAGACAGCTACAAAACTTTCTGCCACTGGGTATATATATATATATATATATATATATACATGTATATATATATATATATATATATATATATATATATATATATATATATATATATATATATATATAGAGAGAGAGAGAGAGAGAGAGAGAGAGGGGGGGATTGCTTAAATTTCAATCAAAATAGTAATTAAATAGACAATGATTATTCTATATGTTTGTTTTTGTTACAAATCTGAGTACAACAATTTTGCAGAAAAGAAAAAAGGATTTCTGTTTAGTTCCGTAAAGGCGGGTAAAATAATATTCTACAAAACCATCTAGAATTATTTTCAGTGGCTTTCTTTTTAATTGTTATTTACTTATTTGTTGAATCACTGCTGAAACTAATTACTAAACATAACGTATTGTATCAATTTTTCTAACCCATTTCCACGTTTTGTAACGAAAAAATATAAATAATTTCGAAGCCGATCTGTTACAAATTACTCAGCTGTTATATTATATATATATACCGGGTGTCCCAAAAATGGCCGACAATTTGAAAAATCAATTTTAAAAAACGCTTAGGTAACCAGGGAATTTTTTCTCCCCAATTTTCAAAATTAGTTACAAATTTCGTCAACAGATGGCGCTGCTGACTGCGAAAAACTATAAAACAATGTTTTCAAAATAACCACCTTTTGCAGCAACAACGGGGCGGAATCTGAGGTCAAAATTCACAGGCGTCCGTGGAAACATTTCAGTTTGAATGTTCTGACAAGCAGCAGAGATGTACTGTTCTAGTTTATCTACAGTTTGTGGATTGTGACGATACACCTGGTCTTTCAAGTACCATCAAAGAAAAAAAAATCGCATGGCGTCAAATCTGGCGAATGGGGAGGCCAATCCATGCGACTTTGCGTATGCTTTTGGCCTTGAAAACATTGTTTTATAGTTTGTCCCAGTCAGCAGCGCCATCTGTTGACGAAATTTGTAACTAATTTTCAAGATTGGGGAGAATAAATTCCCAGGTTACCTAAGCAGAATGCAGCAAACCGCATATTTCTATCACCATCCGTTTTCCTTTAATTGATTTTTCAAATCGTCGGTCATTTTTGGGACACCCGGTATATATATAAATATATATATATATATATATATATATATATATATATATATATATATATATATATATATATATATATATATATATATATATATATATATATATATAAATATATAAATATATATATATATATCTATAAATATATAAATATATATATATATATAATATATATATATATATATCTATAAATATATAAATATATATATATATATCTATAAATATATATATATATATATATATATATATATATATATATATATATATATATATATATATATATAAATATATATATATATATATATATATATATATATATATATATATATATATATATATATATATATATATATATATTATATATATATATATATATATATATATATATATATATATACTATATATATATTATATATATATATATATATATATATATATATATATATATATATATATTTATATAAATATATATATATATATATATATATATATATATATATATATATATATATATATATATATATATATATATATATTTATATAAATATATATATATATATATATATATATATATATATGTCAATAGAGACATTTTGCATGATTTACCCTTTATCCTGATAAATCTTATCATCGTCTAGCCCTTAGTTTATCCAGATATTGCACTGCTAAATGGACAACGTGCTTACAGTTCATTACTTAACGAGAAGACGATCTGATTTACTTTTCATCCGGGTTTAATCAGAATAATTAGCGTTCGAAACTATTATTAAACCAAGAATAGAGAATAAATATTTGGTATCAAAGAGGAAACAGGTTGTACGTTCAAAACTTGTTCGGGGAGAACTCTTAAGTAATCTCAGTTGCATACGAAATTATTTAATTAAGTTCAAATTCTTGAGATGAACTTCTTGGAAGGAATTCTTGAATAGGAATAATGCGCGAGCTATGTCGAATGCCAACGAAAATTTTGAAACGGTGCATTAACGCTAAAATACGTTTAATTTCTAAAACTATTCACTTATTAATCTCAGTATACAAAAAATGTTACACTCTTATGGATAAAATATTTATATTTTTGTCTTATATATCACACGAAATAAAGATATCTCATTATTTTTCTATGAAATAAATGCAATACTCAATTTATTGTTAATTTCATTAACTATTTATTATATTAAATTTTTATTTTAGAAATTATCGTTTTATTAAATTGTACATATTGTGATTAATTTTCGTTACGTTGTTTATTTAATAACAAATTGAATTATAGTATGTACATTGTCACCGCACACTAATACGAAATTTATTAAGAAATCCTAATTTTCATTCAAGTGATGACAGATTTTTCTGTTTTTTTTTAAAGATTTTCGACGCAGCGAACGCTTGTTATAAAAAAATTATTTTCCCTCTCACACTTTCTCTGTATATATATATATATATATATATATATATATATATATATATATATAATATATATATATATATATATATATATATATATATATATATCTTTACCGTAAAATCTCGAGTAAGCACTTTTTTTTTCACATTTTAGTCCGCGAAAATGAGGGTGCATATTATACTCGCGTACACTAAAAAGGTACTTAAAACATTGGATAAACGAACGCACAGGAGTTGTAAGACTTTGTCGCAACACGGGTACGTATGAATCTGAACTCCGTGATTCATCCACCCGTTTACTAAACATGTATTCCTTTTAAACAAATGGAACTCACAGTTCGTATCTTGAAGTGAGGATGATGAAGGCAATATATATTACGACAGCAACAATAATTATAACATGGACGCAACCAAAATCGATGAGCTGTATTCTAATGAAAGTGAGTAAGACTGATAATTTGACAGTATTATTTGTATTGAATTAACGTTTTAAGATTTTTTTCTACCGAATTTGACGTTTTCGTTTCCTTTTGTTACAAATTTTATTTATGTTAATAAATAATTGTACAATTTTTAAATAAAAAATAGAAAAGTTATGGGTGTTTATTATAAACGAATTTTAATTTTTCCCGAAAATTTTGCGCAAAATCAATCATCCGAATTATACTTGGGTGAGTATTATAGTAGATATTTTACGGTATATATATATATATATATATATATTATATATATATATATATATATATGTGTGTGTGTGTGTGTGTGTGTGTGTGTGTGTGTGTGTAAGTAATGCTATAAAATATGGGGGGGGGGCGATCGCGTAAACTTTAAATGGGGTCTTTGTTAAAAAGAAATAAGATTTATCAATTTAGGGTTGGGAAATCGTAAAAAGTCGGAATAAAAGCCTCGCTGGGAAAATATTTTGATGGGTTGGATTTGAGTGACAGGTATAGCCACACCCCAGCCTCAACGCCGGTGTAAACGTCACGCGCATGCGCTATGGCTTTAGATGGTTTAAAACGATAGGGATTTTCAGCAGAGCGGGGAAGGATTTTAATCGGTTCAGTCACGCGTCACGGGGATCGAGAACATTTCTTGGAAATTAATTAGCAGATGGAATCGTGGTAGATTAATATTTAGAAATACACCCTTAAGTGAATTAATTAGTAGTTCTTTGCCACAGGCCTTTAATCATTCGTCATAATATTAAGTATTATTTAGGAATAGATTAAGAAGGAGTAACGTTGGGTAGAAGACGCCATAATGGAAGTGGGTCATATATATAAATATATATATATATATATATATATATATAAATCTAATACAAAAATTTACATAATAACTAAAAAATCAATTACTCTCATTAAAGAATGAAATATAATGTAACATTCAAAGTGGTATCAACGCCAGCAATTTTATTGTGAATTGTTGTAAATAGGAACTGACAGTCAAAAATTTTTGTTATATTCTTCCCCAAAGCACTTAGAAAAAAAACCTTCCTTTCGACTTCACTCAGAAATTTATCAAGATTTTAAAGCATCAAGACAGAGACTAAAGGAAAGATATTTAATCTTGCAGTATTAGCATGCACCGGGAATTTTTATGGATTTGGTACCAAAAATGTATGACTGCCATTTCAATTGTTTTCATTCTTCTTTCTATTTTGCTTCCATTCTGTCCTGTGCCTCTTCTCTAATATTATATATATATATATATATATATATATATATATATATATATATATATATATATATATAAATCTAATACAAAAATTTAGATAATAACTAAAAATCAATTACCCTATTAAAGAATGAAATATAATGTAACATTCTAAAGTGGTATCAACGCCAGCAATTTTATTGTGAATTGTTGTAAATAGGAACTGACAGTCAAAAATTTTTGTTATATTCTTCCCCAAAGCACTTAGAAAAAAAACCTTCCTTTCGACTTCACTCAGAAATTTATCAAGATTTTAAAGCATCAAGACAGAGACTAAAGAAAAGATATTTAATCTTGCAGTATTAGCATGCACCGGGAATTTTTATGGATTTGGTACCAAAAATGTATGACTGCCATTTCAATTGTTTTCATTCTTCTTTCTATTTTGCTTCCATTCTGTCCTGTGCCTCTTCTCTAATATTATATATATATATATATATATATATATATATATATATATATATATATATATATATATAAATCTAATACAAAAATTTAGATAATAACTAAAAATCAATTACTCTATTAAAGAATGAAATATAATGTAACATTCAAAAGTGGTATCAACGCCAGCAATTTTATTGTGAATTGTTGTAAATAGGAACTGACAGTCAAAAATTTTTGTTATATTCTTCCCCAAAGCACTTAGAAAAAAAACCTTCCTTTCGACTTCACTCAGAAATTTATCAAGATTTTAAAGCATCAAGACAGAGACTAATGAAAAGATATTTAATCTTGCAGTATTAGCATGCACCGGGAATTTTTATGGATTTGGTACCAAAAATGTATGACTGCCATTTCAATTGTTTTCATTCTTCTTACTATTTTGCTTCCATTCTGTCCTGTGCCTCTTCTCTAATATTATATATATATATATATATATATATATATATATATATATATATATATATATATATATATATATATATATATATAAATCTAATACAAAAATTTAGATAATAACTAAAAATCAATTACTCTATTAAAGAATGAAATATAATGTAACATTCAAAAGTGGTATCAACGCCAGCAATTTTATTGTGAATTGTTGTAAATAGGAACTGACAGTTAAAAATTTTTGTTATATTCTTCCCCAAAGCACTTAGAAAAAAAACCTTCCTTTCGACTTCACTCAGAAATTTATCAAGATTTTAAAGCATCAAGACAGAGACTAATGAAAAGATATTTAATCTTGCAGTATTAGCATGCACCGGGAATTTTTATGGATTTGGTACCAAAAATGTATGACTGCCATTTCAATTGTTTTCATTCTTCTTACTATTTTGCTTCCATTCTGTCCTGTGCCTCTTCTCTAATATTATATATATATATATATATAAATCTAATACAAAAATTTAGATAATAACTAAAAATCAATTACTCTATTAAAGAATGAAATATAATGTAACATTCAAAAGTGGTATCAACGCCAGCAATTTTATTGTGAATTGTTGTAAATAGGAACTGACAGTTAAAAATTTTTGTTATATTCTTCCCCAAAGCACTTAGAAAAAAAACCTTCCTTTCGACTTCACTCAGAAATTTATCAAGATTTAAAGCATCAAGACAGAGACTAATGAAAGATATTTAATCTTGCAGTATTAGCATGCACCGGGAATTTTTATGGATTTGGTACCAAAAATGTATGACTGCCATTTCAATTGTTTTCATTCTTCTTTCTATTTTTCTTTCATTCTGTCCTGTGCCTCTTCTCTAATATTATTTATATATATATATATATATATATATATATATATATATATATATATAAAACTAATACAAAAATTTAGATAATAACTAAAAATCAATTACTCTATTAAAGAATGAAATATAATATAACATTCAAAAGTGGTATCAACGCCAGCAATTTTATTGTGAATTGTTGTAAATAGGAACTGACAGTCAAAAATTTTTGTTATATTCTTCCCCAAAGCACTTAGAAAAAAAACCTTCCTTTCGACTTCACTCAGAAATTTATCAAGATTTTAAAGCATCAAGAGAGAGACTAAAGAAAAGATATTTAATCTTGCAGTATTAGCATGCACCGGGAATTTTTATGGATTTGGTACCAAAAATATATGACTGCCATTTCAATTGTTTTCATTCTTCTTTCTATTTTGCTTCCATTCTGTCCTGTGCCTCTTCTCTAATATTATATATATATATATATATATATATATATATATATATATATATATATATATATAAATCTAATACAAAAATTTAGATAATAACTAAAAATCAATTACCCTATTAAAGAATGAAATATAATGTAACATTCAAAAGTGGTATCAACGCCAGCAATTTTATTGTGAATTGTTGTAAATAGGAACTGACAGTCAAAAATTTTTGTTATATTCTTCCCCAAAGCACTTAGAAAAAAAAACCTTCCTTTCGACTTCACTCAGAAATTTATCAAGATTTTAAAGCATCAAGACAGAGACTAAAGAAAAGATATTTAATCTTGCAGTATTAGCATGCACCGGGAATTTTTATGGATTTGGTACCAAAAATGTATGACTGCCATTTCAATTGTTTTCATTCTTCTTTCTATTTTGCTTCCATTCTGTCCTGTGCCTCTTCTCTAATATTATATATATATATATATATATATATATATATATATATATATATATATATATAAATCTAATACAAAAATTTCGATAATAACTAAAAATCAATTACTCTATTAAAGAATGAAATATAATGTAACATTCAAAGTGGTATCAACGCCAGCAATTTTATTGTGAATTGTTGTAAATAGGAACTGACAGTCAAAAATTTTTGTTATATTCTTCCCCAAAGCACTTAGAAAAAAAACCTTCCTTTCGACTTCACTCAGAAATTTATCAAGATTTTAAAGCATCAAGACAGAGACTAAAGAAAAGATATTTAATCTTGCAGTATTAGCATGCACCGGGAATTTTTATGGATTTGGTACCAAAAATGTATGACTGCCATTTCAATTGTTTTCATTCTTCTTACTATTTTGCTTCCATTCTGTCCTGTGCCTCTTCTCTAATATTATATATATATATATATATATATATATATATATATATATATATATATATATATATATATAAATCTAATACAAAAATTTAGATAATAACTAAAAATCAATTACTCTATTAAAGAATGAAATATAATGTAACATTCAAAAGTGGTATCAACGCCAGCAATTTTATTGTGAATTGTTGTAAATAGGAACTGACAGTTAAAAATTTTTGTTATATTCTTCCCCAAAGCACTTAG
>OU015493.1:205154512-205189512 GCA_907164885.2 Dolomedes plantarius
GGCTGTAGTTTGATATGGGTTCATTTATACATCAGTGTGTTGAAACACAACCATCTCTATATTATGGTAAGGAAGCACTGGTTAGATATTCAGCTTTACTGTGCATATGAGAGCACTGGGCTCGATATCATGGCTTTTCAATTTTGCAGTCCATATCAAATTTCTTATCTCAAAATTTCATGAGCTACTTCAGACTGAGGCGGTAATTTTTGTGCTAATCCACAACGGCCAGCATCAGTTACTAAATCTGCGAATGTCCAATTAGAACAGGCGTGTCCAACAACCGAACCGCATGCAGACCTTGACAGCTATGAACGTGGCTCCACAAGTTTGTAGACTTTATAAAATCTATCTTCCCGCCTAAAATGTTCCTCACTTCACCATCACATCCTATTCCCGTCATCGACTTTCTCCCTAGCTACATTTGGAACAACTATTTTTAAAAAAATTAAGCATTCGAAGTTTAAAATTAGATGAAAAACTTCTGATGAGAAAGCTTAAGGACTCACGAAGAATTGCTACCAATTCCATCGAACCAGACAAAGGGACAATTTCACAAAAGCAAAGTCACATATCCCACTAGTTTTAAGTTTGTATTGCCCTCTTTTTTAATGGTATCATAAAAAATAAAGTAAGCCATGGTATTTATAAAAAGTAACTAGTATGTAAATTTATACTCGGTCCGAGGCTATTCCTCCGCACTCAGTGCAGCGCAGGCAAGCCAAATGGTTGGACACCCCTGTTTTAGAAGAATTAATTACCACAACAGTAACTTAACATTTAGTTAGTAGTCTTCGCAGCTAGTTAAAGTGACAAACAGAAAAATGGGGACCTTAGTACAATTATTTTCTTCCTGTTTCACAAAATAAACGGAACTATTAAAAAATAAACTTAAGTTAAATATTTAGGAACTGGATCTATATTTAATAGAAGTTTCTTTTTCTTACAAGGCATATCTCTTATATAAAACACACAAAATGTTTTTAGGTATATATGTTTTCTTAGTTAAATGAAATGTAGTTTTAAATCCATTTAAAACACATTATATTAAATTCTTAATGTACTTATATATAAAAAATTCTAATCTATTGTAATATGCCTTCAAATTAATGCTTATATTATCATATTATATTGTATACAATGTCTTATCTAAATATCGTTTTCTATACAAACATTATTTCATATTTTTATTTGCAGCGTATACCATGATAAGACGATCAAGATCATAAAAAGAGAATGGCCATGAATACGTCAAGATGAATACGCGGAAAAAAAAATTCATCTTTCTCTTTACCAAATAAGTAATGAAAGGATAACGTTTCTCATTTCCTTAGGTCTAATTCAATAAATTTCCATTGCAATGTTGTGCCACTGGATAATGCACAATATCACATGCAAAAAAAATGGACAAGAAATATCATATAATACGCGTTAAGTGCATTCGAGAGTTACAAGCAGCTCTCTTCATTGAAGGATGGAACATTTTGTCTCATGAGGTAACCAATAAATCTTGAATATATCGTCGATGCAATAGTTGTCCGTCAAAAAAAAAAGCTAACATCATTTTCTGCTGAGATGTTGGTCCTCGAATATTCTTAATCACATCTTTGAATATTAAGATGTTTGAGTGCATGCATTAATTCGATAGATATCCTGTAAGTTGTAAGAAGACGTCTACAATATTTGTAAATGAGTTTCTATATTGCGCCTCATTGGTATGTATCTATATTTTTAATTGAATTCCATTTATTTTTAACAAATTAAAGGTTTTACAATCGGAAATAAGTTTTGTTTCTGTTTTCGGTCAAAAGAAAAATCCAACAAGAATTAATTGGACTGTATAATTAAGAAAGTAAATAAAATATGTAGTCCTAAATTCATTCACTCATCTTTCCTTTGTAACGAAATCAATGTTTCCAACAAGTCGAGACGTATATGCTTCAATTTTATTTGAAATATCTTGTGAAAATGTAACATTGACAAAAATAGAAACGTATTTATAAAAATTAAACTAATACTGTCTCTGAACATGAATCTACATTGTTTAATCGAAGATATTTTGTTGTTGTTGTTTATAGTAAAAATAGTTACATATTAGCTCAAATAGAGCTACACTTTTTGACATGATGTCAACCGGCTCGCCGAGTGCTGTGCCAATGTCCTTAAGTAACTTTATTATATCAGCAATAGCATAATATTGCATGAATTCCCTTATCATTCTGAAAAGTTCTGCAAAGACTGAGAGACCACCGCTGTTGTTATTAGCTGGTTTATCATTAGTATTTTCTTTTGGCTTAGTATAAGTAACTTCTGGGTTACAGTTTGCTCTTGAGATAGGTTTATCTAAACAAATTTTTTCTCTGGGAGTAGTTCTAACATTAGCGTTTATTTCATTTGAGTCTTGCTGAACAGTTTGAATTACATTTTCTTTAGCTCTCACTGGTTCAGTATTAGTAGGGTAAGAGTCATATTAGCCCACGCTGAAGTTGTTGGTATAGGAGCTGGGATAAAATTTTGAGAAGGTAATAAACCTAGTTAGGTAGATTTGGTAGATCTTTTCTTATTATTTATAACTTCCGTGTTTGATGGGTGCTTTTCGCAGCCAGTATTGTTTGCGGTGTGGTTTCCACCACAATTGACACATGTAAACTTTTCTGGACTGCCCCTGTTTGGACACAATTTGGCCTGGTGACTGTAACTACATAAGATACATCTAGGGGTTAGTTTGCGTGTGATACTCGAGTGTCCATACTTTTGCCAGTTGTAACACTGCGAGTATCCAGAGTTAGTAAAAGGAGATATTTTAATTTTCAGATGGTTAATAGAATTTAATTGAGTCAGATTATCTATATTAGGTGATGGTATAAGGCTGGCCATGAATAGTGGAAAAGGGGTGTTAGTTTTCTTATTAGTTAAGTATGCTACTTTTATGGGTTCAACGCCACCATTTTTAAGTGCATCTACGATGTCTTGCCTATCAGTAGTGGCAGACAAACCTCTTATTAGGATTTTCTTCGGTCTCTCCGACCGATGATCAACATATCTTAAAGGTATATTGTTATCAGATAGAAATTTTTGTACACTACGGTAGCTATCAACTTTGCGGAAAGTTAGATGGATCAAGCTTCTGGCCATTTCTGGCTCGGCATCTGGTATAGTTTGTTTTATATGATTAATCATAATTTTATAACTTGATCCAGATTCGTAATAAATATGATATTTTTTATGACAACAGGAGCGGCAGGAGTCTGAGTCTCCGAGCTCATGTTGTTTTGATTGGGATCATCAATTGCATTACTATCCAAATTTACTTCACCAATAGCCGCGAATTTACTCCGCGTAGCCGGTATATCCTCACAGCATCCCTTGAACGCTTATTAATAATTTTAACAACACCCGGAACCATATCAAATTCAATATTTAAATTAATTAGAATATTATTGATATTAAATTTATGAGTATCAACATACAGGTTATAACAATTACTGCATATAAATTCAAAGATATCAATTGTATTACTACTGAGCACTTTTTCGAAAATATCCGAAGTAACAATCACCCTATTGACGTCTGCAACTCCGTTGGTAACCAGAATATTCATTAGGAACTGTATATATCCATGGATGATCTCGAAGAATTCCCAATTACGTTTCTTAATGTTTGACGAAGTAATCCATATAGCGATTTAATCTATCATGCACAGTCTTCAGAAAATCGTCGTCGATTGATGGAACACTATTTTGAGCACAGTTCAAGTTATTAAATCCAGAATTATGTGAGTAATCCATTTCGTTGTTGGTAAATCTATTTTCAGCGTTAACTCTAATTTCAATACCACGTGCAGCATCTGTAACTCTGCTATCCATGTTGATCACCGAAATACCACTATTTAGCGGTGAAAAATCCACTCCCGGCTATCGCATAGCGAAGGAAATCCGAAAATGAAGAAAGTAAGCTCTCCTCTAAGCAATACGAATAGCAATAGTGAAAAAGCATAAGCACGCCGATAACCACGTGTAGGCATAAGTCAGAAGCACACCAGCAATGCGTGTGCACTCCCCGATGTCCCGCGAGATCTCTTCTTTCTGCCTGGTCAGTTTCGAGTTAATAACAATAAAAAAATAATGTCATTTTTAATGGCATTTAGCCTACTCAACTTGTATCATTCCAATGCTTTGTTCACGAGTCTTTCACTAACCAGGGCAATTTACAACTATTTTGGTCCAACTGCTCATTTTGATTCATCTTCTGACGCTTGTTTCATGAACATACTTGCAGCCTTAAATACAGCCTGAGATATCTCTTCACCAGTTTTTAATGTACTCGTTTTTCTGGATTGCAGTGGCGTTTTCTGGATTCCATGTGTGTAATCATCCAAAGAAAGGATTGGGTTTCTACCTATTTGTTACGTTTGGAGCACATTATCATTCACTCATTAGAGATCACCATTTTTCCATGCTGACTCACTTCCCATTTCCACAGAAAGTCACGTTTCAACAGAGTATACACCTATTCATTGAGAAAGTCAAGTAATCCATTATCTGCGGAACGACATCCGGGGGAGTTCTGTCTGCCGTAGCCATCATAATCGCCAAAAGTATTTATGCAGCAGTTTACCACGAGGTTTCAAGCTGTACTGCTTCCCATCAAGGAATATATAACGAATAAATTGACTAGTCCAGTAAAAAGGATCGTCACTGTCGACGAATTTTTCCTTTCGAAGAGTTGAGGCTGTAACAGATGCCCAGATGGACTAGTATTAAAAGAAAATAAGTGCAAGTGTGCCCAGTACTATTATTAGTTTTGCATTAGCCTTTAAATTGTAAAGCATTTGGTAAATTGGTTAATAGTTGGCCTCTAAAAGCTATAAAAGGATACATGTTTTTGCAAAATGTATTACCATACTACAGAATGTTTTAAATCAGCAAATATTGCCCTAAACTTGCAATAAGCAAATGTTGGAATTTCACCAATGTTGCTTTCTAATATCTCTAAGTTCTCTCCCACGCACTTATAATAAATTTATTACCCTGTGTAGAGTGGAAATAAACTTAAACTCGGGTACGTCGTAATTTGTCGAAATGAGCATTTCAAAGCTCTGTTTTGAAATTTTAATGGCATTCCATGTTTACTAAATCTGAATATTCTGTTTAAATTAAATGTATGGTAGGTGTTTGTAAAATTTTACTACGATTCGGGATACCCAAAGAAAAGAAATTTTCCAGAGTACAGTTCCATTGATAATGGTGATAATATGTATTAGATTTTTAAATGACAAAATTTCCTATTTAAATGACAAAAAAATAAAATTTAAGTATTTAATTAAGGTTATTATTTTTGTTTCGACTCTTTTTGTTTTCATTACATTTAAGATAAACTTGAGAGCCGCAATTTCCAAATTATAGTTCTTTGAACTATTTATTATCTTGTAGCATTAAATGAAGAAACAAAACAGTTCTTAATTTTCAAATAATTTTCTCGCAATTATTCATTTTCGGTTCTAATAAGTTTGAATTTAATTTACTTCAATGTCAACGACTTAGTAACGATTTCGATGAAAAGAAAACGAAATCATGCAGTTGCTAATAAGTACATTATGCTGAAAAGATTTCTGCACTTACTTCTATGTTTATCCCTACAAATTTTATTATTTTCATAAGCCAATATGCCGTGGGTCACATCTCACCGTGCATTCTTGATCTTTTTTTGTGTCAGAAAATTTGCCGTTCTAAGGTTGCTTTTTTTTTCAAATTTATAGAAAATTTTCGTTTTGCATGGTCGAAATGTATTGGAGGGCCACGGGTTGAAGACCCTTACTTTAGTTGATATATGATTTATTTCATTACTAGCTGAATACCCATGCTTCGCAACGGAGTACATTCACATTAAATACAACGGTAAATGTATGCAATTAATGGCAAAAAAAATATTTATAAAAAAATCTTTATTTAATTTTATTATATAAATTATAATATTAATTATTATTTTATATTGCCTTATTTATATATAAATCATTATTTTATCTACAAAACGGATATTTTTATAGATAAAATAATGTAGAAGAAAATATTCAAATTAAATCTAATAGAACATAATAAAGAATATAGTACAGTCAATATAGTACAGTTTGAGGAACGTTTCTTTTACTATATTTTAATATTTTTTGGAAAAATGTCCAATCGTCTGCAGCATTAGAAAGAAAAAAATATTTTTTTTGTCTAATTCGTTGTTATACACGTGACGCAAAATTAGTTTAAATTATCACAAAAAGAAAAGAAACCCCGTGATCGGCATTTAATGAATTAAATTCTGAAAATTAATATTTAAAAATTTACCAAAAATCAGAAAATGGAGGTAAAGATTCGAAAAAGATTTCATTTCAAAGGAATTGTTATGATCTTTCTCGTGATATAAATTTTATAACCCTCGGATTATTATTTTTAGTGCAAATTTTAAAGAATGTTATAAAAGAAGCTTAAAATTTTAATTAAAAAAAGTCTAAGAAGAATTTTTCAAAAATCTCTCTTAGTGCACCCCTACACTTTAAGATGAATCGCCATTCAAAATTTCAGCTCTTTAGGTCCAGCGATTTAGTCTGTGCGTTATCTGTCAGTCAGTCAGTTACGTAGTTACGGAACTGGTATATATATATTTATATATATATATTGGGGTCGCCACTAGACGGGTGCTGTTCAAAAAAGAGATATTTTTCGGCAGGAGCAAGTTACATAAAGAGTTACATAAGAAGAAATGTGGAGAACATTCCGTGATGAATCAGTGGAAAGATTGGGCGGGAGTGTAACAAAGAAAATCTAGTTAGTCGGCACATAGATCTGATAGAGAGAAGACGTATGTCTTGATAGAGAACCTGGGTGGACTGGTTTCATAGTTATGTTAGAGCTCTGATAGTAATAATGAAAATAAACGAAGTTAAGCGATGTCTGTCATCTCATCTAATCATTCGGTCCACGATTGTCTTTAATTAATAACGAAAGGGATACGAAACGTGTGATATATATATATATATATATATATATATATATATATATATATATATATATATATATATATATATAGATAGATAGATAGATAGATAGATAATTAAAACAGTGTAATCACTTTAAGAAACATCAAGTGTTTTAATTTGATTCATTGGAATTACATTCAAAATATTTTTAACTTTTTTTTGGACAATGATTCTTAAAGTTAAAATAACAGGTAAATGATAAGTTGAAAATTACCTTAAAAATTACAAACCTTTATGATATTGCTCGAAATGTTCCTCGGTACAAAAAGATGTTTCCCCATGCATTACATTTGTGAATTGTCATTTAATTTTTTTCTCTCTATTGTAGCACACCCAATACCTGTTCCGCTTTCTTCTGGAACCTTCTAAAATATTGCCAACAAGCTTGTAAATGATTTCTGTTTTTTTTTTCCTTTTATCGTAGTCATTTTTACTTTTAGCATAGTTATTAGAATATTTTATGAGAATTTCAACGCATGTCATTTCAGTGAATCTGTGCGGTCCAATTTTTGTTGACATTTTACACACGTGCCCTTGAAAAGTTCGCGCGAAAAGGGGAAATGTATCTGGGATTTATGCGCCTCATAGGTCCCGCCATCCGGTAGCGAAGGGGTCAAGGAAATTTGCAAAAACAAATATATACTCGGATCGGCAATCTTTATCGCATTTACGATACAGACAGTCAGTTAGAAATCTGTCAACGATTGCTCTTTCCGTAACTGTTATCCTGGGCGATATGTCACTTGCAAGCAGCTTCTATTAGTTTGGTTAATTGAATCAATAACATCTGGCTACATTGAATGAATTCCTTGCTTAGCTCTTTGGTGGGAACATGATTATTTTTCCTCTTAGTGGGAACATCTGACTGTGAGGCAGATATAGATGGAATATTTCCTTCCCAGATATTCCTAACTAGACATTCAGAGGGTGATTGGGGTTTACTACATTTCATGGTACGAAAAACATCAAACCCTTTCTTTGCTTACGAATTAATCACCCGAACGAGTGATTAATTCTTGACCAGCTTCTATTGAACAGAACCGATTATCACAGGATATATTACGGTTCGTTTTGTAGGCCTTTAGTTAGTCGAACGAGTGAATGGGTTGGTTTTTTTTATTCTTGCTCTGATTAATCAAAATTTTACCCAGAGCCCGATTACAAACGTTGGGGGCCCCTGGGCAAATGCTATTTGGGGGGCCCCTCTTACGAACATTTATAAAAATAAGAACTATCCATGGACTATACGCACTATTAGAAGTACTAGGTGCACACACCAAGCGTGTGAGGAAAAGTTGTTAAAAATTAGGATAAAAAAATTATTTGATTTAAATTTTGATTCCAATAATGATTTAAACCAAACAATCCTGCATGTGAGTCCTATATTTGCTATTACAGTGTATGGATGATAAGATGAAGCACTCATAATCATGTTTCACATCAAATAGAAAATGCCTCTCACTTTCTGATGTACGTCTGATACAACCTGATAGTTTAACATTTTTCCTAAAACAGAAAGTGAAATTAAAAACTTTTTTCACTTATCTGGCATTCTATCTATTTTAGTGTTGACGAACATTGTTAAAGAGATTTTACACGATAAAGAGGGCAGTTTTGGGCCCCCTAGCATCAGGGCGCCCTGGGAAAAGTCCCAAATCGCCCATGCTATAAAAAGGCCCTGTTTTTACCTGAACCATAGAAGGCTTTTGTCATGAATCGCCCTTCCACACTGAAGACAAGTTGTCGACTGAAGCATGTGTAGACTCGCAGTACCCAAGGTCGAATTGGGGATGGGCAGGGTTGAATAAAGAAACTACAGCTTCCTAAGAGGCAGGTGTTCCCACCGAAGTGTTAAAGACATAAAGCTTTACCGCCCATTTTATCCTTGGATCTGTAAGTGAGAGGACAAATGCATTCAACTGTCATCACAACGATTAATAACTTTGCACAGCAGTCAATGCATCATATTTCGGACTCCATCAAATAATATGAATTTAATTAACCATAAATATTCAGAAGTATTCATTTAGATATGTCAAGTTAGAGATATTCAAAGTAATGGTGTACAAAACATTAAATTTATTCATAAAATTTTAATACAGTTTGAAATTCCTACGAAACAAAAAAAATTACTGACGTATAATGTACTTGTATTTACTTATACAACAATGTTAAATAATTTCTAAATAAATTTTTAAAAATCTGAGTAGTAGAATACTGCCTCTAATCACTCAATATTTCATGTCTACTGACTTCTTCCCAATTAGAAAAGTGATGTAATATTAGACTAGTATGTATTTATATCCATTTGACTTATATTAGTATGTACTTATCTTCTATTTAAAAAAAAATATGAAAATTATAAGGAACTGCTTCAAATGTTCAAATTTTGGATTTAAAGTTTCTATAATTAAGCTGTAAAACTTAGTCAATGCACTATTTGTTACGGTTTATTACCACAGCTATTAATTAGTTTGTAACTAATGCTCAACTCGTGACTATAGGATCCTGGAAATACACAGTCCATGTGTTAATTACGTAGCAATCATCCCATCACTAGTAAATAGCGCCATTTATATCAAATCTTTGAGACCGGTGTCATGTAATTTCCCCTGGGAGCCTCTGTTCAAATGTCAAATGATATCTGCCCTAGAAAACCTACAATGTTCCTCCTATATTGTTACATGTATGCTCGTATCATTTGTTACTTTATTGAACAGGGGTATGTAACTTTTTGAATTAGGCAAGAGAAATGATCTTGAACTAGGGCAACATACTCCATGATGAATAGCATTATTGGTTAAGACAGATTTTGGTTTGAAAAGATATTTCCATAGTTTGGAAGTATTTTAAAAATTAGGAAAACGAGTTAAGCTATTCTGTATTTTGAAATGAAATCGTATTCTAGTTTATTACATTAATTCATTTAAATATTCATTTTAAAAAAAAAGTAGCAAATACAATTAGATAATTCGTCGCGGTATATTTTACATGCTGGAACCAGGGCTTGAAATGGATCGGAAACAAACTGAAAAGTTCCGTATGGATTGGTTTTCGTGGATATTTTTATTTATTTATCCATATGAAACAATTATTTTAGGAAAGATTTGATTTTAATCCTAAAAATCCGCTCCTAAAGATTTTAATCCTTTCAAATTTATCCATCCATTTGCTCCCATTAGGGAAATGTTCCTAATCCCTTCAGCGGGCGCATCCGTGTACAAGTAAGGTTTGAATGTTATAAGCCATTTCTATTTATTGCTACAGCCTTTCTAATGCAGGTCTGATTTTCTGACCCTTGTATTCCTTTCCATTCATTGTTGGTCGTGATTTAACCGTGGTAAACTGGCGATTAACAGAATGACCGTTACTGTACTATATTAACTGTACTATATTCTTTAGTACGTCCTATTACATTTAATTTGAATATTTTCTTCTACATTATTTTGTCTATAAAAATATTCCTTACGATTTTTTTATAAATATATTTTTTTAAAATCAATTGTATACATTGATCGTAGTATTTATTATAAATATATATATATATATATATATATATATATATATATATATATATATATATATATATATATATATATATATATATATATATATTTTGGGCATTAATTGCATACATTGAACGTTGTATTTAATTTGAATGTACTCCGTAGCGAAGTGAGGGTTTTATGCTAGTATATATATATATATATATATATATATATATATATATATATATATATATATATATATATATATATATATATATATATATATACACCGGGTTGTTATAATTAGACTTCTCCAATAAACGGCATCCTACGGTGCAAACGGCTGAACGGAATGCAACGAAATTTCGTATATGGGCTATGCACGAGATGCACTCACGGAATTTCGAAAAAAAAATTTAGTTCCAAAATGTCCACTAGAGGGCGCCTTTTCGGGAAAAACATGAAATTTAACACAATAAACGACCAAAACGGAATACAGAAACAATATTAACAATCCAGAACAAGAATTATGAGTAATAAAATGTAAAACCGGGAAAAGCTGTCAGTTGTAGGAGAAAAATGTCGAGATTTGCATGCTTGGGAAGAAGAGGAAGCTTTATGCAAAACACGTTAGGGTATAAAACTTTTGGAGACGTTGTCATGTTTAAGTCGATGTTTCCGGCTGTACTAATGACGGTCTCTTTAGTTGAACGTGCGTTATTGGTGAAGCTGTTTTACGAAAACAAGGGGAATGCTTCTGCTGCAGTTCGTGAATTTGGTCGTAGAAAGATCCTACGGCGTGGACCAATGTCTACTAAAGGTATCCAGGCCATGACTAAAAGATTTGAAGAGACGGGTAAATTAGGAGTTCAACCTGGAAGAGGCCTTAAATGTGTCACACCGGTACTTGTTGATGCCGTCAAGACAGCTGTTGACGCACAGTCACAGACATCAGAGTTTGGGAGCAGTAGCGCGCGTGCAGTTTCTCGACAGACAGGTTATTCTTACAGCACCGTCCGAAAAGTACTCAGAAACATAATGCACTACTTCCCATATAAGACCCGCCACACCCAGGACCTGCTTGACAGGGACAAGCCACAACGTCTCTCATTCGCAGTCAGTTTTTTCAACAGAATGACCGTTGATCTGTCATGGCCTTGGAATAATCTGTGGAGCGACGAGGTTCATTTCCACCTCAATGGGACAGTCAACCCACAGAATTGCCTCATTTGGGCTACGGAAAATCCCCGGATCCAGACTGAATTTCCCCTACAGTCTCCAAAGGTCACTGTCTGGTGTGTATTCACGGCGACATTCATTCTTGGGCCATTCTACTTTGAGGAAATCGGTGAACGTGGGCCTGTCACATGTTCCGTTACGGGCCGTCGGTACCATGACATTCTGCAGACGTTTGTTGTGCCGCAACTACAGCAAAGGCGGGTCCTTACATCGACCATTTTTCATGCAGGATGGTGCACCCCCACATATCCATGGGTCAGTGAAGGCGTTATTGCTCCAACACGTCACAGAGGAACGTGTTATTAGTCGCTCCTTTCCTAATCCACGTTCGCCGCATCTGACTCCGTGCGATTTCTGGTTATGGGGCTATTTAAAAAGTCTCGTGTATCGTGGAGGTGTTTCGACGTTGAATGACTTAAAGAATTCCATAACGCTTCATGTGCGAAGCCTCACAACTGATCAGTTACGATCTGCTGTTGAACACACTGTCCATCGACTTGAAATTTTGCCGGTGAACTAAGGTGGTCACGTGTAGCAGCTTTCCCTACATCGTCCTGGACACGATTAACAACAGCTCCTCTTGTGCAATTTCGTCCTAATCTGTTCTTGTTTCTGCAAACTGAACTGTTTTTGTTTTCCCTTACCTTTACTTAATGTGGTTCGATGACAAGCTGATCAGAAACTAGTCAATAAATGTTAATATTGTTTCTGTATTCCGATTTGGTCGTTTATTGTGTTCCATGAGCGCATCTCGTGTATAGCCCATATACAAAATTTCGTTGCATTGCGTTTATCCGTTTGCGCTGTAGGGTGCCGTTTATAGGGGAAGTTTAATTATAACCACCCAGTATATGTATATATGTGTGTGATAATGAGCAGAATATGTCAACGCCGCGATGTGATTACAGAGACCCGTTACGACTACCGTAACGTCACGGTCATGCTCCGAAAGATCCCACGCTGCGACGGGTATCGCCGAATGTCACTGTCATACATACACACACACACACACACACACACACACATATATATATATATATATATATATATATATTATATAAAGCGATTAAAAATGTGTAATTATAGAAAATTTAAAGTATATTTTTAATAAAATAATTCAATATTATATAACTTTACATCAAAATATCCGCTACCCCTCCAATTTTTTTCGACACCGCCATGTGGGTTGATACGCCCCCCCCCCCCACGGTTTGCGCTCCACTGATCTAGAATATGATTTCTTAATACATGAGATATTTTTCTGCATTGTATTTAAAATATCTTGTTTCAACGGCTTGATGTATGTTTTGTTACCATGTCTTACATATTTTATGTTTTGAACTACAGTCAATAAGATAGTTTTGTCATTGTTCTCAGTTTTGTGAGGAATGTGGCGGGAATAAACGTCAACGCAAGTAACAGCGCAATGCTATAACCTTCTAGCAAAAACAAAATGCGACGCCCGAAGCGATGTATGACTAGATATACGAAAAAGGATATGAAAACTAGACTCGGTATCTTATAATTCACCTGCTTACATCCTGTAAGAAAGAAAAATTAAATACAATTTTGGCGGGAGAGAAAAAAAGAGAAGGTCCAAAGGACTTGAAAACAGGATATTTCCAATGCAATCTGTACGTCAGAATAATACATAAAATATGTGTCCGTGAAAATACAGAACTATGGATCCTCAAAATCCTTTTTCTTGTTCAATCGGTTAAAATCCATATACACACGATTCTCTTTTTGCACTAGGATACTTCCAGAGGAGTACGCACGATTGATACGTTCCAGATACTACAAAAAGAAGAAAAAAAGTGTAATTAAAGACACAGTGAAAAATATCAGGGTGAATCAAAATTTCGTAAAAACTTTAAAAGTGCGGTTTGCAGACTTAGTTCCACAAAGATTTAGTAATCTTTGCTTATTTTATTTTAGCTAACGGGTTTCAGGTAATCAGTCTTTCGGCTAGATTACCTCCCCTATTTACTATGAATTATTAAAGTATAAATTCGTGTATAATTAGGAACAGGAAGAATTACGACACATTTGAAATTTCAAGTTTTATTTCGGTTTTATACATTCATGTTCAATTAATTTAAATTATTTTAAATCACTAGAAGGTAACCCGTCATTTTGACGTCATAATACTAATAATGATGTCATAATGGAAAAAGTATATGAAAGTTAAAAAATATCCCAAATTATCTAACAATATTGCCTTTAATCCACACCTTGTAAAAGCAAACCCTTTCATTATTTTTTTATTTATTTAGTTTTTTCATGCGATTGGAGTAGTAGACTGCCATCCAGTTTTTTATAGCTCACTATGCGATATGAATACTTGAGCTACTTGACTATTTACTCACATTCAAGTTTATTTACTTTCAGAATTCATCGCAAAAGTAAACAGATTTTTAAAAACTGTTAAATATAGAACTAAAAGCATCCAATTTTTTTTAGTTCTGAATGTTTTATAGAAAAATAGGCTGCACAAACGTGATTTGATGGAGAAGATATCAGTTTTTAGGTAAGAAAAAATACTGATCCACATCTGAAATTGAAATTAAGCCTAACCGGCAGCTTGTTTACTGAGGGCTACAATTGAAAGATGAGTACAGCCCGGAAGTGTTATACAGAGACAACGGCGATTATATGTATAATTTCAATTTAAATCAAATTTTATACACTCTGATCTATTTTTCAAAATGTACATGGAAACTTAGAGAAAACGCAAACCTACGAAAACTTTGACAACAGGGCAGTCAAAAATAGAACGCTTTGGTAGCCTTGAAAGATAATGACGTCGAATAAGCAAGCAATGACTAAATATTTACAGTTCTTATTGAATTATTTCTGATGTGCCTCTGTGAAGGCAGCGTGTACTTAGGAAAGGATTTTCAACCGGGAATATTCCTCCAGACAAATTATGCAGAAAGCTCAGTTCTCAGAATGAAGGAAAATTCTTTTCTTACTCTAATTTTGGCGCACACGTGTGCAGGGAGCCATCACAGCCCTGAAGCTTTACGCCCTGATAAACAAGTCATAAATTATTAAAAGTTTTAGAGTCACTGCAGGGGAAACGTTGCCACCAATAAAAACAAATATGGGACAAAAGAAACCTACTTTTATCTTCCATTTTGGACAACCTCTGTCTCTAGACTGCAGGCAGCATTGGGATATTCACTCCTGAGATTCTGCCATACGTCGCTCTGGACTATGTCTTTATTTCGATCGAGGAACTGAGAGGCTATCTGCAACAAGTCCTCATCTCCGTGTCTGAAGATTAACTCGAAGACGTCGCAGAAACTATCGGCAGACAGGGACTCCTGAACGCGTCGCAAGCACCGCAGTCTGAACTGCTCCATCAGGTACTTGGCTGCCAGCGCGTAGAGGGCAAAAGTTTCGTCTGCAGTCAGGGCCTGCAGTTCTCCGGTGACGACGTATTTCAGAAAAATCTTGAAGACGGCTGGGTCGCAGTTCTCGATTCGCACGACCCCGGTACTCCTTTCGGGGGTGTCGTGCTCGAACATGGCATCCAATGCAGGGACCCGGATGCGGATTACGGCCCTGTGCACTTTAAACTCTTCGTCCTGTACCTTGAAGACGACGTGTCCCCGATCCAAAAACTGAGAATGCAGCGGAGCCTCTACATCTAAAGAACGAAAAAAAAAGATTAATCTTGGAGTAGGCGTGGCTTTATATCGTGTTACCGCACTATTATAAAGAAGCTGATATGCATGACCGTCTATAAAAGCCTAGTGCTTCAGGAGTTTTGTATTTTTCCGTGCATGAAAAATGTTTTGACTTTCGCGGTTCAAACGAATGGATGGTATTTCTTCAAGGATGGCGGATACCAGGTAGTGAAATTGAACGAAAAGAAGGTAAGTTCAAATGCTGGCAATAACGCGTGGCTCTGTCTCCAAACAAAATTGATGTAAATACATCCGGAAAACAAGTAATATATAAAAAAAAATTTAAAGTCAATTCCTACTTAGGTCAACAAAGAAAAATTTGAGTGTGAACTAATAGTAGGATTTGAAAAAAAGGATTGCCTGCCAGAACCTTGTCTACTGTGCGAGATTAGGAGGGGGGTGGGAAAGAGAGAGAAAAAGTTTGTCAGGTTGGGGATTCGATCTCGCAACCTACAAGACGGGAGGAGCCCGCGATATCGCAGTGCTACCGTTTACTCAGTAACAAGAGGGAAATTACTATTCAAGAGCAAGAAACGCTCTAGGTCTAAAACTAAAATTGATTAATTAAATTTAATTAATGAATTAATATTTGAAAAAACTGTAGTAACATCAAGTGTCGTCCACTACGAGTTTAAAAAATGTATTTGAACTTGAGTGGATGAATAAAAAGTACTTTTATTAACGATTGAAAATTTGAACAATATATATAGAGAGAGTGTGAACTAATAGTGGGAATTGATAAAAAAGCTTTTATAAGAGAAGATTGGTACTTTATTCATACGCGGCTATCTTCATTTGAATATTTTTACCACGTTTTTATTAACTTGCTTTCTTGTGTGTTTGTGTGTGTGTGTTTGTCTAATAGAAATCTTGCAATCGATGTTTAACTAACTTCCCGACTAGCTAGACATTTGAAACGATTAGAATAGCTCAGAACATGATGGACAATGCATTTTTTTAATACTTTTAGCCATCTTTAAGCAGAATTAAATTAATTTTCAGATATTTTCAGTTAATTTGTTTTTGTAGAGTGGTGCAGCCATCTATTGGCCGGAAAGAAAACGAAAAGTCAAATGCAAGTTAACTTCCAATTAACTTCATTTTTTTAAAAGTTGATGGGATAATTCATCAAAAAAAACTTTAAAAAAGTATTTATTAATACATAGAATCGTCAAGTTTATATGATT
The DNA here is from genome assembly GCA_907164885.2 of Dolomedes plantarius. Classification (NCBI taxonomy): domain Eukaryota; kingdom Metazoa; phylum Arthropoda; class Arachnida; order Araneae; family Dolomedidae; genus Dolomedes; species Dolomedes plantarius. The sequence continues at coordinate 205,171,149 of OU015493.1, forward strand.
CAACAGAAAATTTAAAAACGTGGTATATAAAAAGTCCTTTTATTTTGTAATTATTAGTTCATTACCTATCCGGGAAAAGAAATGGGTCGCATTTGGATGAGATAGAAAGCATTTTACCTCTTTTTTACCTGGAATGAACAACAAACCTACAAGCAAACAAAATTTTCAAACCTTTAAGCGAAGAGTATAAAATATACTTGTATTCTTGTGTGTTGTACAGTTGTACAAAAAGGATGCAAACAAAGAGTGAAGCCGGGTTCCTCCCTAACTACTAGTCGGAAATTTACTAATATGTCACCATTCTTACGCAGCAAAACCTGTTGCTTGGAGACGCAGAAATACCTGTTTTTCAAATCTTTCCAAGGTTATAAAACCTTTTGAAGGCGCAGTGGGGTTCTGTCATACCCACACTGTCAGCTAGGATCCTGGCATTTAGTACCAAAGTCTGTGGGCTCCAGACCCATGCTTGGCATGGACGTTTGTAGCCGTACGGAATCGACTTTAAGTAGTAAATCCCAGTCTGATGATTCCCTCGTGTCTCAAAACCGACCGTAGCGTTCTCAAAGAAAACTAATCATACCCTCACGTCCATTTAAAACCGCTAGAGACTTTTTACCATGTTTTTATTAACTCGCTATCTTGTTTGTTTGTTTGTGTGTGTCCAGTACAAATCTTGCAATCGATTTTTAACTAACTTCCCGACTAGATGGCCATTTGAAACTTTTAGAATAGCTCAGAACACGATGACAATGCATTTTTTAAATTACTTTTAGCCATCTTTAAGTAGAATTAAATTCATTTTCAGTTAATTTTGTTTTATAGACTGGTGCAGCCATCTATCGGCCGGGACTGGAACGAAAAGTGAAACGCAAGTTAACTTCCAATTAACTTCATTTTCTTTCAAGTTGGTGGGAGAATTCATGAAAAATTTTAAAAAGTATTTATCAATACATAGAATTGTCAATTTTATATGATTCAACATAAAATTTAAAAACATGGTATATCAAAAGCCCTTTTTATCTTGTAATTATTCAAAATGATTTCAGTCCCTTCCATACGGCTCGTTACTTTCATCGATATGGTATCTTTTGGATGGGACCATAGGTTTGGAAAATCGTTTGCCCGCTAATTAACTGGTCGAATATGCGGACCCAGTGTCTCGCAAGCTTTGACCTCAAGCTTTATTTGAAAAATATCTCACTAGAGAAAATATCCGAGCACAAATTATAGCGGAGATTCCTGTCATGATTCCAGAGTGTTGGAAATTAAATTCTTTATTTTTAATTCCTGGATGATGCTGACTCAAAATAAGTATTAAATTGTCTTGGCAAAAAGCAATACAGATTTCGCCTTTGTTGCATCATGTCTCAAATGATGATCATTCCGATGAAATCTAGAACAGATGCGATCGCCTGGTTTTACAACATCGTAGAGTGGATATTACAAACTAAATGTTAGCAACATATATTCCACCACCAGAATATTTAGTAGGTGGCCTCTGGCCCTCTGTTTCAAAAGGGTGGACCTCATATCGAATGAATGCTCACGTAAATTTTTCCCATACCTTCAGAACCTTAAAAACTCACTGGAAGAAAAATAATCTAAATAGAGAAGAAAGGAACTGATTGAACCATCAAAGATTCCAAAAGTACGAAAAGGTTTTGAGAAACTCTGGGATGACTGTCAGACTTTTGAAAGAATCTGCAGGAACAGCTCACCCGCTTTCGAATCTGCTGAGAAATTCATTTCCTTATTTAAGATGAGGACTTTCTCTGAAAAGGAACGGAGGTACGGACCCCAAGCGCTCACTTTGCATCGTGCTACTTCATTTCATTGCAATTGATAAATGGCGAAGCCGTGGTACGCAAGGAAGATGAAAAAAAAGGGAATCTTGCAGCTTCTTTTAATCTGATTCCTATCGAGGATATCCGTGACAGGCATAAAGCGATAACACAACGATCTCTACCTCTCAATTTTCATTACAAACGAGAAATAATTACAAGATAAGAAGAAATTTTTATATACCATGTTTTAAAATTTTCTGTTGAATCATATAAACTTGACAATTCTAGGTATTAATAAATACTTTTTTAAAATTTTTTGGATGAATTATCCCATCCATTTGAAAGAAAAAGTAGTTAATAGGAAGTTAAATTGCGTTTAACTTTTCATTTCCGCCCCGGCCGACAGATGGCTGCACCAGTCAACATACCAAAATTAACTGAAATTGAATTCAGTGCTGCTTAAAGATGGCTAAAACTATTATAAAAATGCATTGCCATCGTGTTCTGAGCTATTCTAAAAGTTTCAAATGTCTAGCTAGTCGGGAAGTTAGTTCAAAATCGATTGCAACATTTGTACTGGACAAACACACACACACACAAACAAACAAGAAATCGAGTGGTGACTGCCTACGTTGAAAATGCCATTTTTTGACTATTTTGTTCAATTTTATTTTTGCAAGAATCGTGTAATTCAATCTTTTCTCTTTTCATAACCGTTTTGATTTTCATTCTACATTAATTAGAAGCAGACTTATAGCTATTTTTAAAAACATCGTCTGATAGAAAATTGAAGTGACAAACAACTTTAAATGAGTTTTTCTCAGAATTATGGTTTTTAGCACAAATCTATACCATTATCATGATATCTCACATAATAATGCATAAAATTTGATAAAATTTTCAGGAAATGTTTTAGATGCTATTGTTAATGAGATGACGCACAATAATTCATGTATGATAAATAGTTTTTTGTTTGGGGCTGTTTTTATAAGGAAAGGAATGACGAATCGGGGAAAATTTCCATATTGGAACATAAAATTATCTGTATTATTTTTGCATTATTAAATATCTCTTAGAATGAGGGTCATTTTGAAGATAACTGTTATATGTATCATGTGTGAGAAGGAAATTAAAATAGTAGCATTAGAAATTTGTGTAGAGTGATAGGAGTTTTAGCTAAATTTCACTAAAAATTACTTCAAAGTGACCAATTTATAAAAAAGTATGGTATTTACAGGCAATTTTTTTAATTTTATTTTTAAATGCTATTTTAACATAAAAGACCAAAAAATCCTTAAAAAAACATTTTTTTTTTAAATTGGCTCCGAACGTAGGCAGTTACCTTAATAAAAAGATGGTAAAAAATGAATGCGTTGAAAAAAATGATAAAATTTACAAAGGCATTGACTCACCTTTTTCTCCCACTACTGTCGGTGTTCGCTCCAGGCTCATAAGGAAGGAGATTGTGAGGTGATTTCCATTATCCTGTTCGAATTTTCCGCATAAAGAAACATGCTCCACCTTTGACCATATCTGATACGATTCCTCCAGGTCCAGTTTCCCGCATTTGCTCTCTTCGTAGGTACCGGAACGGTCCTTCGCTCCTAAAATCCACGGGGCGCAACGGCATTCGGAGGGTCCAATTCGGAACAGCTGTACAATCCGATAGTCCTTCCCGCACCGCAGATCCAGGACAAATCGTTGGCTGCCGATCGAGAAGTCGGGGCTCGCGAGGATCTCATCCGGAGCTTGCGTCAGTCCAGAGCCGCCGATGTCCCACTCCACCAGCTTGTAGGACGGCCACGCTTCTTCTACGACGCTTCCGGCACGCGGCCAAGACATCATGCGGGAGTCTGGGTTCAAACGAGAGAAATAAACAGAATTGGTGATAATCCTAACGAGTGGACTGCCATGGAGTTCTAGACAGTTGTGGTACAGCCGACGCCAATCGAGTGCTATCAGCCAAATGCTTTTGAGGATGTAACGTAGTCAATAATAAGACAAGCGTTTCGCTTCAATTACTTTACTACGCTACCTTAAACACTACAACTACAAAAAGCAAATATGTACAGCGAGTTAGAATTTACAGTTAGATATGTCAGGACGGCTTCGGGTTCACGGACCACTCCGCCTATCAGGCCGAAAGACCAGGAGAGCTGCGTCCTCTCTGGCACTCAAAGCAGATCTCTCCTCTCGTGGAGTATTGGGGGTCTTCTTTTATACGGTCGGCGAATTCAAAATCGTTCTCCGGCGTTTTAAGTGCTCGTAAGTGTCCAAAGTTTATGGGATTCCACATGTCGCTATAGTGTCAAAATTCTGGAGAGCCCTCGAACCACTCTGGGATTTATGCCTTTTATAACGCCAGAACCGCATATTACACGAAATTTATGGCCTCTTATGAGACCGCTCAGTTTAAAATTTCGCCGATAGATGACATGTTCATGTTGAGGGGTAGGAACGAGCATCACAGACTTATATAATTACAATTTTCGTGCAGCAATGGAGACAACGTCACAAGGAGGAACCGCCGTGAAAAACTAAACAAAACAACCTGTCTCACTGCTGTCAGATGCTTCGCTTTAAGGCTGCTGTATCCTCTAGTTCATCTGATCAGCTCTAGTTCACCTGATCCTATAGTTCACCTGATCCTACAGTTCACCTGATCCTATATCCTGATCAGCTAGTGGATAAACGGAGATGAAAAGGATCCATTTCCTTTCATCATTGCTTCGAAATGATCTTCACTCAAAGTATGCCTCCGCATGACATCTGCGATGTGCGAGTCAAAATGTGATCTGTCCGCTCTCCGTTGCTGTTTGTCTATCCACTTACAGGCACCTCCACAGTCTTTCGATGTTTTGTGTATGGGCGCCAGTCTGGGGACCTACCAGGTTGCATTTATGATTAACAATCAAGTATCTGTATCAATTGTCTGTGTAGATAATAGTACCAGGTAATACGTTTATCACAATTACGGCTGCTAAATAGCATGCACCTCTATTAGTCACTTTTTTTATTTTTAGCATTCATTGTTTTCGCGACATAGTCCACCAACAACCGACTGTTCTGGTAGAACACGCCCTGCATTGGTTTGTATGTTTATTGTACAAAGTTTCAACGATGTTGCCTACACCTTTTTTTACCTTCAAGTATCAGATTCTACACAATGACCACCCGAATATAATTGTTTCAGTCAATTGCTGTATTTTGACTCATCAATAAATGGTTTTGTCAAAACTTTGCCTATAGCAACAGCAGTAAATGAAACGTAATCACGTCACAAATGGCAAGCGACTTACATCAAGCCAAGTCCCGCCTTCCCCCCCCCCCCCACCAACACACAAAAACACATTTGAGATGTTTCCAAATGCCCCTTGCTCTCCGAAATACGTCTTCACATTTTCGTTCTGACGGGAAAATACCAACTTCTTGTAGAAAAGCTGTTAACAGGAAGATCGCACGACGTATTAACTTTAGACAGAGCCATTGTAAAGTTTAAATGTTCCAGATATTAATACCGGGTCTCGCAAAGAAACGAGTCGAGAGTTGGCGACTGTGACGTGACGTCACTATAGCAAAAAATGGTACTTTTCCGTTAGCCGGGCGCATTTGAGGTTCGTCCTATTAAGTATCCCCATTGGCGACTATGAAAAGTCGCCAACTTAACAACCCTAGGAAATCAGTTTAATAGGTAATAGATGGACTAAATTTTGAGGAACCATTGTCCCGCACGAAACGTTGGAAGAAAATGATAGATCAACGGGTATGAATCATGCGAGAGAACACGATTAAGTTCAGAGACCCAGATATATAACCCGGAAATTCCTATGAATAAAAATTGGAAACAAATTAACCACAAACTTTATTAGCTTTCTTCACAATCGCACAAAAGATTCAGCAGTTGCGATGAAGCACCGTATGGCGACATGACAAAACACTGAGGAACGGTACGCCACCATTTGCAATCGTACAGGCTGAATTTCATAGGCGACGACAAAAAGAAGGTCGTTTTGAAGACATCTTTAAGGACATTAAAGATTTTTGGCCTCTTAACTAATTATTTACTTAAAGAACAAAATGGATGTTTTCTTATATATTTTGTTCGTTCACATACACGTATCACGGAAGTTACAATTAATTAAGCAAAAGAACCATATTTGGCGATATATAACTTGCGCCCGTCTAACGGAAAAGTACCTAAAAAATCAATTACTTTTTCAAAATTTAAATATTAATTATAATTATAATTAATAACTTTTATTACCATGTGTTGACGCCAATGGCTATGTTGGCAATCGCCAAACGCGCCCTTGGAATAATACAAATATAAGTATCATAGTTTTTAATTCTTATGTTGGCATCGTAAGAATTAAAAACTAAGTAAAACTAAGTATATAAGATATTAGAATTTGTTTGACATCGCTTGCTTCATCTATAAAAAGTTTGTTACGCTCGCACATCGTATGGTCGATGTTTCATGTATTGATTTTGCTCATACATTATTATTGTAGATAATTCGCTTAAGTAAAAAAAATTGTTATCAGTGCAACGTATGACATTTGACTCATACACCATGTTTTTATTAACTCGCTTTCTTGTTTGTTTGTTTGTTTGTATGTGTGTGTGTTTGTCGAGGACAAATCTTGCAATCAATTTTTAACTAACTTCCCGACTAGCTAGACATTTGGAACTTTTAGAACAGCTCAGAATACGATGACAATGCATTATTTTAATACTTTTAGCCATCTTTAAGCAGATTTGAATTCATTTTTGGTTAATTTTGTTTTGTAGAATGGTACAGCCATCTATCGACCAGGACGGGAACGAAAAGTTAAACGCATGTTAACTTGCAATTTCTGAACTAAACGATTGATTAAGCATTTGATACCTCTTTATTACGCATTTGATAATTTTCTTTCAAGTTGATGGGATAATTCATCAAAAGTATTTTAAAAAAGTATTTATTAATACATAGAATTGTCAAGTTTATACGATTCAACAGAAAATTTAAAAACATGGTATATAAAAAGTTCTTTTTATCTTGTAATTATTGTTACTATTATTATTAACTCTATTGATAATTATCGAATTATTAATATCATTCCATTAATAAATTTCTTGCTAGCTGTAATTATTTTAAATATCTTTGCTCGGTTAACTTTAATCATAGTTTTTTATTTTTTAATTATTCCATTATGCTTAAAATATAACTCAGAATTTTTCAGGTATGCTTTATATTCTTGAAAAGTAATTACATTGTTATCATCCATTAAATTCATCTACATTTAAATATTCAACAATAACACTATCGATAATCATTTTCGCAATCGCTTGGCGATTCGAATTTACTTCTTAACTGTAAAAAAACTGCATATCACGTTGTATTATAGGTTTCAATGTATCCATACGCAGAGTTTTCATTCTCGAACTTTCCAGAAGAAAAGATAATAACAATGTAATCGCAGTTTTTTTTAGTCTTTTGCTTTAATGTTCCCTCTTGCTACAGCAAGTATTTTTATTTATTTAATTCTCCCTTCCTACAAGCATTATTCTGTAGTTTTGTGCAAAAGGAGCTAAGATCTACTTTTCAGAGCGTAGACACACAGGTTCTATGTTGTGAGTAGGCAGCGTCGGGGAGGGACGCTTGCATTTTTTTTTGTCTGAAGAGTCTTTGTTACGAGTGAAGGAGCTGAGAGCTGGGCCAGTCCCCACTCTTTTTCTTTTCCTTGTCTCCGGTTCGTGAAATGTTCTTTGAACCACTGGCTGGCATCTTAGGTAGAATTTTTGTAACGTTAACTGATGTTTGAATAGATACTTCTTGTCTTTTTGCTGTGAGGTTTCTTGATCTTCGAAGATGATTTTAAGGAGAAAATAAAATAATTTTAACCAAAGAATGGCCAGTGCCATTCTTTTGTCGATTACTGCCTCTTCGTAAGAAACTTCTCCATCTCATTTACCACTATCGTCGCTGCTGCAAAGAATGTTCTCCATTTTGTATAGCACTATCATCGCTGCTGCAAAGAATGTTCTCCATTTTGAATACCACTATCATCTCTGCCGCAAAGAACGTTCTCCATTTTGTATACCACTATCATCGCTGCTGCAAACAATGTTCTCCATTTTGAATACCACTATCATCTCTGCTGCAGAGAATTTTCTCCATTTTCTATACCACTATCATCACTGCTGCAGAGAATGTTCTCCATTTTGAATACCACCAACATCGCTGCTGCAAAGTATGTTCTCCATTATGTATACCACCAACATCGCTGCTGCAAAAATTGTTCTCCATTTTGTATACCAGCAACATCGCTGCTGCAAAGAATGTTCTCCATTTTGAATACCACTATCATCTCTGCTGCAAAGAATGTTCTCCATTTTGTATACCACTATCATCGCTGCTACAAAGAATGTTCTCCATTTTGTATACCACTATCATCGCTGCTGCAGATAATGTTCTCCATTTTGTATACCACTGTCATCGCAGCTGCAGAGAATGTTCTCCATTTTGTATACCACTATCATCGCTGCTGCAACTAATGTTTAATATTAGAAACATCCGTCCAGCTATCCTGCAGCCTTCGCCTGAACTCATCGATTGTAACCGCTGTTCTGGGTGTTAGCGGTGAGGCTCAACAACTATTCCAGCGTCGCCTGATCCTCGCTAGGTTTCTCTTAGGAGTGGTTTGCTTGTTCTACGTTCTCCTGGGAGCTCACCTGATAGAACTGTGGCTTCTACGGATTACACGACGGGAGTATTCCACTTGTGATTCCTACAAGGTATAATTTCAAGCAATAATATTTCCATATTGCCTTACTGTGATGTACTACTCGGGAGTGAGTTTTTTTTTGTCTTTCCCATTTGCAGTTAAGTAGCCTCATTAATTAATTATAATATGCGTAATTACCAAGTTTTTATTAATTCGATCTCTTGTTTGTGAGTGTGTTTGTCCAGTACATAATCGATCCAGTAATCGATTTTTAACTAACTTCCCGACAAACTAGACATTTGAAACTTTTAGAATAGCTCATTACGCGATGACAATGCATTCTTTTAATACTTTTAGCCATTTTTAAGCAGAATTTGAATTCATTTTCCGTTAATTTTGTTTTGCAGACTGGTGCAGCCATCTATCGACCGGGACGGGCATGAAAAGTTACACGCGAGTTAACTTCCAATTATCTTCATTTTCTTTCAAGTTGATGGGATAATTCATCGAAATAAATTTAAAAAGGTATTTATTAATACACAGAATTGTCAAGTCTATATGTTTGAACAGAAAATTTAAAAACATGTTATATAAAAAGTTCTTTTAATCTTGTAATTATCAGATCTTAGGGCACAACGCTTTTCCCCCACTATATTTAACATTTAACATCCCACAAAATTTAACTCACTGTATTCAACATGTACAATATTTAACATGTGGGCACCCCAATATTTACCAACGACAGGTCCGTATAATGGGAAAATGCATGTATATATATATATATATATATATATATATATATATATATATATATATATATATATATATATATATATAGATATAGATATAGATATAGATATATAAATATATATATATATATATATATATATATATATATATATATATATATATATATATATATATATATATATATTTATTTATACGGTGGTTTACTCACCATGAGAACAGGCATCCACCAGTGAAGTCGGTGGTTGCTGCACAGTCAACCAGAAGGAAAAGATTAGAGGGCCGTCCAACGCCAGTTCTTCTTCACTGACTGATCTCAATCGACTGACTGTTCTCCACACCTTGCACTCTTCTGTCAGGTTCAGTTTCCCGCTTTGATTCTGGTACCCGCAGGCTCCCTTGCCGCAGTTCATCCCCACACACCACCGGACAGACCCAGTGGGGCCGCGGATGCCAGGCCCCACCCTGTTCAGGTTCAGCATCGTCGGTCCGCTGATTCCCAATCTATGCAGATCCAGAAGGTAACGCTGGTTTCCCATCCCAAAAGGAGGACTCTTCAAAAAACTCCTGTTCTGTTTGCAGACGACCTCCCACTCCACGTGCTTGTGAGAAGGGCAGTCCTCTTCGCGAATGACACCGTCACCCCCCGTGGACGCGTCGGCCGATTCTGAAAACGATAAAGGATAGATAAAGGTATCGATATCCACCACAGCATCTCTACAGGAACTTTCATAATTTTTCTCTGAAGCATGGTATAATATATTCTTAACCACTGTTTATGACTTGTATAATCCAATGCCAGGGTAAATCAGGTGGTATGACATGACAAAGGTGATCCTGCCCCGTATTAATAAAGGTTTTCATGATGTTTCTTAGTGTTTCCATTATTTTGATAACCACCTGTATATATATATATATATATATATATATATATATATAACGAGAAAAATCGAATAGAAATGGGAAGATGCTGACACGGGTGAGACACTCTCAATTTTTCATGGCGTGTCGCGGCATTCAAAAAGGCTTCCGTTGCGAAAGTTTCTATGAATAACGCACGGTTAGATACGTGTAATGAATGTGATTTAAACAACACCCAACATTAACGAAACACCTAAATCGGGCTTGGCTACCGAAGTGCATATAGAGGTGGTTATCGAAGTAATGGAAACACCTATCAATATTAGTGGTGTTTATGAATGTGCTTCGTATTCCTTATAAAACAAGTCCGGCCCCCGATATTTTTTTTATATATTATAGTGTATGTATTATTCTACTGTCAAGTAGCAGTAATGAAGCTAAGGGCATCGTGATTTTATGGGGGAGAAACACGTAAAATGTCAATTCTTGCAGACCTTGCGAAAAAGGGCAAATTGTTGGAGCTCGTTCAAATTGGAGTATCTATTACTGTAACCCCCAGGGCTAATGGTTGTTATTCGAGCTATGGTATCGAAAGTCATGATAGCATACAAAGTGCACGGAAAAACATCCTTTGCCAAACAGAATAGTGGACGAAAGGGAGAGCTGAGTGAAAGAGACGGACGAGGTATTGAAGCGGTTTGTGACACGGAGGACATTAGAGGTAGAAGTGAACTTCACAAAAAAAGCATTTACGGAAGAGTAGTTATTCCCAAGCCACATGAAATAGATGCCAATACAAAATATCGTCGACAATGGTGCCACGAGTGAAAATCCTGGTCGAGTTATGTGTCGAAAAACGGATTTAGTCTGGCGAATCATTGTTCACATTGTTCCTCGTGCGTATGTCTGGAGAACACCAGGGAGTGCAGGGCGTGCGTATGTCTGGAGAACACCTACACAAGCATAATATTCTGGCTGTCTCCTCTCAACTGTCAATCATGGAGGTTGATCTTTCAGTGTTTGGGATGGCATCTCATGGATTTTTTCAGGCCCTATTGTAACCCTAAAAGAGAGATTGAATGAGAAGCATTATGTCGAAATTTTAGATCACTAGTCCATCCTATGGTGTAAACATTGTTTCTTACAGGAGATGGCGTTCTCCGGTATAATAATCCCCTTATACATACAGCTAAATCTATTAAGTATTGGTTTGAAGAACATGAAAAACAATTCATATGACTTATCTTGCCCTGTACAATCCACCCCGACTATAAATCGTCCAACCACTGTGATCTGTATAAGCGGATAGATAAAGGTATCGATATCCACCACAGCATCTCTACAGGAACTTTCATAATTTTTCTCTGAAGCATGGTATAATATATTCTTAACCACTGTTTATGACTTGTATAATCCAATGCCAGGGTGAATCAGGTGGTATGACATGACAAAGGTGATCCTGCCCCGTATTAATAAAGGTTTTCATGACGTTTCTTAGTGTTTCCATTATTTTGATAACCACCTGTATATATATATATATATATATATATATATATATAACGAGAAAAATCGAATAGAAATGGGAAGATGCTGACACGGGTGAGACACTCTCAATTTTTCGTGGCGTGTCGCGGCATTCAAAAAGGCTTCCGTTGCGAAAGATTCTATGAATAACGCACGGTTAGATACGTGTAATGAATGTCATTTAAACAACACCCAACATTAACGAAACACCTAAATCGGGCTTGGCTACCGAAGTGCATATAGAGGTGGTTATCGAAGTAATGGAAACACCTATCAATATTAGTGGTGTTTATGAATGTGCTTCGTATTCCTTATAAAACAAGTCCGGCCCCCGATATTTTTTTTATATATTATAGTGTATGTATTATTCTACTGTCAAGTAGCAGTAATGAAGCTAAGGGCATCGTGATTTTATGGGGGAGAAACACGTAAAATGTCAATTCTTGCAGACCTTCCGAAAAAGGGCAAATTGTTGGAGCGCGTTTAAATTGGAGTATCTGTTACTGCAACCCCCAGGCTAATGGTTATTGTTCGAGCTATGGTATAGAAAGTCATGATAGCATACACAGTGAACGGAAAAGCATCCTTTGCCAAACAGAATAGTGGACGAAAGGGAGAGCTGAGTGAAAGAGACGGACGAGGTATTGAAGCGGTTTGTGACACGGAGGACATTAGAGGTAGAAGTGAACTTCAAAAAAAAAGCATTTACGGAAGAGTAGTTATTCCCAAGCTACATGAAATAGATGCCAATACAAAATATCGTCCACAATGGTGCCACGAGTGCAAATCCTGGTCGAGTTATGTGTCGAAAAACGGATTTAGTCTGGCGAATCATTGTTCACATTGTTCCTCGTGCGTATGTCTGGAGAACACCAGGGAGTGCAGGGCGTGCGTATGTCTGGAGAACACCTACACAAGCATAATATTCTGGCTGTCTCCTCTCAACTGTCAATCATGGAGGTTGATCTTTCAGTGTTTGGGATGGCATCTCATGGATTTTTTCAGGCCCTATTGTAACCCTAAAAGAGAGATTGAATGAGAAGGATTATGTCGAAATATTAGATCACTAGTCCATCCTATGGTGTAAACATTGTTTCTTACAGGAGATGGCGTTCTCCGGTATAATAATCCCCTTATACATACAGCTAAATCTATTAAGTATTGGTTTGAAGAACATGAAAAACAATTCATATGACTTATCTTGCCCTGTACAATCCACCCCGACTATAAATCGTCCAACCACTGTGATCTGTATAAGCGGATAGATAAAGGTATCGATATCCACCACAGCATCTCTACAGGAACTTTCATAATTTTTCTCTGAAGCATGGTATAATATATTCTTAACCACTGTTTATGACTTGTATAATCCAATGCCAGGGTGAATCAGGTGGTATGACATGACAAAGGTGATCCTGCCCCGTATTAATAAAGGTTTTCATGATGTTTCTTAGTGTTTCCATTATTTTGATAACCACCTGTATATATATATATATATATATATATATATATATATACATACTATCTAACAATAATTATTTGGACACCCATGCAAATGACGATATCTGCGGTCCTGATATACGTCACGACCTCCGCCGTAAAATATCGTGTAGGAAACAACATTGGCATTAGTCGCATGCAAGATGCCACGAAGTGCAGAGTTATCTGATTTCGAGAAAGGTGTAATTGCCGGGTACCTCAGAAATGGCCGATCCTTGAGGGAATTACCAAGCAAACTGAATTACCCAAAATCGACCGTGGCCTATGTGATTCAGAAGTAAGGTTAGCGGTAATTGTTGGAATGTGCCCCGAGTCGGTAGATCCACGAAAGTGGGAGATAGAGACCGACGGGTACTGTCCAGAGAAATTCGAAAGATCCGCACCCAACCGATGGTACACATACTCCAGACGTTTCAACAGGCATCCGGGCCTGTTGTTTAGATGAATACCATCCGTAATGAAGCACATCTGCTTGGTTTTCATGGCCGGGATGAAGGAAGTTACCATGATGGAAGAATGCGAGTCTTCTTACAAGAAGTTTCTGATAAAATATAAGTTAATTTTTTTGGACTTTTTAACAGGTGGAATCTAATAAAAGTGTCTATGACAACTGGAAAATAATATGACTTCTGCTAAGATCGCCAAGTTTAACCGCATTCGAAAGTTTTAACAGTGTATCATAGACACGTGGAGTATTTCATTAGAAATGGGAGGAGAGAACGTTACATCTTTTTTATATACAGGTTGGGATGAAAGGAGTCGAATTTTCAGAAAAATTATAGGGGAGGCAAATACTGCTTTAAAGGAAGGCGATTGAATTTCATGGAAAATTAAAAGAGGGGGCGGTATGTTTTTGAAAACGTTGGGCTATTTAAAATGCTGCTTCGTGTCTAGATCGGATAGGAGCACGTTCAATCCGTAGAAAGTTTTTCTATGAAGTGGTGAAGGTACGATATCCCCAGATGTCGTCTCTAGGGGTGCTCGGTCAAATTGCTGGTTTCACCTAGCCAAGACCGACCCTTGTGGTGCTAATATAAACCGGAGACGTACTACTCGACCAATACGGACCTGGTATAGAACTTCCGGCCAGGGGGCGTTAGGAAAAACAAATTGCTGCTTCAAAGGAAAAGTATTTGAATTCCGCGGGAAATTAAAAGATAGAGCGTTGTAATCTGGAATTGATACACTAATGAAAAGCTAGATAGTTATTTTCTTGAAAACGCTATGTTGATAAAATTGCTAGTTCAAACGCAAGTGAATTTCCTCTTCTGATACGTCTTAAAAAATAATCTTATTACATCGTTTTAATCCTATCCTCTTTTAACATCATCTAACATTGTGCTTCTTGTTGTGGGAGAAGTTCCGAGTAGTAGTATAAGATCCCCCTCATTTACACAGTTGAGGGAGCGCATGGTAAAGTGTAGTAAAGTGTTGCAGACAACGCTTTACCACGCGTGAGGTGTCTTCTAGCCACGATTCAAAGAGAAGTATGCCCGATAAGAGTAATGCCTTACACTGAAATATTAATCGGCTTAAAAGGGGGCCATTCCACCTATGGAACCTTTAAATCTGGCTTCAAATCGGCAATCACTCAACCTCAGTATACGTCATTGGAAACAGGCATCGCCTGTTGAGGCGCCCACTGGACTCATTCTGTGGGTTTGCAACAGGACAAATGCGATGGAATTTAAAAATAGCCGTACTCACCGTCAATGCAGAATTGAAATCCGCTCAGTGGTGGCTTCATACTTAACCGGAAGAAGAGGGTAGCACTATATGATGACGTTAAGTATTTTCCTTCCCAGTCCAAGTCCCGAAATGCACAAAAATCTTTCACTTTTGTCCATACTGGGCAGTCTTTCTTCAAATCCAACGTTCCCCTCTCGTAACTGCGGTGGTACGTCCCGTCGAACTTCTTAAATCCCGCCCAGAACCAGACGGGACTTTTGACGGAGGGACCCACCCTGTAAAGGTCCGAACTGTGAACGTGGGTTTTGGACAACTCCAAGAAAAAGCGTTGCCCTCCGAACACGAACTCGGGACTCGACACGCTGCTGTAATTACCAAGCGGGAGTCCTGGCACTTGCCACTCCACTTCCTTGTGAGTGGTGCACTCTTCTTCCCGAATCGTGCCTATCGCAGGAAACCCAGAGAAAGCTGGATGCAAAGAAGAAGAATAGACATCAATACAGTCTGCAGTAACTGCACAGACAATAGGTAAGCCAGGACAGAACAAAAGTATAGACTTTTACATGCACTTTCCCATTGCAGTCATTGGGCCTGTGCACATAGAATCCGTGAGCTTCAGCGTTAAATATTCTATCGGCGGTTATTGGTTAAATGGGTCAATGATTGGTATATTATTGGTTAAAGATCTTTACGCTGACTCTGACGGATTCTATGTGAACAGGCCCTAAGATGCGTCACGCATGCGTTCGGATACGGTGGATAGAGTTGTATGACGACTGCTAACCTGCATTATCCGAGATTCTGGGAGAAAACGTTGCAGAACGCGGACCCTAGTGGAAGCTTGCCCTCCATTAGGGTCCTATAAGCCCGTGCGGATGTCTCGGGAAATGCTGCCTCCCAACATGAACGACATGTTTGACAGCATTGCCGACAATTTTACGTATTCACCAGGTTTGATCGTTTTCTGGGTCTTCTAGCTGGTTTGTAGATGCTCGAATGGCAGAAATCGATTAATGAACCGTTTTTTATTTAACTGTTTCAAACTTTTGTCACGCATTTTGTATCTGTCATTCTATAATTTATCGCAATAGGCATAACCCTAATAATTACAAGATAAAAAGAACTTTTTATATACCACGTTTTTAAATTTTCTGTTGAATCATATAAACGTGACAATTCTATGTGTTAATAAATACTTTAAATTTTTTTTTTTATGAATTATTCCATCAACGTGATAGAAAATGAAGTTAATCGGAAGTTAACTTGCGTTTAACTTTTCGTTCCCGTCCCGGCCAATAGAGGGCTGCACCAGTCTACAAAGCAAAATTAACTGAAAATAACTGAAAATGAATTTGATTCTGCCTAAAGATGGCTAAAAGTACGATTATACTGGACTGCAGCGGAATGGAACCAGGTCGTCTTTCGCTACGAATCCAGATTCAATCTCGGCAGTGATGACAATCGTGTTCGTGTGTGGAGAGCCCGTGGTGAACGCTTCAATCCTGCCTTTGCTGTACAGCGACACATCGCTCCCACAGCTGGTGTGATGGTATGGGGTGCCATTGCCTACAATACACGGTCACCCCTAGTATTGTTCCGTGGCACCATGACAGTCCAGCGGTATGTTCATGAAATCCTGCAACCAAATGTGTTGCCACTCATACAACGGCTCCTAAGGAGCAATTTTTCAACAAGACAATGCTCGGCCTCATACAGCAAGGGTGTCACAAAACTGTCTCCGCACTGTTACTACCCTTCCTTGGCCTGCCCGATCCCCAGATTTGTCTCCAATCGAGCATATCTGGGATCATTTGGGACGACGAGTTGGGCATCCCATGAGTTTGAACGAACTAGAAGCAAGGTTACAGCAAATATGGAACGAAATGTCTCAAGACATCATACAGAACTTGTATGACTCAATGCCCAATCGTTTCGCATCGTGCATTCGCGCCAGAGGGGGATTATATACTCCAACGGAGTATTAACTCCTCCGTTCTTTTGCCTTTTTCTCTAAATCTCCTTCTTGGTGCGCTAATTTTTTTGTCCATGAGTGTATATATACATGTATATATATATATATATATATATATATATATATATATATATATATACCGGGTGGCCATAATTAAACTGACAGTGCTCACAGTGTTCTGTAGCGCGATCTATTTGCGAGAATGACGCCACATTTTGTAGGAAGATTAAACAAGACGGGGGACGAAGGATTCCGCGAAAAAATAAATTAGTTCCAAAAGTCACCGCTTGGGAATATTTGGCGCTGTGTAATAGAAAATAGAGTGTTAACAAATGCAAATTAATACGGAATAAAATTACCTTTTATTATGCACATTTTCTTAAAATGACAAAGCTGTTCAACATTTGCTGGAATGACAAAGCTGTTCAACATGTGGCGATATTTCTCTCCGGTAACAGAACAGGTTTCCGGTCCTGTCGGGGTAATGTTCTCATAGAAGAATGGACCTACGATAAATTCCGCTGTGAACCCACACCAAACAGTTACCTTTGGTGAATGTAAAGGAATTTCTGTGACCGCATGTGGTGATTTGTCATCCCAAATTCGGCAGTTCTGGGTATTCACAGCTCCATGCAGGTAAAAGTGGGCCTCGTCTCCCCATAAGATTTTCCACGGCCAAGCATCATCCACCTCCATTCTGGCAAGAAAGGTGAGAGCAAAAGTCAATCGCTTATCATGGTCGGGGTACAGTAACTCCTGTACACGGCTGATCTTGTACGGATAGAAGTTGATAATCTTTCGTAAGATTTTCCATATCGTACTGTAAGGCATATCCATATTCCGAGCTAATCCACGTTCGCTAGAGGTGGCAGGAATATTGTCTGGTCCTCTGTCGACAATCGCCGTGGCAACTGCTTCGATTGTATCCTGTGGTACAGGTTTTCGTCCTCTGCCTGACTGAACCTTCAGAGAACCTGTTTTCTCAAACGTCGCAACCATTGCTTTTAGCCCATTAACTGACACAGGACCGTTACCTTTACGCATTTTTTTGTGCGTTCTAATAGCACGAAGAGCGGCTGACGCGTTGCACTGGTGATAAAAGAATTTGACCAGTAACGCACGCTCGACTAAAGAAGGAGACATTGCACATAAACTTTCAATCCGATTGATTCGAAACGTTCCAAGCAGCTGGCACTGTGCCAATGGATGTAACGTGAAATTTGAATAAAGAACTTCTTCTTCTGCTCAGCGTACGTGATATTGCAGATCAGGAGACTTTATCGGTGTTTATGTAGATTTTACGCTTTTTTAAAAGTGTTGCCATATTGCACTTGAACTAAATAAGAAAATGTGCATAATAAAAGGTAATTTTATTCCGTATTAATTTGCATTTGTTAACACTCTATATTCTATTACACAGCACCAAATATTCCCCTAGCGGTGACTTTTGGAACTAATTTATTTTTTCGCGGAATCCTTCGTCCCCCGTCTTGTTTAGTCTTCCCACCAAATGTGGCGTCATTCTCGCAAATAGATCGCGCTACAGAACACTGTGAGCACTGTCAGTTTAATTATGG
>OU015493.1:205194512-205202012 GCA_907164885.2 Dolomedes plantarius
TACAAAAAAAATTGGTATGCATTTTACAATTCGACTTCATTAACGTAATTAAATTTGATTTATAACTTTTCAAAAGGCATAATTTTGATGAAAATCGGGATGGAATTCAGAAAAAAATCTCAAAAATTAACTATTCGAGGGATTAAATAATTGATACCCAGATTTGTTTATTATACAGTTTAAAGAGATTAAAATGCAAAATCGAGGAAATATCTCAAAAATTAAGTAGCAAGGAGCATTTTAAAATTTTGTTTATAAATTTCAAATTTTTTTAAAAATCTTAAAATTATAATGTGATTGGAAATTTCTTTTAAGGTATTCTATTTATTTATAGTGAAATGTGCATAAGTACAAAATTTCGCATCTCTATGATGAAAAGTTAAAAAAGTAAATTTTAATGTCCACCGTTCCCTTAAGTGTTACGAAGTGTTTCTAAAATTAGTGAAAGGTATTGACAGGCCTAGCTCGACTTTCCGTCAATGAGACTTTTGAAAGCTTCTAATACTTAGAATGATAAGACGAAAACTCAAAATTTAGCGAAGCATTTTTCTGTACTCTAAAAAAGCTGGTCCAATTCCCCCTTTGTTTGTCTCTGCTTCGATAAGTAAAACATTTCAACTTCATAAAATGATTTGAATATTTAGAGATTCTCACAAAGCAAGGGAAAAATTTTTAATCTTGTAGCTTGATATTTAGAGCAAAATACGTTTATTTCTTCGGCTGGCCCGTCTGATATGTCAGAGTCACACAAAATTGACAGAAAATGCTTTTCTGATTAACATTTGTTTTCCAGACTTAACAACTAAACCTGAAATTTTGTGTACGGCATTTTTTTTGTATCACCGCTGACAATCGAAGGGTTTGTTGCAAAAAGGAGGTAGCTTCATCTTGGGGGAGTTTGGCGTTCAATGTATTATCTTGTGGTAAAAATATCTTTCGTTTGACGCAAGAAAGAGGCATCTCCAATCGTTAGTTCTCGTGTTACTCAAGAGATGGAGCTGTGTGACTCTTTAGGGGGCGTCCATTAATTACGTGAGGCAATTTTAGAGATTTTTTGACCCCCTTCCCCCGCCTGGTGAGATATCGTGAGATTTGGCTAGACCCCTTCAACTCCCCCCCTAATCTCACGTGAGATTTTTCAAAATGCGTATTTTTAGTGTAAATACGTTAATCTGTGCTCGATTGCGTTGGATTTGTTTAAAAAAACATAATTTGCTTAATTGTTTTTATTTAAGACTAGTTAAGACTAGTATTTAAGACTACCAAGAACATAGTCTAGAATCACAGTGAGAAAATCGAACAATAAAATACTTAAATAGGAACTACTAAAATTCGTAAAAGAATATTCATTCTAATTCAGTCCACAGGGACTCATGTGTAGTCTCAAGAGTGACTACTGGAACTATTGTGTAGGATTTAGCCATATTTTAGTATAGAAACATGTTTTACTTAATATAACCCAGTTTTCTGGCAATTTTACTCTGTTTCTTGCGGAAAAAATTACGTGATATTTGCCCCACGTGAGACTGGGTGAGATTCGGCTCCCTCCCCCCCTATAAAAACCTCACGTAATTAATGGACGTCCCCTTAGTTACCTCCTTTTTTCCTCCAACAACTTACATGGTTTGTTACAGGAATTTATCAATAGTGGAGTTTTGGGTTCTAAGAAACATATTACTGTACATTGCCGAGCTGCAAATTATAAAGATGTAATGGAACTAGCCCGTCGTACAAAATGATATGTGGTTTTACGATGGACTTCAGACAGACAAGATGAGCCAGACGTTACACAGGAGGCGGTATGTAATGATTGAATAATTACAAGGAAAAAATAACTTTTTATATACCATGTTTTTAAATTTTCTGTTGGATCATATAAACTTGACAATTCTATGTATTAATAAATATTAAAAAAAAAAATTTGATGAATTATCCCATCAACTTCAAAGAAAATGAAGTTAATTGGAAGTTAACTCGCGTTTAACTTTTCGTTCCCGTCCCGGCCGACAGATGGCCGCACCAGTCTACAAAACAAAATTAACTGAAAATGAATTCAATACTGCTTAAAGATGGCTAAAAGTATTAAAATAATGCATTGTCGTCGTGTTCTGAGCTATTCTAAACGTTTCAAATGTCTAACTAGTCGGAAAATTAGTTAAAAATCGACTGCAACTAGTTAAAAATCGATTGCAAGATATGTACTGGACAAACACACTCACAAACAAGAGAGCGAATTAATAAAAACATGGTAATAAGACAGCATGCGAGGAAAAAAACATTAAACATATCCAAAACCTGTCCCATATACATTAGTATCGCCATACACAAGAACAAATCAAGATTAACTATCACTTAATCATCAAGCAACTATTAACATTTAAAATACAGTCAAACACTAAATTATGCTAACCCGACATACGCGAACTCGGAGTTACGCATTTTTTTTTTTATTTTACCCTTTATCATCTTTTTAAATCTTGGAATTTTAAATCTTGGATCTGCAGTTTGCAAGAGTAGCGGGCCAGTGATATGAACGCCCCTGCTTCGATGCTCGTCGCTGCTAATCCACCGCCCCGTTCACTAATGGTGGCCGGGACACGTAAAATAGGGCGTGGCTACAATTTCCTACAAGTTCTCAAATTTACTTCTGGAGGTACGAGGTCAAGTGTTCCGGTCTCGTCACTTGACTCGCTTCAGAATTACGGCACCGGTCATTTAGCCAAGTCGGATGCCGACCCTTTTGGTGCTAATTCAAAACAGGAGCTGCACCTTCGTCGCCGATAGCCCTCGGGACTTGATCTGATGTTACTATCGGTCAAGGGACTTAAGCAACAACAACACACCTTCAGGAGAAATTAATGGCGTCTCTAGTGCTGCTTTTTGCCGCTTAAGGAGCCTGAAAAACGATAGGGCCTGTTCACATAGGAGTCCGTTGCGTTGCGTTAAAGAAAAGATGACGTTGAGACGAAAGTAAACTAATTATATGCATCCAAACGATTAGCAATGAAATTTTTAATGCCTATGATTGGTTTATTTTCGTCTCAACGTCATCTTTTCGTTAACGCAACGCAACGGACTCCTATGTGAACAGGCCCATACACTTGTACGGCTGTTTCGGTGACGTCATCGGTTTAATGAGTAACTTGAAACTTCCATAACTTAAAATTTTTCAATACAGCGTCATAATTTGATTCCGAAATTGCAAAACTTTCGTTCACTAATGGTGGCAGGGACACGTAAAATAGGGCGTTGTTACAATTTCCTGCAAGTTCTCAAATTTACTTTTGGAGGTACGAGGTCAAGTGTTCCGGTCTCGTCACTTGACTCGGTTCAGAATTACGGCACCGGTCATTTAGCCAAGTCGGATGCCGACCCTTGCGGTGCTAATTCAAAACAGGAGCACCCCCCCTTTCTTCGCAATAGCCTATTAGGACCTTGTGAATGGAACCTCCAACCAGGGGGCATTAGCAGTAACAAAACAACAAATCTTGGAATGAAATGTCCCCAAAAACTTAAAATGGTGTCTAGAAAAAACTTTGTTTACCATGTTTTTATTAACTCGCTTTCTTGTTTGCTTGTGTGTGTGTGTGTGTGTGTTTGTCCCGTACAAATCTTGCAATCGATTTTTAACTAACTTCCCGACTAGCTAGACATTTGAAACTTTTAGGATAGCTCAGAACACGATGGCAATGCATTATTTTTAAACTTTTAGCCGTCTTTAAGCAGTTTTGAATTCATTTTCAGTTAACTTTGTTTTGTAGACTGGTGCAGCCATCTATCCGCAGGAACGGGAACGAAAAATTAAACGCAAGTTAACTTCCGATTAACTTCATTATTTTCTTTCAAGTTGATGGGATAATTCATCGAAAAAAAATTTAAAAAAATATTTATTAAAACATAGAATTGTCAAGTTTATAAGATTCAAAAGAAAATTTAAAAACATGGTAGATAAAAATTTCTTTTTTATCTTGTAATTATTTGTTTGTATTGCATTAATAGCACGATACACATTTTTTTACAAGATATCAATTTCTCCCGTGATTTTGAACAGCAAAATATGAAAATCACCAGCCGCTGGGGGGTAAAATGGCGCCAGCCGTTGTCGACTTACAGCGAACCGAGCGGCAGAATCCAGCCGCTACTTATTATGGAAGTGTCACTCACCATGGATGCACAACCCTGCACCGAGAGAACCTAGCGTCGCACTCAGACGCAAGAAGACAGCCAGGCGGCCTTCCCATGCCAGACTCTGCGATTCCACCTCTACTCTTGCTAACAACATCAGACAGACCGGCCACAGCTTCTTCTTCCACACCAGTTTCCCGCTCCGAATTCTGTGGAAGTAGGCCCCGCCGGGACGCTTCAGTCCCGCACACCACCGGTCTTTCCCAAAGGGGGACCCCCTGTCTGTCGGTCCCACACTGTAGAGGTCTATGGAATACTCTAGGACTGTCCTCTCCTCGAAGTTCCACCACGATGAGCTCCGCCTCTCCTCGAAGCGGAGCTCGTACGTTCGGGGTCCGACCACAAAAGTCGGACTGCAGGCGCCTTCTCGCGGATAGTCGAATTCCCACACCACTTCCGTGTGGGACGCGCATTCTTCCGTCCGGAGGCATCCGTCACGCAGCGCAGACATGCTCTGAATGAAGAAGAGAAAAGGGCGTCGGTATGACAAACTGGTAGGTAAAGTCCAAAATCTCAAATATATATATACACCTCCAACGTACCCCGCTGTTCCTTGCTGATGTGTATATATTAAAATATCTTGCATTTCGGTAATATCTAACTCCAATTAATAAAAAATTTCAGATAGTCTCTTTTAACGAAACTACCGCGGGTTATTAACGAAGAATTACTCATCGTTGCTTACATCTTTTGTATGTATATACGTATGTATGTGTTATGTATATATACACACATATATATATATATATATATATATATATATATATACATATATATATATATATATATATATATATATATATATATATATATATATATATATATATATATATATATATATATATATATATATATATATATATATATATATATATATATATATATATATATATACAGTCGAACCTCCGTATATCGAAGTACCAAATTGCCGGAAAAAAATTCGATATATAGGAATTTCGATGTATAGAATTGACCTTAGTTTTATCATAATTCTTCTAAAAAAATTAAAGCTAATTTTCGTATACCAAACTCCATTTCTAATTTATATGCGAATCCCATTAAATGAAAGTTAATAACTAAAAAATGAATTAATATGAAAGATTTATTCAGTACTGCATACCTTTAAAAAAAACAATAATCCAGACAGTGGTTGCAATGATCACAGTTACATTCTTTTTTAAAAAAACTACGATTATCTTGCTGAACAGCCAGTTTTGCGGAAAGTTCAAAGAAATGTTCGTATTTATTCAGTCCACTAAAAACTTAATCAGGGATATTTTCGGCGAATTGAAGTCCACGATATATTGTTTCAAATGCCATTCATTTGGGAGATTTTATTCTAAAGTGGAATAAAATCTCCTAGTTTGTCTTGAAAAAAATTTCGATATATAGAGATTTTTTCGATATATAGAAACAATTTTTCTATGTAATGAACATGGAGATTTGCTAAGAGTTCGATATATAGAAAACTTCGATATGTGGAAGTTCGATATATGGAGGTTCGACTGTATATATATATATATATATATATATATATATATACAGAGGCTGTTCGCACATTCTTTAGACGATTTTCGTAAGCGGTAATAAAAAATCGTTTGCTGCAAAAGAAATAATTGCAATTGTACTATGTTGTTAAAATTCAAAATTATCGTCTGCGGCTTGAAAGTTTTGTTTTTATTCAAAATGGCGTTTTTAACAAAGCAGTGGTTCGAAGACTACATTTATGCTCTTTCCAAAGAGAAATATGCATACTCCGTTATCCAAAAACGATGTGAGAGTCATGGTTTTGTGATATCTAAAGCGTCGATAGGCAATATCGTCAACAAGAAAGGAAAAAAAAGTCAAATTAGAGCCTCACGTGGGACAAAAATTCCAAACAAGTATCCAAGGAAAAAACGGACATCTTCGACTATTGCAAAGGTACGTTGTTTAATGTTTAATCCCCCTAGTCAAAGGACAGTTGCAAAATCATTAAAATCCTCGGTGTCCACTGTAAACAAAATGATAAACGTTGATTTAAATCTTAAGAAATCGAAAAAAGGCAATGTGCAACGTCTTCTTCCAAATCATATCGCTGAACGCAGGACACGCCGCAGAATTCTATATGAGAAACACTTATCCAAAGAAAAATGGAAAACAATTGTCACAATAGATGAATCATGGGTGTATTTAAATGATTGCAACAAAAAAGAGCCATTTATTATCATAAAAGGGGAAAAAAATTTAAGTACATGGTTCAAATTATCGAAAGAAAGTTTTTCTAAGGGATTCATGATTGTTGCTGGTTTTTCTTATAATGGCAAGTTAAAAATAAAGAGAGTGGGAAAATGTCAATATTAACTCCAAATACTATCAGGAACATATTTTATCGCCAATTTTTCTGAATGAAATACCATCGCTTTACCCACAGTGCCATCAATCTGTGAAACTCCATCAGGACAAAACTAGCAGTCACACATAAAAATCCACTGTAAATTTCCTAAAAGAAATGGAACAAAAAACTGGTATCCAGGCCATACCTTTCAATGATATCCCTACTAAATCTCCCGATGTATCACATATGAATTTTTGTGCTTTCGAACTTTTAAAATCTGCATTATCCAAACCTCGTCCCAAAACCTTTCAGGACTCTGGAAAGGTGTTCAGAAGGAATGGGATAGAATACGTCTTCTGACACTTCTAAAGGCATTATTATCCTGGAAATTGGTTTGTCGAAAGATAGTTCAGAATAAGGGATGTCAAATAGAACAATTAAAACACAAGAATTTTATGTAATTTAGTTTTGTGAATACAATATACATTGTTTAAAAAATGTGTAAACATCCTCTGTATATATATATATTTATGTATATATATATATATATATATATATATATATATATATATATATATATATATATATATATATATATATATATATATGTGTGTGTGTGTGTGTGTGTGTGTGTGTGTATATATATATATATATATATATATATATATACACTGCTCAAAAAAATAATGGTAGCAAGGAAAGAAGTTAAGAAAACCGTGCGAGATAGCCACGTATTGGCATAAAATGGATAGTACACGCGTATCAATGCACAATACAAAAAAAAAAAGACCTAAAAAAATTTGTAATTAAGCTTTAATTATTTGAAAATATCGAAAAAACATGTAAAGATGATTTAGGGCAAAATTTGGTTACATGTAAACGATAAAAAAAAGTACTGTTTAGAAATCAGGCATGATTTTTAATATGGCCTGTGGTCTTCTCGAACATCTAAGACTGCTGCACACCTGTTTTCCATGTATGCAATGATGTTATCGATA
>OU015493.1:205207012-205442012 GCA_907164885.2 Dolomedes plantarius
ATCATAGATTTCTGAACATATAATCATTAAATTATCATGAGGAATACTGGTAAACAGGTTTTCAAAATCAAACGTGTAAATGCTATCTATATTCTTACTTTTTAAAAAATGTAGAATATCCTGGTTATTATTTATAATAAAGCTTTTTTCGGTAACCTTAATTTTATTTAGAATAATTTTTAAATATCTAAAGAACTTTTTACTGAACAAAGTGTTATAACAATTTGTACTACAAGTAACAAACCTAAATTTAGTAGGTACTTTATGGAATTTTATTGTAGGAAACAGGTAAGGGTATTTTATGCTATTAATCTTAAACTTAAATTTTTTGCTAAAAGCTAAAATCCTATTAGCTTAGTCTATGCTTGTATTTTAATTTTGTTTATTTCTATGGTTTACTTTTTAATATATACATGTATATAATATATGTATGTATATATATATATATATATATATATATATATATATATATATATATATATATACAGTGACCACCGCTTATAGTGATCAGTGGTTATAAGAATCAACCTTTTATAAGAATCAATATCGCAAAAACAAAAACAAATGTATTATTTCCATGTTAAAATTTTCGCTTTAAAGAATCAATCCACCGGTTTTAAGAATCAGCTTACACTCTTCGCTTTCCTTTCATTCTTCCAGAAAAGCAACTTAAACCCTCAAAAGGCACGAAGTTCTTTTTATTTATGTTTCTTAAAGAAAGAGTGATAAGATGGGATGGAATACAGTTGTAAAATTCGTTCCTTTCTTTGTTAGATATAATATAATAGTTTCCCCTTAAACGCTTTAGCACATCCCTGTCCGATTAGCTTGACCCGTGGGCATCTTTACCCATCCGTGTCCGATTTCACTTTTCTCCACTGGCAAACAAAGACAGGGATTTTTTTTCCCACCTCCCGCACCTTGGTTGCGGCTTCCTGGACCCTGAAACACATAAATCTTCGGCGAAGTGTCCACTATGACTTAGGCAAACGTGACATTATTAGGTTCAGCACGTTATCAAACCGTGAAACGTAAGCTAGAAAGTGAATCTTCGTCTGAGACTATTGGTATTGAAAGAGGCATAAACAGCCTCATGAAAGCTCCATTACGTCAAACTACCATAGAAAACTTTTACTTCCTCCCTTCCTGTAGTTGATATGTTAAAACTGTTAAGCAGGTATGTTGTAACAAATATTGGATTCTTTTCTTCTCTTACTATAATTATGTGTATGTATTTATAAGTCTAGAAAATAAGATGTATTTTTAAAATTATAAAAAATAATTTTAATAAAAGATAATTAACGTCAATTAAAGAGTATTTTATGGTAAATTATCTCATATATGTCTATATAGGTGTGTGCGTGCCAGTCCACAAACCTAAATTTCCGCTATAAGAATCAAAAACAGTAATAACAAACGTGATTCTTATAAGCGGAAATTACTGTGTGTATATATATATATATATATATATATATATATATATAAATAAATAAATAAATATATATATATATATATATATATATATATATATGAATGATGAATAGTGATTTTATATTTTTTGACACAATAGTGATGGACACACAGCTGTGATTGACACACCTTGGCTCGTTCGCTAAAGTGTTACGGCTTGCTGTATGCTGTTGAAATGCTGACTGGGTGTACACTGGGTGTGGCAGCAAAGGTGATGAATTATTAGTGTCGAGGCGATTTCGTTATGTATCAAATAATGCTCACACAGAGCATTATTTGTCACAGTGAGAACAGATGATGGGTCAAGGGTAGCCCAGTAGCAGCGCTTCGGCTTTTGGCGCCGAAAGTGCTCGGATCGCATACCGACGATCGTTATTCAATACCTCCGTGTCTAGGATGGATATTGGAACTTAAATACGCAAACCGGAAAATCCCTCTATGGGGTTAGAGAGGGTGGGAGATGGTACGATTCTCTCAGATGTCGCCTATGGAGGTGCTCGGTCAAAATAAAAGTAGCTTGATCGAATTACGACCCTTGTGGTGCCATTATTAACCGAAGCCGAACCGCTCGCCCTACCCGCTTGCCTATATGTACCTGGTCAGAAATACTTCTGGGCCAAGGGGCATTAGAAACAACAACAACAACAACAGAGTAAAGCATATTTCATTTTGGTTGTTTACTTGGAAATGACTTTTTTGTTTCCAATTAGAGTGAGTTGTAATAGGAGTAGAGAATATTTTACTAGGAAACATATCTATTATTTGAACGACATGATTTACATATACTTGTATTTAAGTATATATATATATATATATGACATAACATAGCAATAGAAACAGTTGGAAAAGCAGATACTTGAACGGCTGTAAAAGAATTCTTGGGACGCAGTAAACAGGCGAATGAATTAAAATAGTTTTATTTGTCGTTCATAAGGAGTTCCCCATAGGGAGGGATCTAGACCGTTTGACACATTATATGCACAAACACTATCAGAAAAAGACCCGACTTTCAGCCGTGTTCACATTTTTATATTGGGAAAGTACAGAAGAGGTGGAGCAACGGTAAATCCCTATGACGCTATGTTACTTCGTGGACTAGGGATTGTCCGATGATTCTTATCAGTTCAGTCTCCCTAGACAAGGGTTGAACTAAGTCTGCAAGGAAAGGTTATTTAAACTTAACTCTCGTTACCTGTGATGACCTTAGAAAGAAAGTCTTGATCAGTTCGCAACTGTTCTTCCAAGTCTGTACAGACATTTATGTGGCATTGTGTCTGTTCGTCACTTAAGAGCCGTGGCACAAGCTTTGATGCTACCCTTCGCATGTATAATTCTTCGAATAAAATCCGCTTGCATGTGACATAGGTTATTCCTACAATGTTACATATGTCTTGAATGGTCTGGATCATTCCCCACTGCATTCCGCGCATAAACGACATGTTCTGGTTAAATGCCGGTCGATTGTCGTCCGGAACTTCCATCATCATCAATTGATGTTCGGGCATTTTCGAAACGTTCGACCACTCGAAAGTTTGTGTTTCGTCAAAAGTGTCATTTCCAAATACTTCCTTTAAAATTGTGTGTGTTTCTACAGCAGTCTTACCGAATTTATAACAAAACTTGATGCGAATTCGCTGTTAATTCAAATCGGCCATTGCAAAATCGCAAGTGTCGGCAGACACAACAATCAAAAATTCTAATGAAGACGTACACTTACAATGAAGTCGCTTGGCATACTTACTCACAAAGAATGGACGCAAATCCCTCTAGCGGCCTTTGACCGTAGCTACGCGCGTTATTCCAATTTCGGGAACTTTTGGGCAGCACCTCGTAAATAACTGTGAGATTTTCTTGCTAATTAGAGGTCAAAGCCACATGCAATCAGCTTACTCCAGATATCAGAATTTGGTCATTTCTGCATTCTGGGGAAGCTTTGAAGCCGAAATGAGATACTTAAAAAATTTTGGACTGAATAAACATTTCCAGAAATTACATATAAAAAAAGATACTCAATCATAAATAAGAGAGAGAAAATAGAATTCTATGAAATATTTCCTACAAGGTATATGGTCCTGTTTCTTATTTACCCTGTGAATCCTCTAACGGTCCAGGCACACTATAAAGTAATAGGCATAAATATAAAAAATTCATTTATTTTCTACGTAGAGGTAGACTAACATAGACCGACTTGGGGCTTCAAATAATAACACAACAATACCGCAACTTGCGGTACTGAGAAACTGAACTTTAAAGTCGTAACGAACCCTTTCAGGCAGAATATACGTTCACTAACAATACCCGTAACCATCGGTCTCTGAAATAACTATCGAACTCGTTCAGCCACCTAGGCTAAATACTAATACGTGCTCTATCAGTTAAATACCGCTATCACCTTCAATCTAACTTTTCTCGACTCTTTCGTATCTCTACTAATAGCGTAACGCACTACCGTACAAATCTCCACTCCCTTCTTGGGCTCTGAACTAACTATGCGTGTGTCACTTAAATAGACCAGACACCTGCTCTGAACTCACTTCGACTGGCCTGCACTGCGCAGCTACCAGAAATTTGCATCTGAGCAACACGCGAACCCTACAAAGGTAATTTTACAAATCATAAATTTATACAAAGAATATCCCATGGGTATATCCGAAATGTTTCAAAACTTTTAGCAAACTATTTTATTTGAATATACGAATACGTTACATATGTATAACGGAGTTCAAAGAGAAAAATGGTGAAACAGGCTTTTAGAATTTTGCCCCGTATTCGCAATATTACTCTTTGAAGCGTGTAAAACGTAAACTCCATTTGGTATTCTTTACCATTTTCTAATATAAAAGTAGTTAAAAATGTAAGGGAATACTTTGAGTTGCTTAATTTCAAGTCTAATCGAGATGTTTACTATAATTTCTCGATAAAAATCTATTCATCGTACCATTCGAAAAGTTCAGAATCCCTTTTCAATAATTCAATGAAAAAAAAAGAACTTCGGGAACTTTTGCATTCCAGAAATACACTCCATTCCTTAATGAACTACCTATCATAGATTCTTCTATTCAGCGTTGTTGCCAAATAATGGGTTCTCATAAAAGAACTTTTATCGATCAAGCTGCAGATAAAAACATTCGTTTTTACATTTTAAAATCTTATTTGGCAAAGTCACTCATCAACATTCAACAGCTCTTTCTTTCGTTTGATGGGATGCATGCTTTGTAAATATGAATCCGCGCACACTTGCAAATTAAATCATTTAAAAATAAGCTAGAACACATAATGACTTTAATTGGAGTGATTAGTATCTATTTTTTATCTCTTAAAAGTTTTAAATTCTGCATGTCTCGGCAGTTCTTGTTCAATACTTTTGTGCAGTTCATCTATCTCCGACTTATGAATAATTAAGATAAAAATATATAAAGCAAAAATGATGTTCTTGGCTGCATAGTTGTGGCAGGCAAGTTTTACGCGACGGTGAAAAGATAGCGAATGTAGGAAATTGATTCTGTGATATGATTGATGATCTAAAATGGTAAAAAAAAAATATATTTCGGAATTCATATAGTAGAGATTTAAAATATGAGTATCGATTAACAGATTATTACCAAATATTCGGGTATAACTTCTAAAATAAGGGATAAAAATTTCCTTTCACGATGAATGTGAGATCCATACCATGATAAAACGAAAATCCAGCATTCAACAAACATTATCAAACTTTTAGCGATTAAAATGCTTCTGTTCTCTAGTGTTTTTTTCTTACTACTGTTGAGTATCAGTCAAAATCAAAAAGTGTCGAATGGCATGATTTTGGTATGTGTCTGTAATACATGTGTATATAATGCATGTTATTGAGACTTGATTTTCAGCGGTAGAGAGAATTTTTTTAATATAGTTTGCCAAGGCCCGAGTCTTAACTTGGAAGACCAATTCGGAAAGGCGAGGAAGTTTTATTTTCTGCATAATTCTTTTTATGCATAAGTGAAGAATATAATTCATAAAACCACACATAAATTTATCATTTAATCTAAAAGAATAAATAATTTAGACCGGCTTATCAAGGTCATCCTATCCGATTATTCTAAATTCCTTGGTATTTACAACAGGTTTTCTTTTAGATATGCGACATTATAAAAACAAAACCACCAGAAAATCGGATAAAATTAAATCAACTATAACTGTTCAGAGGGGGGTGGGTTGAATTTCGATAACAGGTTTTTCTCCCACATTTTTCCGATTATAATCCTCTAGCGTGAAATTATTTTAAATATTGATACTAGTGCGAAAACGGGCTCATAAGTCCCTAGCACAAACAGCATTTACAAATAAAAGTGAATGCTGTTTTTATATTTATGGAGCAATAATAAACTAAGTTTGTGTAATAAATAGTGCTGATTTTGTGAGTATCAGAGTAGTCCCAAATATTTATGCGTGTATTACAATAAATTGAGAACTAATCATTTACCGACAGTGAAAGAAACACACCATCTGAGCAGGAAGACTAACGATAAGCCTTTAAAAGAAAATAAAAGATTTTGTAAACAAAACAAAAAATTGATATATATATATATATATATATAAGAGATGAATAATCCAACAGAAATAAATAAAAAATTATACTAAAATAGACAAAAACAAACAGAAATCAAGCACTCTGGGCATCCACGCACCAACGGCAAGAGTCTGCATAAGAGCCGGAACTGAACCATAAAACGACAGAGGTAATCGACAGGTCACGTCATCAGGGGGCCTAACCATGTCAATTACCTCAAGGGGAACTTTCTGAATAGGATGCAGGTAAGCCCAAAAGACATCCCAAGGCCCCGAGTTCCCCAAAGAAGCAATTAGTCAAGAAGAAAATGAAAAGACAAACACAACTTACTGTATGGGCTCAACGCACCTGTATGGGCAAGCACACAAAAATCCTAATGCAATATAATCGGTGCCTACACACCCTAATTCCGTAAGTGACGGTTATAGCGAAACATCCGCCAAACTATCCTAATGGTTACGTAATTGTAACATTACTATAGCTCCACCCCCCATAACAACTTAACCAAAAACACAAATACTATTCTAAACAACTTTAAAAATTCCTGAGTCTAAATGCCATTTTTTTAAAACTTTTAAATTACCGAAATTTTTAGGGAAATCGTTTTTTCTTAAGTTTTCCTCGAAAATGCTACATGCCTCCAGAAAATCCCCAGCATTGTTACATATGTTTTTTATTCTGTAAAGTTTTGAGTAAAAAATATTATAATAAATTTTATAGTTTAAGTTGCCATGGAAATTGGTAAAAGTAATAACCTCGAAGTTAAAATCTAACCTTTTATCATAAATTCCTATTTTTATTTCCCTATTTTGAATATTAATTTTTAAATCCAGATAAGTCGCACAAAGATTATTTTCGTTAGTCCGGTTTAAAGTAAGTTCGTTTGGGTAGATTTGATTAAGAAACTCCAAATCGTTACAGTTAAAAATTTTGAGGTCATCAATATATCTAAATCCGGTAAAATTATTTGAGTTAAGAAATTTAGTTTCGTAAAAATGTAAGAATAGGTTGGCAAATGCACTAGAGTAGCTGTTTCCCACAGGTATACCCTTTATCTGTTTTTAAGAAACATAAGCCGTTAAAGAGATAGTTTTCAAAAATATTAAATTTACATAAATCAATCCAGTCACATTTTAAGATTAAAGTACTATGTAATTAAAGTATTATCTATGTAATTAAAGTACTATGTAATTAAAGTACTATGTGATTAAAGTATTTTATTGTAGGAAACAGGTAAGGGTATTTTATGCTATTAATCTTAAACTTAAATTTTTTGCTGAAAGCTAAAATCCTATTATCTATTTCTTTTTTGGTAAGGTTAATTTTTTGATAGGTATTATTTGAGTTGTATTCCCTAGAAATTAACTGCTTAAAATAATCTTTACACATAAAACCAAAGTTATTTGCCGCCTTATCAACAACCGTAATAATAAACTTATTTTTTAAACCTTTAATTTTACTGTATAGAACTTTGTTTAAAAAGAAACCCCTCTTGTCCTCCATACCAAACTCTTCATAATTCCTTTTTATATCCTGTAAAATATGTACCTTTCAATCCATTAAACCTTCGATAGGCCAATTGTACTTCCTTGCTAATTTTATAATAAAGTAGTCTAAATCTTTAGTGATAGAACTTAAAATTTGCGTTAAATTTACCTTATTTCTTACCCTAAATTTTGAGCCCTTACGTAGAACTTCCCTCAACCTAACATCATTAATAATATTAAGATCCCCTGTTACGATATGCCCCAAAGTTGGATTTACAAAGTTTTTAAACTCCTCAATATGACAATTACAATCAGAATTAGAAATTTTGCCTAAGTTATGACAATAAAAGTTATAGTTGCAGATTAAGTCCCTTAACGTTTTTTGATATTTAAACGCAATAGCGAAAATGCAAAGATAAAAGGTGTCTCACGTGCCCTAAGGCGAACAGTGGTCAAGTGGGGGTAATTAAATTTGTTTCGAGATTTACAAAACTAATAATTTTAGATTTAATTAAATACAAGCTTATCCTGACTAATTTGGATGATAAGAGGGGAAGGGATGTAGGGGTAGAGTACTGTACTATTAACTTTCTAGATAAAGATTTCGAGTATTTAAAACTACCTACTATTGTACATAATAATTCTAAATTATTACCAATCAAGGATTGTGGGAAAATCGCTATTGCGTTTAAATATCAAAAAACGTTAAGGGACTTAATCTGCAACTATAACTTTTATTGTCATAACTTAGGCAAAATTTCTAATTCTGATTGTAATTGTCATATTGAGGAGTTTAAAAACTTTGTAAATCCAAATTTGGGGCATATCGTAACAGGGGATCTTAATATTATTAATGATGTTAGGTTGAGGGAAGTTCTACGTAAGGGCTCAAAATTTAGGGTAAGAAATAAGGTAAATTTAAAGCAAATTTTAAGTTCTATCACTAAAGATTTAGACTACTTTATTATAAAATTAGCAAGGAAGTACAATTGGCCTATCGAAGGTTTTATGGAGTGAAAGGTACATATTTTACAGGATATAAAAAAGAATTATGAAGAGTTTGGTATGGAGGACAAGAGGGGTTTCTTTTTAAACAAAGTTCTATACAGTAAAATTAAAGGTTTAAAAAATAAGTTTATTATTACGGTTGTTGATAAGGCGGCAAATAACTTTGGTTTTATGTGTAAAGATTATTTTAAGCAGTTAATTTCTAGGGAATACAACTCAAATAATACCTATCAAAACATTAACCTTACCAAAAAAGAAATAGATAATAGGATTTTAGCTTTCAGCAAAAAATTTAAGTTTAAGATTAACAGCATAAAATACCCTTACCTGTTTCCTACAATAAAATTCCATAAAGTACCTACTAAATTTAGGTTTGTTACTTGTAGTACAAATTGTTATAACACTTTGTTCAGTAAAAAGTTCTTTAGCTATTTAAAAATTATTCTAAATAAAATTAAGGTTACCGAAAAAAGCTTTATTATAAATAATAACCAGGATATTCTACATTTTTTATAAAGTAAGAATATAGATAGCATTTACACGTTTGATTTTGAAAACCTGTTTACCAGTATTCCTCATGATAATTTAATGATTATATGTTCAGAAATCTATGATGCTTATTTAGATAGTACTTTAATCTTAAAATGTGACTGGATTGATTTATGTAAATTTAATATTTTTGAAAACTATCTCTTTAACGGCTTATGTTTCTTTAAACAGATAAAGGGTATACCTATGGGAAACAGCTACTCTAGTGCATTTGCCAACCTATTCTTACATTTTTACGAAACTAAATTTCTTAACTCAAATAATATTACCGGATTTAGATATATTGATGACCTCATAATTTTTAACTGTAACGATTTGGAGTTTCTTAATCAAATCTACCCAAACGAACTTACTTTAAACCGGACTAACGAAAATAATCTTTGTGCGACTTATCTGGATTTAAAAATTAATATTCAAAATAGGGAAATAAAAATAGGAATTTATGATAAAAGGTTAGATTTTAACTTCGAGGTTATTACTTTTACCAATTTCCATGGCAACTTAAACTATAAAATTTATTATAATATTTTTTACTCACAACTTTACAGAATAAAAAACATATGTAACAATGCTGGGGATTTTCTGGAGGCATGTAGCATTTTCGAGGAAAACTTAAGAAAAAACGATTTCCCTAAAAATTTCGGTAATTTAAAAGTTTTAAAAAAATGGCATTTAGACTCAGGAATTTTTAAAGTTGTTTAGAATAATATTTGTGTTTTTGGTTAAGTTGTTATGGGGGGTGGAGCTATAGTAATGTTACAATGACGTAACCATTAGGATAGTACTGGCTGATGTTTCGCTATAACCGTCACTTACGGAATTAGGGTGTGTAGGCACCGATTATATTGCATTAGGATTTTTGTGTGCTTGCTTGTAAGGTGCGTTGAGCCCATACAGTAAGTTGTGTTTGTCTTTTCATTTTCTTCTTGACTAATTGCTTCTTTGGGGAACTCGGGGCCTTGGGATGTCTTTTGGGCTTACCTGCATCCTATTCAGAAAGTTCCCCTTGAGGTAATTTACATGGTTAGGCCCCCTGATGACGTGACCTTTCGATTACCTCTGTCGTTTTATGGTTCAGTTCCGGCTCTTATGCAGAATCTTGCCGTTGGTGCGTGGATGCCCAGAGTGCTTGATTTCTGTTTGTTTTTGTCTATTTTAGTATAATTTTTTATTTATTTCTGTTGGATTATTTATTTGTTTTTTCATTATGGGGATATGAAGCTTCTGCGCTATCCTCTATTGAAAATGTTTTCTTTGCAGGATTTGTTTTATGTTATAGTGATTTAGCAGTCTATACTTGAATTTTATTTTTGTCTATTTCTATGGTTTACTTTTTAAATTATATAAGAGATGACTTTGGCATCAAAGAATAATGAGATAGTGAGAAAAATCAGTCAAATTAAAGGAAAAGGATTTTAACCAAACTATCTCTCTAAGCAAAAGAGAAGTACTTATATAACTATGAGTTTCAACAGCTATACAGAGGCTGTTCGCACATTTTTTAAACGATTTTGGTAAGCGGCAATAAAAATTCGTTTGCTGCAAAAGAAATAATTGCAATTGTACTATGTTTTTAAATGTCAAAATTATCATCTGCGAGTTGAAAGTTTTGTTTTTATTCAAAATGGCATTTTTAACAAAGCAGAGGTTCGAAGGCTACATTTATGCTCTTTCCGAAGAGAAATATGCATACTCCGTTATCCAAAAACGATGTGAGAGTCATGGTTTTGTGATATCTAAAGCGTCGATAGGTAATATCGTCAACAAGAAAGGAAATAAACGTCAAATTGGAGCCTCAAGTGGGACAAAAATTCCAAACAAGTATCCAAGGAAAAAACGGACATCTTCGACTATTGCAAAGGTACGTTGTTTAATTTTAAAAGAAAATCCCCCTAGTCAAAGGACAGTTTCAAAATCATTAAAATGCTCGGTGTCACGGTAAACAAAATGATAAACGTTGATATAAAATCTTAAAGCGGAAAAACGCAATGTTCATCGTCTTCTTCTAAATCATATCGCTGAACGCAGGACACGCTGCAGAATTCTATATGAGAAACACTTATCCAAAGAAAAATGGAAAACAATTGTCACAATAGATGAATCATGGGTGTATTTAAATGATTGCAACAAAAAAAGAGCCATTTATTATCATAAAAGGGGAGAAAAAAATTTAAGTACATGGTTCAAAGAATCGAAAGAAAGTTTTTCTAAGGGATTCATGATTGTTGCTGGTTTTCTTATAATGGCAAGTTAAAAATAAAGAGAGTGGAAAAAAATGTCAAGATTAACTCCAAATACTATCAGGAACATATTTTATCACCAATTTTTCTGAATGAAATACCATCGCTTTACCCAAAGTGCCATCAATCTGTGAGACTCCATGAGGACAAAGCTTGCAGTCACACATCAAAATCCACTGTAAATTTCCTAACAGAAATGGAACAAAAAACTGGTATCAAGGCCGTACCCTTCACTGATATCCCTACTAAATCTTCCGATGTATCACCTATGGATTTTTGTGCTTTCGGACTTTTAAAATCTGCATTATCCAAACGTCGTCCCAAAACCCTTACAGGACTCTGGAAAGCTGTTCAGGAGGAATGGGATAGAATACCTCTTCTGACACTTCAAAAGGCATTATTATCCTGGAAATTGCGGTGTCGAAAGATAGTTCAGAATAAGGGATATGAAATAGAACATTTAAAACACAAGAATTTTATGTAATTTAGTTTTGTGAATACAATATACATCGTATAAAAAATGGGTGAACAGTCTCTGTATAATTGTATAAAATTCTGGAATGTCATACAAAATATTCAGAGCACGCATTCGAACAGCCAACGTTTTGAACAGCTGACGGATAATCTAGCTTAAGATTACATTCAGACATTTAATGCATTTAAGAACATTTTTGCACAAGATTTTCATAGCAGTTGAGGCATTCTTTGTGCTGGCTGGTAATGGGATTTGAAATTCGAATTATCTTCTTTTTCCTTCGAGAAGTTTCCCTTACATAGCCCAATGTTATAGGTCGCAGTGTAGCCAAATGACCCCTGCAATGGGCACTTGAACCCCAAAAGCTTAAAGAAAAGGTTGTCAGGTATGGTGTCTCCACACCAACGCAACGGCAACAAACATAAAGAGCATGTCTCTCCGTTATTGCGCATGCCCATAACAAACAATTTTCGCTCTTCCGGTTTTCGTCTGTCTTTTGTCACCGAGCTTTTAAATCTTGGAAACAGTCCATCTTTTGTCTTTGTCGCCGTGCTCGACAGCCAATCAGAATAGAAAGATTGTGGCGGTCGATCGCTGACCGAACCGATAAACAAAAGACTCGTGATGTTTCCAGATTGCGTTGCAGCGAACAATTTCCATGGTGAAATATTTCAGTATTACTTAAGAAATTTTAATAAATTTCGATCGTGAATGTTCCTGGATATACGACTATTTTAGAGCCGATTTTAGGGATACCGCAAAAAAAAAAGAAATTCCTGGATAAAATTATCAACTATTTTATATTAAATGATAAGTTTTGCTTCTTTTTTCTGTTGCAAAAACCATTGTTTTTTTTACCATATGATAAAATATAAATGTTCTTTTGTCATTGCATACTGAAACTATAATTTTTTTTTTGAAAATTGGCCCTATTCTTGAAGATTATTTTAATTGCATCCATATAATTTTCAAATAATATCTCCTCGCCGACTTTTTATTATTTTTCCGTTATTATTCTCAGTTTCCGAGGTTAAAAACTTGAGAAGTGCCTACGTAAGACAAAAAAGCATAAAGGCCGATTGGGGGTAATGGAGGCTCTCTGAAGCCGTAATTGCTTTCCGATAATTGGTATCCAATTTTCGCACGCTGGGTCCAACCAAAGGTAAAAGTTCGTCAAACACAGCCGGATTCATTTGGGAAATAGATTAACCCCTTAACGATTGCATAATTTTCAATAAAACGGTAATAAAAGTGCCTATTTTTTCCAGAGGATTCCATTTATTTCTTGATCTGTCATATCTAGTTTAAAATAAACCATCCCCAATTACATTATAAATACTCTGGTGCTGCCATCTGGTATGCAAATTAAGAAATAAAATTTTTTGGGGGTACATGAAATGTATTGTTTTAATATTTTTGGTGTGTTACTTATGGACAATCCAGTCCGGCAATATCACGGGCACGAGAAATAGAAGGAGGAAACTCACCCCGTGATTTTCACGGGAGCGAGAAGGAAGGGGTTAAGAGACCTTCAACATCGCTCAATCGCATCTCAGCGATTAAGTTTTCGTGAGCACCTTGCTTAATTAGATTTTTGTTGATGTTTTTAACCCAATGAAGACTCTTCCATCATTTTGTCATCAAAAGCTCTAAAAGCAATCGTTTTCGCTGTAGTAGGGGTTTTAACAGATGCGGACGTAACCTGTGTGCCATCTTGTAGAAGCAGAAGGGCTAAAAAATGTTTTGCTTTCGAATAGAAGCTTATGCGCATGCCAAATAAAACCTTTCCCCTGTTCCCTAGCGGTGTGAAGGATTTTGTGGCAGCCGCAGAGACAAGCAACAAAATGTTTTCGTCTTTTATTGGCATTGTCTTTTGCCGTTGGCGCGTAGCCACCAGTAGTCAGACAATGGAATTTTTGTCACGTTTCTGCACGTTCAATTGGCCCAGCCCTCGCAAAATCCAACTTTTGCCATACTCCTCGGTTACGTAAAGAAGCACTTTTCGTGATAACCAGTAACGTGCACGAAAAACGGAAATGTCAGGCAGAGCAGACAAAAGAACTCCGACTCAGGGTAAGGAAATTCTAAGCCACTGATATAAGCACAAATAATTTCTCCATAAAGTTTAAGGGAACGGTGGACATTAAAATTTACCTTTTTTACTTTTCGTCATAGAGATACGAAATTTTGTACATATACACAATTCTCTATAAATAAATAGAATACCTTAAAAGAAATTTCCAATCTCATTATAATTTTAAGACATTTAAAAAAATTGAAATTTATAAACAAAATTTTAAAATTCTCCTTGCTACTTAACTTTTGAGATATTTCCTCGATTTTATAATTTTATCTCTTTAAAATGTATAACAAACAAATCTGGGTATCAGTTACTTAATCCCTCGAATAGTTAATTTTTGAGAGATTTTTTTTTCTGAATTCCATCCTGATTTTCATCAAAATTTTGCCTTTTGAAAAGTTATAAATCAAATTTAATTACCTTAATGAAGTCGAATTGTAAAATGCATACCCATTTTTTTGTAAACAACATCAGGATTCTCAATTATCAATTTCATAAATTTTGAATAAAAATTAAGTAGCATAGAGCATTTAAAAATTCTAAAATCCTTGAAAATTCTGGCTTGAGAAATACAGATTTAAAATTTATTACTACACTTACCTATTATAAATAACTTTGTAGAAGCTTCATAAATGATTTTTTACTTGAAAAAAATTATTTTGGTACTAATAATCTACAGAAATATATATATTATTTACAATAACACGATCAGTATTACAATGACAAGATTTGCTGAAATAAAGGTACACCGTTCCCTTAACAATACTTTGGACAAGACTATACTGATTAAGTTCTGAGTAAAAGTGCGGGATTTGTTTAGTGTTTTGTATTACCAGCTAAGGAGTATCTACTACATCTCTACTTGTAGCTACTACAGCTGAATTGACGAAGTTAGTAATAAGTATAATTTTGTTTATAACCGAAGTCCAATCTTATTTGTTCAGAGTTATATTCTGTGTTACCTCCAAAACTTGGAACGCATTCACTTTCAGATGTATATGTACAATAGAATGCTGTTAAATCTAATAGTTAGATTTCAGTTATTTTGTGTATTAAAATGAAAAACATGTTTAAGATTTCGCTGTATTTAACTTAAAAGGACATATTTAGAATGAAATGAGAAGTGGCATTCTTAACAAGTTCATTATACATGACGTCTGCCGTTCTAGGAAAAATTACTTGCAAAACTCAAAGAAATTCATTTTGCAATGCTAAAATTTGACGTCTGATATAAGAACTGTCACCTTGCAAAAATTTCAATCGAATTTAAATGAACTTTCTATTAAAATGTCGGAAGTAACTATGAAAGTGACATTTAGATTGCACTTCTGAACTATACCGTGTCACTCAAAGTTAGTTTACAATTTTTAAATCACCCATTATAATATGATTACAGGTACTTTAGTTTTTAGTCAGATGCTCACAACTTATATTTTTTTACCTTTTTTTCTCAGTATTCTTAACATTACATTTAAATTCCTTTTTTTGTACACCAGAACTCCCTAAAAAATTTCTAAATATAAAAATTATAATGTGATTTTCGTTCTTAACATTACTAATAAGATTTTCCTCAAATTTTAAAATTATTTTCTAAATATATATCATTTAAGTATTAATTTCTTCGGAATGCCTTTCTTTTAATTTCCCACTGTTAATGTCAAAAAGTATCCATATTTGCATAACCAGTAGGGAGATACCAACTCAGTAAGGCATGTTAAGATCAAATTTGTAAAACCTCGGACACGTTTGAAGAAAATACAACCGGTAATATACAACACTAGCTGAGTGGCAACTCGATGTGTTGCTTTTTCGATTTAAAATGAAATGGTTTCATTTCTTAAAGATTAAAGACTGTTTAACCATATATGGACGCTAGCATATATGGACCTGATCTGGAATATGATTCCGGCCAGACGGCATTAAAAACAACAACAACAACAACAATATACGATAGACATGTTTGTCCATGATACCTCACCGCCTTGTAGCCAGTACATAGAAAATTTATAAACATACCAGGTAAAGTAATATAGATTATGGTCAATAATATTCATATTCCATTTCAGTTGAAAAAGATAAAGAAAAATAAAATCGTACCCAATCACATCCAGTATATCATCTAATACAGAGGCTGTTCGCACATTTTTAG
The DNA here is from genome assembly GCA_907164885.2 of Dolomedes plantarius. Classification (NCBI taxonomy): domain Eukaryota; kingdom Metazoa; phylum Arthropoda; class Arachnida; order Araneae; family Dolomedidae; genus Dolomedes; species Dolomedes plantarius. The sequence goes on from OU015493.1 coordinate 205,223,020, forward strand.
ACGATTTTGGTAAGTGGTAATAAAAAATCGTTTGCTGTATATATGTGTTGCTCGTATATATGTGTGTGTATATGTATATATATATATATATATATATATATATATATATATATATATATATATATATATATATATATATGTGTGTGTGTGTGTGTTTGTATATGTATATGTATATATATATATATATATGTGTGTGTGTGTGTGTGTGTGTATATGTATATGTATATATATATATGCAAAGGCTGTTCGCACATTTTTTAGACGATTTTGGTAAGGGGTAATAAAAAATCGTTTGCTGCAAAAGAAATAATTGCAATTGTACTATGTTTTTAAAAGTCAAAATTATCCTCTGCGGCTTGAAAGTTTTGTTTTTATTCAAAATAACGTTTTTAACATAGCAGTGGTTCGAAGGCTACATTTACGCTCTTTCCGAAGAGAAATATGCATACTCCGTTATCCAAAAACGATGTGAGAGTCATGGTTTTGTGATATCTAAAGCGTCGATAGGTAATATCGTCAACAAGAAAGGGAAAAAAACCGTCAAATTGGAGCCTCAAGTGGGACAAAAATTCCAAACAAGTATCCAAGGAAAAAACGGACATCTTCGACTATTGCAAAGGTACGTTGTTTAATGTTAAAAGATAATCCCCCTAGTTAAAGGACAGTTGCAAAATCATTAAAATGCTCGGTGTCCACTGTAAACAAAATGAAAAACGTTGATTTAATTCTTAAGAAAGCGATGTGCATCGTCTTTTTCCAAATCATATCGCTGAACGCAGGACACGCTGCAGAATTCTATATGAGAAACACTTATCCAAAGAAAAATTTAAAACAATTGTCACAATAGATGAATCATGGGTGTATTCAAATGATTGCAACAAAAAAAGAGCCATCTATTATCATAAAAAGGGGAAAAAATTTAAGTACATGGTTTAAAGAATCGAAAGAAAGTTTTTCTAAGGGATTCAGGATTGTTGCTGGTTTTTCTTATAATGGCAAGTTAAAAATAAAGAGAGTGGAAAAAATGTCAAGATTAACTTCAAATACTATCAGGAACATATTTTATCGCCAATTTTTTCTGAATGAAATACCATCGCTTTACCCACAGTGCCATCAATCTGTGAGACTCCATCAGGACAAAGCTAGCAGTCACACATCAAAATCCACTGTAAATTTCCTAAAAGAAATGGAACAAAAAAGTGGTATCAAGGCCATACCCTTCACTGATGTCCCTACTAAATCACCTATTTATTTTTGTAGTTTCAGACATTTAAAATCTGCATTATCCAAACGTCGTCCCAAAACCCTTACAGGACTCTGGAAAGCTGTTCAGGAGGAATGGGATAGAGTACGTCTTCTGACACTTCAAAAGGCATTATTATCCTGGAAATTGCGGTGTCGAAAGATTGATCAGAATAAGGGATGTCAAATAGAACACTTGAAACACAAGAATTTTATGTAATTTAGTTTTGTGAATACAAGATACATCGTCTATAAAATGTGTGGACAGCCTCTGTATATACATATATATCTAATATATAAAAATGAATGTTTGTCTCTCTGTAATTGTATAGAAATCCACAGTTTAGGAGCAACGATCGTGAAATTTTACATACAGGCGTCTTTAAAAACAGCCGAGGGTCTGAAGAACTTCAAAAATCGAAATTAATTACCGTTGATTTTTAATTAATAAAAAACCAACAATTTTGAAACTAAATGTAAGCTGTTACACTTTGTGGAATCACCCCTCTGAATATGGCGTCCACGTTAGGGTTAGCTGGCAAACAGCGAGCGAAAAGATAAAAATAAATAAAATTAAAAAGTTTCAAGTTATATATTAAACCAGAATAATAGATGAAAATAATAATCTTTCAAGTCAGATTTTATACTCTAAAATAAATCGGATCCACCGGCATATTAACACTATCACACGCGAGTGAAAATTCGAATCAACCACGCTAAGTGTCACGAGATCTTTTTTAATCGCTACTGCAACCCCCTTCGCTTATGTCTTTGTGTCTATTGAAGAGTTAAAGACTAAGCTTCTATCCTGCTAACTTATTTCTGACTTAAAACTCCTCTCACTCCATAAATACATGTATATTCACCAACCCATAGCAACTTTCCAGTAATCTTAGTCAAATATTTTCCTATTTACTCAATAAAACCGCATGTCATTGTGGCGCATTCAGTAAAAGCGTTCATTTACTACGCTACACGACGCGGGTTCGAATACGGATCGACAAATTTTGCTAAACCTGTATTTTCAGCTTTTTTATGGAGGCTTTTTTTATTTCAGCTTTTATTTTATTATTTTTTTAATTATTATTATTATTTTTATTTATTTTTTAAAACTTATTTTTATTTTATTTTATTATTTTTAAAAATTATTATTTTTATTTTATTTTATTTTTCATATTATTAATGAGTATAACATTTCCTATACTTTTTTTTTCTATGTTATTTATACTCTGTTTAGTTTTTTAATGGATTTTGGTAGGTTTATTGTAAATTTATATATTTTATGTTTTACTTTTCAGGATTTTTGTCCAATGATAAAGGCTAAATCTTTTCTATGTTATTTATACTGTATTTAGTTTTTAAATTGATTTTGGTTAACAAACATTCGACAATTTGACATTTTCACTTTTCAGTTTTACTTTTCAAAATTCTTTACTTTCCTAAAGACAATTTGACATTTTTCCTTTTCAGCTTTTAGTGGTTTATTATAAGTGTATATATTTTATGCTTTACTTTTCAGGGTTTTTTTGCTCCAATGATGAAGAGCTAAATCTAGCTGAATTCTGAAGAAATTATTGTAAATTTATGGTTTTTTATGTTGGGTTTTCTTTTTATTCATGTGTATAACATTTCACACGCTTTTTATTCTATGTTATTTATACTGTATTTAGTTTTTAAATTGATTTTGGTTAACAAACATTCTTAAAATCCCGGACAACGCCGGATAAAATTATCACCTGTGTAGGTTGATAATTTATAAATTACCACATGTATATTTACAGATCCAGAAGAACTTTCCAATATTTTTAATTAATAAATATCCAACAACTTTTGAAAGATGCGACTCTCGATTCACTGGTGTTCAGTAGATGGCGCCACTATTTTAAACTTTTAGTATTCCAACCATAAGACAAAATAATATATTTTTTTAAAAAATCGTAAGGGATATTTTTATAGACAAAATAATGTAGAAGAAAATATTGAAATTAAATCTAATAGGACATACTAAAGAATACAGTACAGTTTGAGGAACATATCTTTTACTGTGTTTTAATATTTTTTTGGATAATGTCCAATCGTTTGCCGCATTAGCAAGAAAAAAAATTTTTTTTTTTGTCTATTTCGTTGTTACGTGACGATAAATTTATTTAAAGTACCAGATAAAGAAATCACATGATCAGCGTTTAATAAATTAAATTGTAAAAATTAATCTTTAAAAATTCACCAAAACTTAGAAAATGGAGGTAAAGATTCGAAAAGAATTTCATTTTAAAGGAATTTTAATGATCTTTTTCGTGATATAAATTTTACAACCCTCAAATTATTATTTTAAATGCAAACTTGAAAAAGTTACAAAAACAGTTTAAAAATTTAATTTAAAGACTGAAATACTGATTTAATTTAAAGACTGAAAGAGTCTGTCTGAATGTATGAGAGAAATCTCTCGGATTCAGACTAGAATAGTCTCAATGCATTTGTATATATTGTACATAAGTGGATTTTTTATATAAACTGTGTTTATAATAATTCTGTCTCTTGTGTGTTTATTTTCGACTACGAGGAAGTTACAATATAACCTCGGGTTGCGTAAAATTCTCACGGGAGAAAAGGATCCGAGTGTGGAAAAATATAAAGAAGTACTGTACTAGATGATCGCATTTTCTTAGTGACAACAATCGAAACAGATTTTTAAAATACCGTAAAATGCTTAATATACGTATATATATATATATATAAACAACTAAAAACTGTTTTTAAACCAAATAAACCCTTAACCATGCTTTGATAGGACGTTATGCTCCATTGTAGTTTTTTTCCTGCATAATTGGATTGGCATCTGCATTCGAATGAGAAGTTCAATTATGTGATACATGATAATATATTTAAGTAAATAGTTTTCGCCAACTGTTGTGTAACTCACCATAGCAATGAAAATTGTTTCTCAAATATAAATGAAACAAATGTTTTACCTTCTCCAAAATAACTGAGCCTTCTTTTTTTTCATAAGAAGGAAATTGAGTCGTATAGGAACGAAAACTTATTTAAAATGCGAATTACACGTCAAAACAGTTGTCATAAAACGTTTCTTTTTGCGTTTGTTTTATAGAAACTTGAACGTGGAGATTTCTAATCATTTACAATATTTCCTGGAAGTACATAAAATCCTAGCTTATACACAAATATTGTAATAACTTGTCACGCCAGCAACAATTATTTTTAACAGAATATGAAACATTTAAATAGAGATTATTTTTATCCTATTCTAAATTTAGCAATGCACGTAGAATAAAAACTAAACTGAACGTATGACATGTTTTAAATATTATCTACCTTTTACAGTAAAGAGAAATAATCTTATTAAAATTGAGTCCGATTTTCAACCAAAAAAACTTTGTTCGGTGGTCTTTATTTGAGAATTTGATTCGATAAACATTTCTTTGTTTTACTTTAAAACAAATAATACTGCATGCATTTTATATATTTGTTTCAGGCACCAGTAATTGGATTTTTAGCGGTCTTTCTAAAGGCGTTAAAATTAAAGGCGAACGGTAATGCACATCTTTCCTTCTGGGGTCATGGGTCTCATAGGTGAATTCGACTTTCCCAAAGGCAAAAGCCTTGTTCTGTATTACTGTTTTTCAGCTACGTTAAATAATTTTTTTTTTATTTCTGATGATGTGATGCCTAAAAAATCTGTGATTTATTTTAAAGGATTCATAAACTATGCAATTCAAGAAATAAAATGAAATGCAATATTACATTCATAAAACAATATTTTTATTTGATATATATATATATATATATTGGTATACAGCGGAACCTCGATCTATCGTATCCCGAACAATCGTTTTCACGTATATGTCGTCTATTTTATCCAGTCCCTGATCATATTTCTTTGTTATATTCCCGAATCTATAGTTTTCTCGCATTTAACGTTCAGTACAATAGGGCCCTTAGAAAAAGTTAGATCGATGTTCAGCAGTGTGTGTGTATGTGTGTATATATATATGTGTGTGTAATAATGACGTTCCACCTTTATTAATTAACTCATATTCTAAATTTTCCCGTTTACGTTTCAATAAAGTATAGCCCCTATTTCAAATTAGGACCTAAGGGTAAACGAATTAACTAGCTAAATTGTCTGATAGTCTCCGTCCCTTAATAAGACGAAGACTTTAGCAGAGTTTCGGTGCAAAAATAAGGACACAGGCTTAAAAGCAAAAATTAAGTTTATTAACATACTAAATAAAATGAATTTAATCTAGAACTCGAATACTATCGAGTTGCAAGAAAAACTAGTGCAACTAGACAGCCTAGACCAGACTAACTCTCGAATGCATGTTACATTCCTTAAATACACGTTAGAGTCAGGGTTGCCACTGATAGAAAAGGAAGTAACATAAAAGAAAAATAACATTCATACGTCATACAAAACTATGACGTCATAAGATAAAATGTGAGATAAGAATGAAAACTTAACATTGTCCCTTAACGCACATGCGCTAAATAGTAAGAGTTGTTTTCAAAACAACATGATTCAACATCACGACTACAGAACGAATGCCTACAGTTGCTGGGTATTATATATATATATATATATATATAGTGTGAGCCAAAAGTTCTTAAAAACTTTAAAAATTCATAAAAAAGGTAAGGAATTATGATAAAGAAGTGTGGTTTGCAAGAAAGGGCTCACAAGGAAGTATGATATTTTTAGCAGCAACAACAACAACAAAAGTTTAAAAAGTCACCCGTAGAAGGCGCTGACATGCGAGAGATTCAGCAGAATTATACAAATCAGTCTTGCAATAAAAGACCGTGATACATGAGAATTACTCATTCGCTTTCAGAATGTTATCATTACATGATCGAGCGTTGTTGGTCAAGCTGTTAAGAGTCGCCTTAGTTGTGTCGTAGAATGTTCTGGAGGTCATGTTGAACCATTGTCATAGCAATAATAAATTAATCGAAAGTACTCTTGTCCTGTTCATTGCGTTTCGGGTCGTCAGCGCCTTCTACCGGTGACTTTTTTAACCAATTTTTATTTTGCCGCTAAAAAAAATCCGACTTCCTTGTGAGCCCTTTCTTGCAAACCGCACTCCTTTATTGTAATTTCTTCATTTTTTATAATTTTTTAAATTTTTGGCTCACCTGATTTTTGGCTCACCAAGTTACATAAAGAGTCACATAAGAAGAAATGTGGAGAACATTCCGTGATGAATCAGCGGAAAGATTGGGCGGGAGTGTAACAAAGAAAATCTAGTTAGTCGGCACAGAGATCTGATAGAGAGAAGACGTATGTCTTGATAGAGAACCTGGGTGAACTGGTTGCATAGTTATGTTAGAGCTCTGATAGTAATAATGAAAATAAACGAATTTAAGCGATCTCTGTCATCTCATCTAATCATTCGGTCCACGATTGTCTTTAATTAATAACGAAATGGATACGAGACATGTCATATGGATACGAAGCGTGTCATATATATATATATATATATATATATATATATATATATATATATATATATATATATATATATATATATATATATATATATATATAAATATATATATATATATAAATATATATATATATATAAATATATATATATATAATATATATATATATATATATATATATATATATATATATAAAATATATATATATATATATATATATATATACTTGCGTTTATGGGGCTATGTGACAATATGGACGTATGCTTCTAAATATGTGTGACGTGAATTATTATAAAAAGTACATTGTAAAGAGTGTTCGATAACAAGGAAATCTGCGTGTACTTAACTTCTTGCAATGATTCAATTTATTATTTACGAAGTGCTTTTTGCTCATTCTTTTACCCGGAGAAAAATGTCTCTAATCACACCACGGCGTGGTTGAACGCTAATAAAATCAAAAATATTGAATGCTTTAAATATTGGATGCTTTAATACAAAACCAAATTCTTTCTCTTTTTCCGTTTTTGTATCTCTCAGTAAAAAAGAAATCTGTAATGATAAAATGCAAAACAGAATATGGAAATTCATGAAAAAAAACGTGTTTATGTTACTATTACATTTCGTTAATTACATAATGCACGTTTTGAGGTTTAGACAAGGTAGTTAAAATTTTACAACTGAGATGTGAGTAAGCTCGAACCTCAGTATTATTGAATAATTGCTAAATATCTATTATTAATGAGCAACTATTTCCTTCAGTTCAATCATTAAAAATGCATTACACATTCAGTTATTAAATATCATGGTTACCCTTTAAGTATATATACCTTTAAAAGCGAAAATCTAGAAATTATTTAAGGCAATTTAATATTAAAATAAGTTTTGATGAATTCTCATAATAAGAATTTAAATTAAAACTAAGGGGAAATTTAGTATGATTTTGCATTGTGGTTGATATTGCTTTTATATCAATTAATGACGCATGTTGTTGTGTTCTCTTTATTCACCATAAATGGTGAAAAAACTTTGCACAAAATTCACACTAGTTTCAATTCCATAAAATTTCACAATTGAATTAATGGCAATTTCACCATTTATGGTGAATAAAGAGAACACAGCGACATGCGTCCTTAATTGATATAAAAGCAATATCAACCACAATGCAAAATGATGCTAATTTTCCCCTTAGTTTTAATTTCAAGTCCTATTATGAGAATTCATCAGAACTTATTTTAATATTAAATTACCTTAAATAATTTCTAGATTTTCGCCTTTAAAGGTATATATACTTATTAAAGTGTAACCATGATATTTAATAACTGCAATTATATGCACTTTTTCTTTATTTGTCCAGTCCCGCCGTTTGCTCCACTGAAGGGCTCGTTATTTTTTCCGACTGAAGATCAGCGTTTGAAGCTATAAGAAATTGGGAAACCTCCTTAACCCACAACATAAGCGATATCCTTTGTTAATTTCATTGTAAGGGAAAGTCCTATACCTTTCAATGTATCGCCGCACATGTTAATATTGACAGAAATGAGTGTTCTGACTCGCTGGCCAAGGAAGCGAGGAATTTGGCCCAGACGTCTTCCTGCATCACACTAGCTGGTGTTAACGCAGTTTTCAGGTACAGATTATGCGACCAGCCCCTAAAGAAATCACTCATTTCGGACTTTAACTGTCTTAGAACAATTTCTTCTAATATTGTAGCGAGACTAAGAACCAATCACTTTAAGGGTATGGAAATCCACCCTGAGGGCACAAGATACTTTTTCAACTATAGAAATTGTCCAGATACAATTCTCCATAATATATCTTTGACTGTCCAGCCCTTTTCAGACTTTTTGTTTTCAGACTTTTTGTCAGCCCTTTTTTGTTTTGGTCCCCGCGAGAACTCCTCTAGAGCCCAGGAGTACCAAATTTGGTAGCTGCTGTTATCCAGGCTTTTGGTTCTATCTAAGACTTTTTCTTTCTGCACTATTCGTAGACAAGAGAACAACAACAATAACATCTATATATATAAAACAGTTCCGTAACTGACTCATTCATTCACTGACTGACTGACTGACATACAACGCACAGACCAAACCGCTGGACCTAAAGGGCTGAAATTTTGCATGGCGATTCTTCTTATAGTGTAGGGGTGCAATAAGAAAGATTTTTCAAAAATTCTTCTTAGATTTTTTTAAATTAAATTTTTAAGCTGTTTTTTAAACTTTTTTACGTTTGCATTTAAAATAATAAAATTTATATCACGAGAAAGATCATAAAAATTCCTTCAAAATGAGATCTTTTTCGAACCTTTACCTCGATTTTCTGATTTTTGGTGAATTTTTAAAGATTCATTTTTAGAATTTAATTTATTAAATGCTGATCACGTGATTTCTTTTTCTGATACTTTAAATAAATTTATCGTCACGTGCATAACAACTAAATAGACAAAAAGAAAAGTTTTCTTTCTAATGCAGCAGACGATTGGATATTATCCAAAAAATTATCCCTTACGATTTTTTTCTAAATATATATTTTTTTTACATGAATTGTATACATTGATAGTCGCATTTATTATAAATATATATATTTATTTTTTTTGCATTAATTGCATACATTGAAAGATGTATTTAATTTGAATGTACTCCGTAGCGAAGCGCGGGTTTTCAGCTAGTATGTTTATAAATGAATGAAAAGCAATATTAAAAAATTCAGCATCAAACGATAAAATTTATTCATAAAACTAAATGGGAACAAGAAAGATGTTTTATCGAGCCTCTGTACTTCAATGTGGAGGAAGTGAACCTGCTTAAGGGGACAAGGGGCATTGAACCACGTTTTTTTTTTAAATTTTCTATATTTTACTATATATAACAAAATGAGAATACTTAATATTTTTTGTACTACAATGAATGCAATTAGAATTCACAAATAAGTATTTTGTGGAAGAATAAGACCTACTCATCAAATAATTCTTCAAAATAACTAGAATTTTTCAAAAAGCTCCATGCGCCTCAATTTTCTCCTGATTTCTTCCGAATTACTCACGATTGTTTATTACAGTGTTTGTCACAAAACTGTGTATTATCATTTGAAAACAGATTTTTTCAAATTTAAAGACAATGAAATAAAGTAGAGATATGCAAAAACATAAAAAAAAATAACAGGAACATTTTGACTTTTGATTTACTCAAAAAAAAATTCAATGCACAATTGTGTTTATATATATATGGTAAACCTATATTAAAAACAATTGAAGGTTTTAAAATTATATGGGATGCGCATGGAACATTTTGAAAAGGAGACAGCATTTTTGAAAGGTGTTTAAAAAAAAGGAATTTTTCTGCCAAAAATTCCTTATTTTGAATTATAAGGTCTTAATTTTAGCAAAAGATAATATTAATTTTTCCCTTTCTCATTATAAAGTTAAAAATTGAAAATTAAAAAATTCGAGGTTGAAGGTCCTTTGTCCCCTTAACACTTTCATGTGTAAGGTTTTGGAACTCGACCAGAAGAAGGAAAGCACTGCTTTACGAGACATCTAGCGGCCCACCAGGTTATGTAAGGAAAACATGATGAAACCATGTAGGACTTTATACTTAGCATCATAAGTTAGATATCGAATTATTAATTAAAAGCTGCAAAAAAATAACTATTTCTCCTCTTATTATTGACTTATAGAAATTCAAGATTCAGTGTCAGAAAATAGACAACCATTCAAAAGGAAAATAAAAGTTTATTTGCCCTTGGACTAAAGTAGAGTCATCAACCTTCTACGTTCTCAGGCCACACTAATAAATTCGCAAAGTTCCGTGGGCCTCTAACGTGTGAAATAAGTAACATAGGCAGAGGAAAAATGTATTATTTGCAAACGATCTTCTGCCTCTCAGATGATTGCTTGATTTGCTTTTTATAGCATCACTAGCTGAAAACCCGCACTTCGCTACGGAGTACATTCAAATTAAAAACAACGGTCAATGTATGCAATTAATGCCAAAAAAATAAAAAAATAAATAAATATATATATATATATATATATATATATATATATATATATATATATATATATATAATAAAGAAGACGATTAATGTATACAATCTCTCTATTCTAAAAAAAACTAACTGCCGCTGCAGCAGCCGCCGCCGCCGCCGCCGCTGTCAAAAGCTTGTCACGCTATCTCCTCCGAAACCGCTGGGGGTATGGGGTCGAGACCGATACCAATCGATGCAGAATAATGTGGGGAAGAAAGTAAGATATGTCTCATATTCGTCGGACTTTAAGTTTTTTTTTTATTTTATGTTTTGTGGGAAAATATTGACTTTTTCATGTTCAGATTACGATAACTCGCCAAAAAAGGATCGTAGAATTTTTTTTTTTTACAATCTAAGACTACAGACATTTCTCCTTCAAACAAGACCTCATTTGTTTAAAAATAATTTAAAACAGACTGATATTTTTATTAAAATTGAAAACCCACTTTTTGGAAAAATTTATGCGTTTCGAGATATATAAATTCGATGCTATCAGACTTATTATGTTACAAAGAAAATATTTATATCAACTGGAAGATGAAAGCTTTCTCATTCATATAAACTTCATTTCAAGTCTCTATCTTAAAATTTCGATTTTTAATTGAATTTTAAAGAAATACTTCAAAAAAATCTTCTCATTCGCTTGCTTTGCAGAAGGATTGAAAGAAGATCCGATTTTTCAACCATCTTCATCCGGGCTTATACCCCCCATCTACCCGGGCTTCATCCATTTCGCCGGGAGGGGGGGGGGAGCTTCAACTGTAAACAAATGAATGACTCAATCGCTGTAAACAAGTATTGAGTCATTCATTCACTTGATTCACCAGAGGAGCGAGCGTAGCGTTGATGAGGTAGTTGATGTAAAAAAACAAAAAAATTATATTTATAAAAAATCGCAAGGGATATTTTTATAGACAAAATAATGTAGAAGAAAATATTCAAATTAAATGTAATAGGACATACTAAAGAATATAGTACAGTTAATATAGTAAAATTTGAGGAACATAATATCTTTCATTGTATTTTAATTTTTTTTTGATAATGTCCAATCGTCTGCCGCATTAGCAAGAAAAACATTTTTGTCTATTTAGTTGTTATGCACGGGACGATAAATTTATATAAAGAAATCACGTGATCAGCATTTAATAAATTGCATTCTAAAAATGAATCTCTAAAAATTCACCAAAAATCAGAAAACGGGGGAAGGATTCGAAAAAGATCTCATTTTATAGGAATTTTTAGGATCTTTCTCGTGAAATAAATTTTATAACCCTCAAATTATTATTTTAAATGCAACCTTAAAAAAAGTTACAAAAACAGCTTAAAAATTTAATTTAAAAAAATATAAGAAGAATTTATCAAAAATCTTCCTTAGTGCACCCCTACACTTTAAGAAGAATCGCCATGCAAAATTTCAGCCCTTTAGGTCCAGCGGTTTGGTCTATGCGTTGTATGTCAGTCAGTGAGTCAGTCAGTTACGGAACTGTTTTATATACCGTATATAGATGATGAAAGATTAATTCCCTCAAAACACGCCACTGAAGTTTTGTGTGTATGGTGTGTTTAAAAAGACATTTTGTACAATTATAACCCTTATTAATTAAATAATGTTTTTATTTATTAATTTCTACAAACAACAAAAAATGGTAGTCGAATCAATGTATTTTGTACTTAATATTGCATGAAACATATTGAATGTAGGAAGACGAGACGCACGTGAGGTTCTGGAAAGAAAGATCTTAGGCATGCTGTTTTTTTGTTTATGTCGTCTTAAGATTCTGAATACAATTACAAGTTTATTATTTTGATAAGCCTATGTGCCTTGGGCTACTTTTCACCTGTGCATTCTTGATCTTATTTCTGTGAGAGAATTTGCCATTCTAAGGCCGTCTGCACACGGAGCAACTCAAAAGAAACTGATAACTGACTCCAGTCACAAACAAATCCGTGATGAGTCGTAACCTATTTAAATGAATGGAGCCACGCACACGGCGCAACTGGTTACAAACTCGTCCGACGAGTGAAACCATTCACAGTGTGAAAGTACCATTTTACCAAGAATTGACTATTTGAAGTTTAGAAGCCTAGAACATTATCAATTGAAGCGTTGAAAGGCAAAGTTGTGTAAGTCAGATTTTCAACTTTTTTCATTTGGGGGCATATATATAATCTCCATGTTCAATTTATAGTGGAATTGCAAATAGTTATTATTTGCAATATTGTAATAATTATTATGAATTACAATTTGTTCAATTTATGGTGGAATTTTTTGTATTTTTTGCAGCTAAACTCTCTTGACTTACACCACTTGACTTACTGACTTACATCAGTTTGCCTTTCACCGCCTCAATTAACAAAAAGCAATACAACATATTAAATTCATCATTAAGGGAACGGTGGATCTTTATTTGAGCAAATCTCGTCATTGTAATACTCATTGTGTTATTGTAAAAAATATATATATATTTCTGTAGATTATTAGTACCAAAATAATTTTTTTCAAGTAAAAAATCATTTATGAAGCTTCTACAAAGTAATTTATAATGGGTAAGTGTAGTAATAAATTTTAAATCTGTTTTTCTCAAAACAGATTTTTCAAGGTTTTTAGATTTTTTAAATGCTCTATGCTACTTAATTTTTCTTCAAAATTCATGAAATTGATAAGGAACAATCCTGATGCTGTTTACAAAATAAACTGGGCATGCATTTTACAATTGGACTTCAGTAAGGTAATTAAATTTGATTTATAACTTTTCTAAAGTCAAAATTTTTATGAAAATCGGGACGGAATTCAGAAAAAAATCTCTCAAAGATTAACTATTCAAGGGATTAAATAATTGATACCCAGATTTTTTTGTTATACAGTTTAAAGAGATTAAAATGCAAAATCGAGGAAATATCTGAAAAATTAAGTAGCAAGGAGCATTTTAAAATTTTGTTTATAAATTTCAAATTTTTTTTAAAATCTTAAAATTATAATGAGATTGGAAATTTCTTTTAAGATATTCTATTTATTTATAGTGGAATGTGTATATGTACAAAATTTAGTATCTCTATGATGAAAAGTAAAAAAAGTAAATGTTAATGTCCACCGTTCCCTTAAAACACCAATAATACAACCAGAAAAACTTATTAATCCCTTATATACACCATAGCATACATAATGATGAACTATACAGATGATGAACCAATTAATCAAATTTGAAAGGATATAAAAAATTGCTGTTAAAAAAGGTAAAATAGAAAAAAATTTGAATTGGGAATTTTTTCTTTTTTTCTTTTAAAATAAATTTTTGTGTCGTCCCCGAATGTTGGTCCTCTTAACATTCGGGGGCACCTAGGCCTGGTCCTATCGGGCCTAATGGAAAATCAGGGCCTGTTCTTTACAAATGAAATCAAATATGTAGCATTTTTTTTTACTTTCATTAACATAAGAAGAATGATAACATCGTTATAAAAAAGTTTTTCCATCATCTAAAGTTAATATATATCTTGATATTGTAAACAAAAGTGCCATAGATTTTCACAAGTAATCATTATATTATGCATTTTAAAACATAAAAATTTACACAATATCTCTTTTGAATACAAATTATTGACTGATTCTTTGAATTTAAAAAAAATAATGTTTACTGTTAAGAAGTAAAGTTTTTAATCAATAAATACTTTTATGGGGAGTTCTACTTCGATTTTCTAGTAATATTTTTAGAGCAGGAAATTAACTCAACTTTTCTAAAAGTTTTAACTCAATTTTGTAAGTATTTATAAGTGCCTATTGACACAGGAAATTAAGATTTTCTTATCACGCAGTGAATAACTTTTTTGACACATAACGTAAGTACCTTCTCTTCGTCTGTCATTGTTCTTTAAATAATTGCATAGCTTTTACTTATTAAGGCGTGAAGGTTTTAACGATTTATGTCAGACTTTTAAAAACCATGATTGATGACATTGTAATCTTGCTAAACAATACTTGTTTTTTAAATTTTTTATCGATCACTCAGTATTTTTACTGTTAAATTTACAAAACCTTAATGAAATTTATGGCGATGTACCAAAAAATCCTCTCAAAAAATTTTAAACACCATAATAGAACCTTTTTCAGAAATATGTATTAAATTGGACTTAAGATATCAGCCTATGTTTGCAGCACTTTTTTTAAATATATACAGTACTGATTAAATTCATATATTTTTAGTTCAAATGGGATATAAAATCATGAAAATAAATATAATTTTGATTAAAAATTTCATAACATTTAAAATAAAAGAGTCTTTTTATAAATTTTCAGTATCCATATCAGTTGAAAAAGATAAGGCAAAATAAAATGATATCCAACAAGTAGAATTTGAATAGGTTAGAAAATGGAAAAATATTGGCTTACATCTTACACACCCTTTTTAATACGTTATAATACCCCTTTAATACAGCCGTATAAATGGTTTTAATTAGAAATTCATGCCGAAAATTTCTCATATTTTTGCGTTAAACCACAATAACCTGCATTATAGATACTCCCATCCAATTTCTAAATTCTTCAAGAATATTCTCTAATTAGATTTTTCAGCAATTTAATATCTATACTAACTGGTAGAAAACTGGATAAGATACTTGGATAAGATACACAAAAATCAGCATTTCAAGTACCTGGGACGTCAAAAGTCTTCATATATCATACGCCGAGTTCAAGATTTATCACGAATATGGAATTTCCATATATTTATCATGTAGAGAAAAATGATAAAAATCTTGATCCAACGCTTTGGGGGCAGTATTTTCATTTTCATGAGTGTTGAATCGAATTTTATACATCACAATCGGAACTTTCAGAGTGTTTTAAATTCCTAACTAGAAAACTACATAACAAGGCTTTGTAGAACTTCCGAGGTTTTAAAGTTTATCAGTTATGTGCTAGTAGTCAAGGTAACATAAAAGCTACAGTTTGCGACGGATAACTCTAAATTTCTTACAGAAAATATCCATCGACTGTTGTAAATAATATGCAAAATTCCTCGGATATTTTAGCTTTCTACCGAAAAATATTTTGGATAGCTATTAGTAAGCTCAAGAAGATAGATGAACCCCACAACAGCTAGAATTGATCTCATTCGTTTCAATGTACCAATAAAAACTTTCCTGTGTTCTGAAGTAAAGGGTTTACAATATTTCAAAAAATCACTGAAATATCCCCCCCCCCCAAAAAAAAAGGAGAAAACACTGATCTTAAAAAAATTATCTTTTTTAAGCACAGGTACCTGAAGAATGATTCAATGAACACATATAGAACACATATAGGCTTTTAGTTCAAAAATATGGTTAGCAATATGTAAAACACTATTGCAAAATGTCATTGAAAATATATTGAAAACTTTTTAAATGATGTGCTTTCTCTTATGCAAAAGTAACTTAAAAAAGGAGTTTTCTAGAAAAGGCATTTAAAGATGCTAACTCGGGTCTTTTAATACAGCTTTCGGTTTATTTAATGGGCCGTAAGTTCTCATCCCATGATCGCACGAATAAAAGTAAAGCAGTGGTAGAATCCTAAAAGATTGGCCTTTGAAACAATAAAAAAATTTTGAAATTTTGCACCAAAACAGTCATTTCAATCTTAACAGTTATTTAATATCGAAATCCTCACAGAAAACGGTACACATAAAAACATTATATCTATGAATGCCATGTTCCATCAATTATTGCGTTTTATTGCAGTATAGATATTGTGGTGCTCCATGGACTGCATTTTCCGATTGCATTCTAAAAGGTTTATTTCTAATTAAATATTCAGTAAATCACTTTAATTTATGCATTGAATCACTTTTCGTCAGCAAGCGTCACATCAAGCTCTCATTGGATGCTTAATTAGTTATAAGCCACAGCCAGACCGGTAGAAAGCATCCAGAGAAGCATCACGAATATCCTGGATCGTCCATTGATAACTCGTCATTTCACCCTCCAAAGCTCTAACCAAAAAACTCTCTGCTTCACTTTTGTGTTGCAATTTACACTTCCGAAGATATTAAAAAACGAACATTCCTTTTCTCATCTCGGTGAAACTTTCGATCTCCGTTGTCAATCTCGTGAAATATCTGTGTTAGAAGGCGATGGCCTAGGTAACACAGTTAATCACATGTTCCTATGGTCCTATGGTAGAAAGCAGAAGTTCTTAAGTTTTTAGTTTTTCGCCGAGTCGTGGCTTGTTTCGCCTTTAGCCAGTTTAACTGGCGTGTTTTAATTTGGAGGCTGTAGGCGGTCGCTCCCTCTTTTATGATTTACTTACTTCAAATAAATTTAGGCCTCTCGCGACATTTCAAGTCAATCTTGCCAAAGCAGGTTCGCTGCAGGTTTTCTGATCTGGAGTCAAATATTCAGTAAATCACTTTAATTTATGCATTGCATCACTTTTCGTCAGCAAGCGTCACATGAAGCTCTGATTCGATGCTTAATTAGTTATAAGCCACAGCCAGATCGGTAGAAAGCAGAGGTTCTTAAGTTTTTAGTTTTTCGCCGAGTCAGGGCTTGTTTCATCTTTTGTCAGTTTAACTGACGTGTTTTAATCCAATATAGTGGAGCGTAAATACCACCAATATTGTGGAGTGTAAGTCAGTCACTCAAAACTCATTTAACAACAAAACTTAACCATTTATTAGCAAAATATTAGCAATGGCTGATTACGCCGACATGTACATGTAAAAATATGGCGCGAACCTGTTTTGGCAAGATCGACTTGAAATGTCGCGAGAGGCCTAAATTTATTTGAAGTAAGTAAGGCATAAAAGAAGGAGCAACTCCCTACGGCCTCCAAATTAAAGCACGTCAGTTAAACTGATGAAAGGGGAAACAACCCCCTATTAACCCATCTATTAACCCATTTTTTGTTTATTCTGCAACCGCTGTTTCATACGTTCTGACTCCAACGAGTGTAACGCACGATCATGCGTGCGTATTACAATTAATTTCTGGTTATTTGTTTTGTATTGTATAAATTTATGTACATATCAAATTTCATTAAAATCGGTACAGTAGTTCTAGAGATAATCGACCAAGTCTGCAAATTCTCTTAATTTCTTACACCAGTGTACGTTGGTTTTCCTGTTTATTACTCGAGCACAAACGTTTTATCTTTTCTTTTCATTAATTATGTTTGACTCGTTGAGCTATATATACACAGTGCGTCAAATAAGTTTTAAGACTCATCCCAGGGCGCAGATTGTAAAGGCGCTGTTAGTGTAAATCCGCATGCGTCATAACGTTCATCTTCTACTGGCACACTGCTAACAAGTTGTGCGCATTTCGTTAAGTAGTTGAGAGAAGTCGAGCGTTTATTGCAGAAGTGAATTTTTTTCACGTTGATTTTTTAAAATGGAGCAAAGAGCTGAAATTAAATTTAACGCAAAACTTGGTAAAAATGCTTCGGAAACATACCAACTCATGAAACAAGTTTACGGTGACTGTTGTTTAAGTAGATCAAATGTTTTTGTGTGGCTCAAAAGTTTTTTTGGACGGAAGAGATACGGTAGAAGATGATCAGCGTAGTGGAAGACCAATTTCATCTAGGACACCTGAAGTTATTGAGAAAGTACGAAATTTCGTAACAAACGATCGCTGTGCATCACTGAGAATGATGGAAGACTCTTTAAATATCATCAAAGATACAATTCGAACCATCCTGCATGAAGATTTGGGCAAAACAAAAGTGTGTGCTAACTTTCTTCCACACACTTTAACCCCTGAACAAAAAACAACGAGAAGTGCACATCGCGGAGACATTATTTCAGCCGCTGAAAACGATCCAAACTTCTTGAAGTCCATTGTTACAGGTGATGAAACCTGGTGTTTCCAATATGATTCTGAAACAAAGCGAAAATGTGCGGAATGGAAGTCACCGAATTCATCGCAAGCCAAAAAACAAGAAAAGTTCTATCCAAAATCAAAACAATGCTCATTACATTCTTCGTTAGTAAAGGTATTATCCACAAAAAAATTATTCCAACTGGACAAATAATTACAGGTCAACACTACTTAGCTGTGTTAAAGCTTTTGATGGCCAGAATTCGTCTCATTCGTCCAGAATATAGGACTGAAAGCAGTTGGTGTTTGTTACACGACAATGCACCCAGTCACACCTCCCTTATTGTTCGTCGATTTTTGGCAAAAAATAATGTCTGTGTGTTGAACCATCCACCGTATTCACCTGATTTAGCAACCTGTGACTACTTCTTATTCCCAAAACTTAAAATGAAGGGTGTTAATGGTTAAATGAAGTGTGTTAATGGTTAAAAGGGTGTTATTTTGAGGATATTTCGACCATACAAGAAGCTTCGACGCGTTTTTTTGCAGGCCATTCCACAAAGTGATTTACAACAGGCGTTCGATTCATTAATAAATAGCTGTAAAAAGTACATTGAAGCCGGAGGGTCCTATTTTGAATAAAAAACCAAAACAGGTATTAATTTCTTGTTTCCATTTCTTTTTACAGACCCAGTCTTAAAACTTATTTGACGCACTGTGTATAACCAATATTTATTATCTCTTTGTAGGTTATTTATTTACGAACTTAATAAGAAATAATTTTTAAAGTTTTTTCTATGACATCTATCGCATAGCACTAGTGAGATGTTCTTATCGAAAACTATGAATTCTAAAACAAACTCAATTTTACCAGGTAGGAAACGGGATGAAATATGCAACGGTAGATATGGTATTACGAAAAAAAATGTGAATAACTTCACGCTCCGCCTCAGTAATTTATTTGAGGTTATATTTGAGAAAGAAAGCTTCAACTATACAGCATTTTCACCCTGAAAAAGGATTATGGTGTTTCGTAACCAAAAAATGTTTTATATCATTACGCACATATCATGCCATAGATCGCGCCTTGCATTATTTAGTTCGAAAGTTTAATTGTTGAGAATCACAACCATATCAATTTGTTTGGCCTGAACTATATCAATTAGTTTGAAACTTGTTGTCATTATTAATTTTTTTGGTGGATTTCCTGATGTAGTGTGTTTTAGAAAAAGTATTGCATTAATGTTTAAAAGTAATAGGGTATGTCGAAACAAATTTAGTGTAAATGTAAAATGTTAAATATGCAGTTATACCCTGCAAACCAGTCAGAAAACATACATATAAACAGATGTCGAGTGAAAATTTATTATAAAATTTATTTTTTAAATCAGCATTTCATAGTCTTATGAACATTAAATAACCATAACATAACTCTTAAGAGATTTGCATTCCCATTGAAACACAAAAAAAGCTTGCTAAGTTCAATTATTTTTTATATTTAAATTTATAATTGATTTAATGAAAGTCCGTCTTAATTTTACTTTTATACCTTGGGCCGGACTGATCCTAGGCCTAAGTCATCTGCGATTAAGGCATTGTAAAAACTAGCTTTCATACCGGGCCACGCTTCGAGTTAACAAACGGTGTTGCTACTACTAGATATTATCAAAGCATACAATTGTAATAGATGCCCCAAATTCGCGAACTCTATTACTCAAAACATTGCAATCACCAGCTTCACAAAACATACATATCAATTATGATTATCTCTGGTATTACAAATATACCTTAAACAAAATTTTGAAATTTTGTAGACTTTTTTCAAATTAAAGCATTTAAATTAAATATTTTTCTCAGGCTTGTCAAAAATCAGCTCCAAAAGGAACACATCCTTGTGGCACTTATTGCAAACAGGCATTGTTTAGAATTCGGAACTTGGCAAGGATACTACGGATGACTGGTTCTTAACCGGTCGCTCTCGAAGGCAGAAGTCCTTATAAAGAAAATGATTTCATCATTTCAAAACGACCGCAAATTTAACAATTTTATTAAACTGGGAAACAAACTTTTGTGTTTACTTAATTTCTTGATGGAAATAGCCTTGAGCGATATTAACCAAGGATTTTATAGCTACTAAAGCATATGCAGGCTCTAAAATCTCTCCAATTTTAAAGTTTTCGTGGACTTTTATGTCTGCTATTAAGTTTACGTTAAATTACGTTATTTACGTAAAATAACGTTACAATACGTTAAATTACGTTATTAAGTTTACGTTAAGTTACATTAAATTTGATATTATTTTGAAGTTTATTTGTAACTTTTTACTCATGTTGTTTATCACATATGGTTTGCTGAATCAGAAAATTAAGCACATTTTTGCCTCAAAAAGGGTAGGCTAGGTTAGGGTACCCGAAGAATTTCATTTTTTTTGACAAGTCGTTTCTGGTCAACAAAATGTTCAGAACCGCTGTCATAGATAAATACAATAATACAACTTATAACAGTGAGTGAATCGGAGTTTTATTGCCGAATCGCTCTTAGAAATATGACATGGGAAAGTGTAAAAGTTTAAGACATCTTCAGATTATCCTTGGCAGTTCTCTATAGAAGTCTATAAAAACAAATTTATAAAACGTGAAAAACTGAAATTCGATATAGGGCCGTGAAAGAGACAGAAGAGTTTCCATTTATCACAGACTAAAGTCAGACAACGAGGAAAAACTTTTGGTTCTACAAGACAGTTAATGGGAAATGAATTTAAAGTGATTAGTTTAGCGAACCGGCGTACTACTATTCATGGAAATGACGTTCTTAAAGTCTTATTTAACTCTTTATTCAGTTTTATATATTATTTACAGTTCCAAATCTTTTTCATTTTGTAGGTGTATTTAGTTACTAATTGATAATGGCAAAGGATGACGAGGGAGAAAAAAGAGGTCTAGCAAATTAAACGGAGAATTAAACAATCGACTCTCTTCGAAGCGGTTGACTTAAAAACCACCCCATCAGTTTAAGTTTGAGGATATGAGAATGCATATTTTTTTTCAAATGAAATGGCCTTTTTTAAGGTCTACCACACTATACATATCAACCATTTGTACCACTTTCAATTATTTTCTATAGCGTGACATTAATAATTGTTTTTAATTAACACAGCAACGGGTCTTGATACTATCCAACCAGCCCCTAAACAATCCACTCATTTCGAACTTTAACTGTCCCAGAACAATTGCTTCTACATTAGATAGACTAAGGGCCTGTTCACATAGGAGTCCGTTGCGTTGCGTTAAGGAAAAGATGACGTTGAGACGAAAATAAACCAATCATAGGACTCCAAACGATTAGCAATGAAATTTTTAACGAATATGATTGGTTTATTTTCGTCTCAACGTCATCTTTCCCTTAACGCTACGCAACGGACACCTATGTGAACAGGCCCTAAGAACTTATCATTTTAAACTTATGAAAATGCACCTTGGTTGCACTATATCCTCTTTCAACTGTATAAATTTGTCTAGATACCCAGCTTTCTCCAGAATATATCTTTGACTGCCCAGCCGTTGAGGCTGTCCTTGTTAACCCTTCAGCGGGCGTGCCAATTTTCGGAGCACCAGCAGGCACGCGTGGCACAAAGTGCAACGTCTCTTTCAACCTTGATTATTCCTTTTGTAAAAAAACTTTTCTTTCAAATTGAAAATAATAATTCTGCGTTTTATGACAAGATATAAATTGTTGATAATATTGAGATATATCTATAATTAAAAGCGAAAGAATGCAGATACAATCGCCTTATTTGAAAACTGTCCGGTTTATTGGATCTGAGGACAACTTGCGAATGGATTCCTATTATGTCCAAAAACCTAAAAAAACAATGAGATCGTTCATCTTCGTGATATGCGGGATACCGTGTAATAGTTGCACATTGGATCGAGAACATCACCTCCTGCTTTTGTCGTATTGTAATCCAGTATAATCGTTGGTTTACCACGGTCAAATCGCGACTACCAATGATTGGAAAGGAATGCAAGGGTCAGAAAATCAGACATGCATTAGAAAGGGTGTAGCTATCAATACAAATTGCTTAGAACATTCAAATCTTACATGTAAAAACAAACCATTCAAAATTACGAAAATGTTGCACTGTAGACGGGTGCGCCCGCTAAAGGGGTTAAACTCGTTTTGTCACCGCAAGAATTCCTCTGCAGCCCACGGGCACTTGATATGGTAGCTGCTACGAGTATTATCCAGGCTTCCGGTTCTATGTAAACTTTTTTTTTCTGCACTGTTCGTAGACACGACAGCAACAACAAAAAGGTCTCGATATATTACAAGAATTCATTATCGAAATCTAAGGGTATCTTTAGAGAAAAGATTTATATTACTATTTGCAATCTAAATAAAGGGGGGTTCTGTATGATGCAGAATTTAACGATGCAAGAATGATGGGAGATGAATTACACGCTGTACAACTTCATGGCTGTGTTGAGATATTCCTATCCGAGATCCAAGTCATGTGTACTCTTGCGGGAAAAAAATGTGAGGAATGAATGATATAGGAATTTGAACGTATGCTTCACTAAAACAAAGGCGATTCCTGTGCACTTTTAAATCCCGGGGAAACTTATTTCGTGCCGGTACATTCTGGAAGTTACAAAAATTAAGTACTTTACTACGAAATCCATTCTCTTCTTCCGTAAATGCAGCCTGCATCGATGAAGTACAGGATAAATCCTTGGATCTCGAGAAAATTTCTTGGGCTCGAAATTTGTTTTACGAAGTTTGATGACTAATTAGTTCTTGTGATTGACGAATCGTGTCGTGTTTTAGTTTCATTTATCTCTTGGTATTTCGGCAGGAAATATTTTCAACGCGGCTCCCCTTTGCTCCCCGGTGTTCCATATAGTGGAACACCAAACTTTACTCGCTTCTAAAACCGTCAAAATTCTTCGAAAAACTAAGCAATTAGCTTTATTTTTTACTTTGATCTACTCTTTTTGATAATACATGGCAGCGTGTCACAAGCCCATACATACCCTCGTTCCAGTGGCGTTATAAAAAAGAGCCATATTTCAGAGCCATAATTTAAAAATCCTTTTTAAATACAAAATAATTGCGAGGAAAAAAAATTCTATGTTATTTTATTGGCTATACTCTAAACTATTTATTCTATATTATTTTAAATTTTTTATACCGAAACCATAGCAATAACGAACGATTTTCAAAAGGTGTTCCATGATATGGAACACTGGGAAACTAGAGCGGTTTGTGCAGTAGAACACGTGTTTCTTTCTGGCGACCTCTCTGTCCAGCTCAGCCAGTCCAAACTGATTCAACTTCGACCGCATACCTCGAACAAAAGCCCTATGTCCAAAATAATCTGCAATACTAGTCCTCCGGGCTCCTTGTTGTTCGTCGATTGCCTGGGCAGCATCCTGGCATCCTCGAGTTTACTGTTCGTAAACTCGAGGACCTGCAAACGCGAGGATGTTGCAAAACCTGCAATGTTGGATTTTGCTTTTTTCAGAAGGGACTGACGTGCTTCCAAAAATATCGCGAAGCAAAAAAATAGGTTAGTGAATATTTTTAAGTGTAGGAACTCCTTTTGTATATAGGAACTGTAAATATTTATTTAAAATCATATATAATCAAGTTTTTTTATTATGTTTTTATTTGTGTGTTTTTGGTATATAGGAACTGTTTTGTATAAATAGGAACTGCTTTTGTATATAGGAAATGTAAATATTTATTTAAAATCATATATAATCAAGTTTTTTTGTTGTATTTTTATTTGTGTGTGTGCGTTTTTTCTTTTGTTCGCTTCACCGCAATGGTCGCTTAGCCGCACTTTTCAAAGCGCTAGTTTCCCAGTGTTCCAGGTCATGGAACACTCATTAAATCGAAACCGGAAGTGCAATCTTTATGAAATTTTAACTGTGTACTCCTTTAAGCCTAAACAGAGTGTCTGCAAATTTTTTGGTCAGAATTTTAACTTTAAAGGGTACTGGAAAGTAAAGGGTTATATCAAAACAAAACCATTAATACAGGCTAAATATTCAGGAAAAGATGATATACCTCTAGAAAATACAGAGAAATCTAGAGGATGGTTGACCAGATGCAAGCACTACGTGTATTCATATTAAATATTAGGTTATTTAAACATTCTGTAAAAGGAAATTTTAATGTGGCATCTTAAAGTCCTGAAATTACTTGGCCGCAACAGAAACATGTCATAATTTGTAAGTCTGAAAAGTTGCTCAAAGAATGGAATAAATCATTGTGTCATTATCTACGAACTTAATTATACCCGCAAAATGCATCCTTTAATGCTTAAATTCTTCTAACACCGTCATTACGGTTATTCATAAGCTACAGAACATCCAGATTTGTCATTACTCCTCAAATTGTCCCTTAATTACTCCGCAATATACCGGGTGAGCAGAAAGTCCGTATAAACTTTAAAAATTCATAAAAATCGGAAAAATAACCAAAATAAAAAAAGGTTTGCAGAGTTATCATCGTTAGGTCATGGGATGTTTTTGAGACAAGAAAAAAAACACTCAAAAAGCAGCCGACAGGTGGCGCTGACTTAAACAAGTCAAAGAAACGATACGAAAATAACGAAAAGAATGCTTCTAAATCCTTTATTACAGCAGTAGGTGTTCCACATGACCCCCAGCACTGGGGACAAGGCATTGCAGGCTAGTCACAAATCCAGCAACAGCAGTGTGCAGTAGGGCCGGATGTATACATGACACCTCTCGGCGGATCGCGGAACAACGGTGAACTAGTTGTGGATTAGGAGCGCGCGTTCTTATAACCGTCTCATTTGCATATTTCGACAGAATTCGCTCGTACCAGCGCCACCTGTCGGCTGTTTTTTTATCAATTTTTTTCTTGTCTTATAAAATATCCCGTGACCTAGCCATGCTAACCATGGAAACCTTTTTTTTTTATTTTGGTTATTTTTCTGATTTTTATGAATTTTTAAAGTTTATTCGGACTTTTTGCCCACCAGGTATTTGCAAAACCTCTTCTTTTCCTTTTTAGGTATATTTACACATCAATGAAAGGTTTTGAGAGATTTGCCGATTCTCTAGAAATTGGATGGAAATGGAAATAATCTGACCCGTTGACCCAGTACTACTGCATTGGATATTATGGTTATTCTCACAAGCCTTTAGTTGTTTCAAGTGGTCTTCCTTTTATTAGCTTTTAAGTGGAAGATTAAAAAAAACCGTACTTTCATTCACGGTCGAACCTAATGAAATCTGCGTTTCACAAGCTTTTATGACTTGAAAATTGCTTTTTTTTTTTTAAGAACTGATTTGTAGATATATAACCCATTGAATCATATTGAAGTTTAAGACTTATTTTTAAAATCAATATCATTAGTTTTTAAAAATAAACTCTACCGGGGGGGGGGGGCAAGCAAAAAGTCCGTAAAAACTTTAAAAATTCATAAAAACCGGAAAAATAACCCAAATAAAAAAACGTTTGCAGGGTTAGCATTGCTAGGTCACGGGTTTTTTTTTTTTAATACAGGAAAAAAAAATTAAAAAAACAGCCGACAGGTGGCGCTGACGTACACAAGTGAACGGGTGTATCATCCCGGGTGTATCTATCTGGTCCATCCAATCTTTTGGAACTGAAAGATGCGATTCGCCGAGAGGTGTCATGTATATATTCGGACTTGCTGCACACTGCCGTTTCTGGATTTGTGACTCGCCTTCAATGTATTATTTCCTGTTTTGGGGGTCATGTGGAACACCTACTGCTGCAATAAACGATTTAGATGCATTATTTTCGTTATCTGCGTATCTTTTTTGATTTGTGTACGTCAGCGCCACCTGTCGGCTGTTTTTTTAGTTTTTTTTTCCTGTCTTAAAAAATTCCCATGACCTAGCGATTCTAACCCTGAAAACATTTTTTTTATTTTGGTTATTTTTCCGGTTTTTATGAATTATTAAAATTTTTACGGACTTTTTGCCTACCCGGTATTTAAAATGCTATTTTCAAATATTTGTGCAAATGTCATCTTATTTTAACTTAAATAAGCTAATACAAGTTTAATCCTGATTTTATGTTTCTGGATGTACAAATATTATTTCATTATAGAAACCTTTTAAGGGAACAAGGGACCTTCAATATCATTCTTCTTTAATTTTCAATATTTTACTCTATATACCACATGAGTATAATTAATATTCTTTTCTACTACATTGGAGATACTTAGAATTCACGAATAAGTATTTTGTGGTGGAATTAGGCCTGTTTATCAAAAAATTATTCAAAAATGAAGAATTTTTCAAAAGGCTGCACGCGTATTCATTTTCTTCTGATATCTTCCAAATTTCTTAGAATTGTTAGCTGAAGTGTTTGTCACAAAACTGGGCATAATTCTTTGAAATCATAAATATTTTTCAAATTTATAGACCATAAAATAAAGTAAAAACATAAAAGATAACAGGCAGAAAAAAAAATTATTTAAGACTTTAGATTCCTATAAGAAAAAAAATATTAAATGCACATTCACATTTGTATACATATGGTAAACTTATAATAAAAAATTTAAAGACTTTAATTATATATATAATAGCCGTTGTCTCTGTATAACACTTCCGGGCTGTACTCATCTTTCAATTGAAGCCCTCAGTAAACAAACAGCCGGTTAGGCTTAATTTCAAATTCAGATGTGGATCAGAATTTTATCTTACCTAAAAACTAATATCTTCTCCATCAAATCACGTTTGTTCAGCCTATTTTTCTATAAAACATTCAGAACTAAAAAAAATTGGATGCTTTTAGCTGTATATTTAACAGTTTTTAAAAATCTGTTTACTTTTGCGATGAATTCTGAAAGAAAACAAACTTGAATGTGATTGAATCAAGTAGCTCAAGTATTCATATCGCGTAGTGATCTGTAAAAAACTGGATGGCAGTCTACTACTCCAATCGCATGAAAAACTAAATAATTAAAAATAATGAAAGGGTTTGCTTTTACAAGGTGTTGATTAAATGCAATATTGTTAGATAATTCGGGATATTTTTTAACTTTAATTTACTTTTTCCATTATGACGTCATTATTAGTATTATGACGTCAAAATGACGGGTTACCTTCTAGTTAATATAGAATGCGCATAGAGCCTTTTGAAAAACGTTAGCATTTTTGAAAAAATTTGAAAAAAAGTCATTATTCTGCAAAATATTCCTTAATTTGAATTCTAAGGATATTCAATGTATTAAAAAAGAAAATTGATTATTTTCATTTTGTATATAGAGTAAAAAATTTAAAATTAAAAAAATTGAGTTTGAAGGTCCCTTGTCCCCTTAAGTTTAATCAACAGAACCGGACGTTGGCCAAATGACTAGGACGCTGGCTCTCGGTACCAAAGTCTGTGGGTTCGAGTCCCGCCATTAGCATGGATGTTTGTAGCCATTTGGAAATGGCTTTAAGCTGTAGATCCCGGTCTAATGAGCCCTTGAGTAGCAAAAAATGAACGTACCGCTCTCAACCAAACCAAACCAAACCATTAATCAATAGTCCAAAGTGAAAATTAACCAAAAACATGCATAATAAAAAATATGTTCTGTAAATTCTCTCATAGATTATGTATTACTGTATTTTAAAGAATATTTCTTTAAAATTCTGAACAAAGAATATATCTTAAAATTTCAGTAAGAGTGTGTTTAGCTGGAATGCAGTATTTTCATTACAAAAGATTTTCTATTAGTGAAATCTGCTTCATGTTTCAAAGATCTCTTCGCATTAACGTCCTGTTTCTGACAATCTCTTTTTTTTTATTTGAATAATAAATATATTTTACATGACTTATAAATATTTCCATGCAACAATCTCGAAAAGTGAATTTCCAAAGTACGGAACGAAGCCACGCTTTTTATGCGCAAGGTGCTTCACCCCATTTATGTTTACGAAACTCTGCACTCTGCGTTATTAATGTCCACGGCGAGTAAATCTATTGCGATGCATAGAAATTTTCAAAATACTTTTCAAACTTTTTGAAAAGAATTGCTTTTACTGTGAAACGAATGGTTTGTTGAATAACCGAATGTCAACAGGGGGTATTATGAATTGTTGCGAAAGCATCTTTGGTAAATGTTTGCATGGTTTGAATGCAACTCGGTAACTATATGTAACGAAAATCCTTCGGAGATGCAGTTAAAACGTTGTAAAGAACTCGGGTAATTCCAACGTAGAACTCTGTATCTTTCGGAAAAATATATTCAGGGAGAAAATAAACTATGTTTATTTTCATTGATAAAGTAAATATTTTGACAGAGCGTTCTCGTCAGTAAACAGTTTTCATTAAAATATATTTCACTGTAATACATAGTACTTTTCTTTTAATCTATATATATATAAAACAGTTCCGTAACTGACTCATTCATTCACTGACTGACTGACTGACATACAACGCACAGACCAAACCGCTGGACCTAAAGGGCTGAAATTTTGCATGGCGATTCTTCTAATAATGTAGGGGTGCACTAAGAAAGATTTTTCAAAAATTCTTCTTAGATTTTTTTAAATGAAAATTTTTAAGCTGTTTTTTAAACTTTTTTTACGTTTGCATTTAAAATAATACATTGAGGTTTATAAAATTTATATCACGAGAAAGAGCATAAAAATTCCTTTAAAATGACATCTTTTTCGAACCTTTACCTCCATTTTCTGATTTTTGGTGAATTTTTAAAGATTTATTTTTAGAATTTAATTTATTAAAAGCTGATTACGTGATTTCTTTTTCTGCCATTTTAAATAAATTTATTGCCACGTGCATAACAACTAAATAGACAAAAAAATATTTTTTTTTCTTTCTAATGCAGCAGACGATTAGATATTATCTAAAAAAAATAAATATTCCTTACGATTTTTTTATAAAATATATTTTTTACATCAATTGTATACATTGATCGTCGCATTTATTATAAATATATATATATTTAATTTTTTTGGCATTAATTGCATACATTGGCCGTTGTATTTAATTTGAATGTACTGCGTAGCGATGCGCGGGTTTTCAGCTAGTAAGAAATATATGTCAATCTCTAAAAAAAAGGAAACTTCAGTTTTATTGTAATAACTAGCTGAAAACCCGCTCTTCGCTACGGAGTACATTCAAATTAAATACAACGGTCAACGTATGCAATTTATGCCAAAAAATAAATATATATATTTATAATAAATGCGAAGATCAATGTATACAATTGATGTAAAATATATATCTATCTATGTATATATATTTATAAAAAATCGTAAGGGATATGCATTTTTTTTTTATAATATCCAATCGTCTGCTGCATTAGAAAGAGAAAAAAATATTTTTTGTCTATTTAGTTGTTACGCACGTGACGATAAATTTATTGAAAGTACCAGAAAAAGAAATCACGTGATCAGCATTTAATAAATTAAATTCTAAAAATGAATCTTTAAAAATTCACGAAAAATCAGGAAATGGAGGTAAAATTCGAAAAAAAATTTCATTTTGAAGGATTTTTCATGATCTTTCTCGTGATATAAATTTTATAACCCTCAATGTATTATTTTAAATGCAAACGTAAAAAAAAGTTTAAAAAACAGCTTAAAAATTTTAATTTAAAAAAATCTAAGAAGAATTTTTGAAAATCTTTCTCAATGCACACCTACACTATTAGAAGAAACGCCATGCAAAATTTCAGCCCTTTAGGTCCAGCGGTTTGGTCTGTGCGTTGTATGTCAGTCAGTCAGTCAGTCAGTGAATGAATGAGTGAGTTACGGAACTGTTTTATATATATAGATAGATATAGATTAAACGTTTGTCATTTGGAGAAACGTTTAATTGACAAAACGTTTACAATATAGACGTTTACAATATAAACGTTTACAATTGACAAACGTTTATAGATACACATTGGTATCTCAAAATTAGAGTAAGAGATGAAATAAAAATACAAAAATAAAAAAAGGATTTTAAGTAAAGAATGTTTTTTTAATTACTTTAAGCACCTAAAATAATATTCAAATTAATATTACGTTACTTAATAATTGTGTGCACGTCCTCCATCTTGGATTTTTTTGCGCCAACTTGGCGATTTCACCGTGTTTTGAGGAGTGGAAAAATTCTCGCCAATGTGTTTTAAGCGGTGTTTTCAAAACGCTGGACTTTGAATTTTTTTAGCTTTTTTAATAAAAACCACCTGTTTAAATTGGTCATTCTCAAATATTGGAAATTTTGGGTTTTTCTTTTAGCTTTTTTAATAAAAACGACCTTTTTAAATTGTGAAACTTAGAAATATTTTTGAAAAATCATTTAATCGTTGGACTGAGATTTTCTTTTTGTCATTTTTAATTAAAAACTACCTTTTCAAATTATGATCCATATGAAAAATTTGGTCAAATGAATTTTACTTACAGATAAAATTTCAATGCCATCTATTCAGTTTGCCCTAACTCTTTGACTAATAGCAATGAATCACCAAAATATTATGCCAATATATTGTTAATTAGAAAAAAAATACAGCATTTTCGTACCACCTAAATAACTTGCAATTTAAAAATTATCTAAAATTCAGCTTTGAAAAATGTAAAATAATTATGAACCCATAAATTTATGGTGAGTAACCAGATCCTCTTCTTTTTTTTTTTCTTTTTTTTCTTTCTTTTTTTTTTTTAGGGTATTGTGGTAATGAAATTTTACTTCAGATTTGACCTTAACCAAATATTTGGTGCATACAATAAAATCGGGACAAGGATTATTTGACCATTTATCCTGCTGTGTTGGAAATAAGAAAAAAAAAACCTTTTCCTAAACCAATAACTTAACCTTAACTAACTTTTTAACTTAGGTTCCTGGGGAGAGAGAAGTTGAACTTCAGTTATATAAATTTATTTGTAATCCACTACAACTTGGAATTATAAAATATTTTAAAATATATTGTATTTAAAATGTATACTGTATTTTACATTTTTCGAAAAAATGATGGCAGATAATTTTTACTTCAAATAAATGAAATGGTGTATCATTATAGTATACTAATTGACAATCGATAAACAAAATTAAAAGCAACTTAAATTTAATAAGTTAACGAAAAACTGATAATGGATTCAAAAAGTTTCAACAAAAAGACTCTTAGTTTTAAAAATAATTTACTCTTTTGAGTCTAGTCAATTTGACTCAGATTTCCAGGTCAAGGCCAAGATCTGACCTAAAATTATTATACTGTAATTAAAAGATCACATCAGAAATAACTGTTTGATCGTAAAATTAGAGAATTTGACATTGGGTTATTTTTACCAGAACGCAATAATTATCGCCATGCGAAATGCGCCAAACCCTGGCGGAAAAATCCAAGATGGCGACCGTGCACACAAATCTAGAGTATCCCCCCTAACTTTATTTCTACTGATCAGATATACATAATATATAGCCTATGTCCATCTGGAATAATGTACCTTTCAAACAGTGAAAGAATTTTTCAAATAGGTGCAGTGGTTCCGGAGATTACCCTCCACGTACAAAATCTGCTCTCTCTTTATATATTAGTATAGATCATTTACAATATGAATGCGCTAAAGAAACATTATAATGGTAAAATATGTTTCAAAACAGTTGAATATTTTATTTAGAAAAATACTCTAAATGTTGAAAACGGATCACATCAGTAACTCTGTTAATCTCGCAGATGTGTAATCCCAACGTTAAGCTATAAGAAATTTCCCTCTAAGTATTTTTTAATGACACATTCGCAAACTAATAGTTTAGAATTCTGCTCGATGCATAGGAAAATAACTGTTTTTAAAACATGAGAGATTAATGTTTTTCAAATTTCGAAAGTTTAGGTTGCTAAATTTTTTGAAATTATGAAACAGGATATTTAACTATTGAAATAACCAAATTTAAAATCATTTTTAAACGAATAATTGGGCTTGAAATATTTACGAAACACATGCATTTGTTATCTTCTTTCAAATACAGGGACTGAATAAAAATACATGCTATGTGTATTCAGATAAATACAAGTGGAAAAACTCGACACCGTTTTGAAACAGAAAAATGTTTCCGGGGACAACTGATGTGCAGCCTTCATCTTTCAAAAATTCTAAAAGGTTTAACTCACGATTAAAATGTAAAAACGAAGTAATAAATTAATAAACGAAAAAACGTGTGTCGCGTGACTGGACAGTGATCCTAATCGTCCACAACAGTCTAACAGCTAAAATATTTTGCTTTTTATAAATGTCACGTACTTGAACTATTTTGTAAAAATGCACAAAAGTGACTTTCTTTAATTTAAGATTTTTTTTTATCAGAAACGTCTGTATTGACTACAGTGAAGAATAAATTAAATATACTTTTATTTCATAACAGCATTTTCTAATATTTTATCCCTGCAGTAAATTTCAAATTTTTGTCGGTTCCCTAAAATATGGCCTGTTCTCTTTCCTTAGATCCTGTCATTTTCCTCTCTCTACCGCAATGGCATCGATAATGTTCACCAGGGGTTCTCAACCTTTAAGGCTCTGTGCCCCCCTTTGAACACTCATGTGAGGTCACGCCTCCCCCACCACGAACCACCAGATGTGGTCAATACATGTAGTACAATCGGAATTTGAAACTGAAGCTGGTTTTTATCACTCCATCGGGCGCATCTCGAAACTTACGTCATCGGGCGCGGTGTATCTGTCAGATATATCTCTGTTTTATGTGTTTTCTGTTCATTTGTATTACTTTAAATCTTCTATTTTTATTATTTTTAGATCCAGGCTTTTACACCCGGACCATTTTTTAGTTTTTAAATTTTTTTACAATTTTTATTATTCACAAAACACCAGCTAATAGAAGTAAACCGATAAAGGCTTTTATTTCAATATTATCTGTTAGTCTTGCATCTCTTTCTCTACTACATAGGTTAGAAACTGCAAAATTCTTTAGTGCAGAATCCTTTAGTGCAATATTCTTTAGTGCATTTCACAATTATTTCCAATATTTCGTCAGAAAACAAAACAGTTCCAAGAGCCGTATATACATTTTATACCTTTCGCACTTCCGATTGCTCCAGGAAATTTTGTGATAATATTCTGCGATCTACCTTTGACATCTTTTTTCCGATCCATTTTGCCCATTCAGTACTTTTGCCTATTTCTACATAAAAATCATCATTATTCGCATCATCACCAAGTTCTGAGTCATTATAATCACTTTCACTGCTATCAGAATCAACTTCATATGTTTCTAAAATATCTTCTTCGTCATCATCACTTTCATCAAAATCTTCAATAATTGCTCATTTCCATCACTAAATAGAATACTATGAACTAGCTCAAGGTTTTTTGATTATTCAAATCTAAAAAGCGTTTAGCACTCATCATGGGAAAAGATAAATCAAAAACGCACAGGGAATCTTGATACTTCCGTAAAGCTTCTAGAGACAAACGTTATCGGGCGCGTGTATCTAACAGATACAAAACTTCAAACGATCTTCAAAACGGGAAATACTCCTACACGGAACTGGTCGTTACTGCATTCCAAAGGAGCAGGTGGTCAAATGGACAGATAATGATAAGGTCAAGGTCGTGAGAAGAAATTTTAGGGGACAAAAGCAGAGATATTGACACGCGTGTATCTGTCAAATCAACGCGCCCGATGGAGTGTTAAATGAAAATATAGAATAGATAATTTCATACACAAAATTTAATATTACTACACATACCTTAATTTGGAATATATTATTATTAGAACATATGAAATCAAAGAATTAAATACAGATCAAATATATTTGAGGGAATCAAGGATCTAGGGAAGGTTGGCATGCAATACCAGTCACTTTGACGACATTACTGAGAGGGCTCGCCCTGTTTGTCCTTGACAAGTTTTTGAATATTATGTTGTAACTGTTAGAATATTATGTTGTAACTGTGACAAAGCTTGTCAACTTAAACTCCCAGTTCTCTGAATTTTTATCTGGAAATTTGAAACGAGAAAGGGAAAAATTAATAACAAAGGGATAGCAGCTGAGCGAGAAACCGTTCTCAAACTCTTGCAGTGTTGACAGACGTACGACAATTATCGTGTAAGAAAATTATCGTGTTCGTGCTCGCTTGTCAAACATACGTTACGGTTACATTGTGACCGGAAAACTGAGTACAGTAAGTTACAGTTAGTTTTACTTTTTATTTTATTTTTTTAAACTCACGCCTCCCTTGAAATTCCCCTACGCCCCTCCAGGGGGGCGCGCCTCCCAGTTTGAGAACCACTGATGTAAACCAGCATCACTAGGGGTACGTAAATTTCGCATAAAAAATATCGAAATTTCGCAAAAAAAAAGAATTTACAATATATAAAATTTCGCATTTATTCGCAAAAAAAATATAAATTCAAAAATGTCTCATTTATTTTTTAAAAAATCACAATTTTACTTATTTGGTTAGGTGTAAGATTTGGTTAGGTGTGAGATCTCTCAGTTAAGACCGTGCGTGGTCTTATATAAGCAATTATGTTGATAAATTATTACTACTATTACCTAATTTCGCTTAAAAACCATTAATAACCGAGTTTTCACCAAAAAGTAATAATTTTTTTTTTGCATTTATTAGCTCACATCGGCAAATTTCGCATTTATTCCCATCTATTTCGTAAATCCAAAAATTACGTATTCCTAAACATCGCTCTTGAACATCTGTTTATTTTCGAACAAGTACATAACGATACACATGAATACGGAAATGCATATTTGTAATATTAAATTTATGATTTATAAATATTTTGGATGCGCAGTCACATTTAAAACCGTGTTTGAAAAATTTCACCTTTTTTTACTGTTTGCACGTACTGGCTCTGTATACGATACAATGCGGAAAGAAATCTATGAAAAACGGAGAGGTGCGGTGATACAAAAAAAAAAGATTCACTTCACTTATGTATATATTTTACCCGGTAGTTTCTCCAGTGACATGATATTGTTGATACTGAAATCATTACTGACGTCATGTTGGTACTTGTGAAAGCTCTGAATGCAGTATTGCTGCGAAAGCAGTATTTTGATGATTGCGTTCATTCAGAGAGGACTGATGCGTTTTTATTTTTTCAGAGATGGGATGATGAAACCTTCAGCCGCGGGAAATTTTCATATTTTTCTGAACAAAACCGCGGGCGAAATCTATATCTTGCACAGGACATTTTTAAAGCAATAAAAAGATCAAAATAATTCGAGAATAAAAGGAAAATATTTTTATCTGCTAACTTTTGCTTTGCGAGAAACACGAATATCGCTTTTATCAAAAATTCTGAACACAATTTTGAAAAATAAAAATAGCCCCGAAAAGCAAAATTATTTAGAGTGATACATATTTCTTAGAAGTCATATTTCTTAGATGCATATTGAGTGACACAAAGTATCTTTATAGATTCAAATACATAATAAAAATCATTCGACGGGGAAATAAAATTTCCCGTTGTTAAGGTTTTTGAAAAATAAAAATAGTCCCGAAAAGCAAAATTATTTAGAGTGATACATATTTCTTAGAAGTCATATTTCTTAGATGCATATTGAGTGACACAAAGTCTCCTTATAGATTCAAATACATAATAAAAATCATTCGACGGGGAAATAAAATTTCCCGTTGTTAAGGTTTTTGAAAAATAAAAATAGTCCCGAAAAGCAAAATTATTTAGAGTGATACATATTTCTTAGAAGTCATATTTCTTAGATGCATATTGAGTGACACAAAGTCTCCTTATAGATTCAAATACATAATAAAAATCATTCGACGGGGAAATAAAATTTCCCGTTGTTAAGGTTTTTGAAAAATAAAAATAGTCCCGAAAAGCAAAATTATTTAGAGTGATACATATTTCTTAGAAGTCATATTTCTTAGATGCATATTGAGTGACACAAAGTCTCCTTATAGATTCAAATACATAATAAAAATCATTCAACGGGGAAATAAAATTTCCCGTTGTTAAGGTTTTTGAAAAATAAAAATAGTCCCGAAAAGCAAAATTATTTAGAGTGATACATATTTCTTAGAAGTCATATTTCTTAGATGCATATTGAGTGACACAAAGTCTCCTTATAGATTCAAATACATAATAAAAATCATTCGACGGGGAAATAAAATTTCCCGTTGTTAAGGTTTTTGAAAAATAAAAATAGTCCCGAAAAGCAAAATTATTTAGAGTGATACATATTTCTTAGAAGTCATATTTCTTAGATGCATATTGAGTGACACAAAGTCTCCTTATAGATTCAAATACATAATAAAAATCATTCGACGGGGAAATAAAATTTCCCGTTGTTAAGGTTTTTGAAAAATAAAAATAGTCCCGAAAAGCAAAATTATTTAGAGTGATACATATTTCTTAGAAGTCATATTTCTTAGATGCATATTGAGTGACACAAAGTCTCCTTATAGATTCAAATACATAATAAAAATCATTCGACGGGGAAATAAAATTTCCCGTTGTTAAGGTTTTTGAAAAATAAAAATAGTCCCGAAAAGCAAAATTATTTAGAGTGATACATATTTCTTAGAAGTCATATTTCTTAGATGCATATTGAGTGACACAAAGTCTCCTTATAGATTCAAATACATAATAAAAATCATTCGACGGGGAAATAAAATTTCCCGTTGTTAAGGTTTTTGAAAAACAAAAATAGTCCCGAAAAGCAAAATTATTTAGAGTGATACATATTTCTTAGAAGTCATATTTCTTAGATGCATATTGAGTGACACAAAGTCTCCTTATAGATTCAAATACATAATAAAAATCATTCGACGGGGAAATAAAATTTCCCGTTGTTAAGGTTTTTGAAAAACAAAAATAGTCCCGAAAAGCAAAATTATTTAGAGTGATACATATTTCTTAGAAGTCATATTTCTTAGATGCATATTGAGTGACACAAAGTCTCCCTATAGATTCAAATACATAATAAAAATCATTCGACGGGGAAATAAAATTTCCCGTTGTTAAGGTTTTTGAAAAACAAAAATAGTCCCGAAAAGCAAAATTATTTAGAGTGATACATATTTCTTAGAAGTCATATTTCTTAGATGCATATTGAGTGACACAAAGTCTCCTTATAGATTCAAATACATAATAAAAATCATTCGACGGGGAAATAAAATTTCCCGTTGTTAAGGTTTTTGAAAAACAAAAATAGTCCCGAAAAGCAAAATTATTTAGAGTGATACATATTTCTTAGAAGTCATATTTCTTAGATGCATATTGAGTGACACAAAGTCTCCTTATAGATTCAAATACATAATAAAAATCATTCGACGGGGAAATAAAATTTCCCGTTGTTAAGGTTTTTGAAAAACAAAAATAGTCCCGAAAAGCAAAATTATTTAGAGTGATACATATTTCTTAGAAGTCATATTTCTTAGATGCATATTGAGTGACACAAAGTCCCCTTATAGATTCAAATACATAATAAAAATCATTCGACGGGGAAATAAAATTTCCCGTTGTTAAGGTATTTAAAAAATTCGATGGTTTTATAGAGGGGCCAACCGGAATCAACATAATTAGTAGAATCAGATTTTGGCGTCACCCGTGGCCGGAAAGTTAAAAAATATTGATTTTATTAAAAAATAATATATTGGTATTTGTTTACTTTATTTGAATTTTCGAAATCTTTTTTTTCTCTTCAAATAATTTAGAAAGTTTTACTAAAGGAAGATAGGGTGTGTGTATGTTGTTGTTTAAAAAAAATACTTTGAAATTAAAACAGGAGTATAGTTTTACTATGTTGTATCCATTTAAGAAGATCTAGGTCTGGGTTGTGCAAGGAAGGAAACTGGGTTATTTGGCGACAAATCATGACACTATGCTTCCAACGATGTTCTGTCTTAAAACAGTGGTTATGAACTTTTCACAGTTCTGCCATCCCTCTTGACCTCAGGTGCGATTCCATTGGTCCATTTCCTTGCCGTATTTCACCACCACCCTCAACCTCCCTCCTCTAAAACTTTATACACTGATTTCGGGGCCGCGAGTTGCCCTAATTGCTCGGCATATATGTACTGTACGTCCGGCGCCCAGGCCTATGCTATTCATAAACAGAGCATTGGAAATCAACCTTCGACTGTGCTTGCATGTATTGCTACGCAGCGCCGGTCTCCAGTTTGACATTATCGTATGAACTGACCGTCCCGGCCGACGTAATATTTTGAAACTATGCACTGATTTCCTCACAGCAACATGCTGGCGGTAGTGCACAGAGGTAAATCACTCCCCTTCACGAAGAATGCAAGAAAAAAGTTATCTTATTTTTTTAAAGGAAAAATAAACAAGTAATATAAAAACAATTTTTTTTTTTAAAAAGTCAATTCCTACTTAGGTCAACAAAGAAAAAATTCAGTGTGAACTAATAGTATGAATTGAAAAAAAGGATTACCTGCCAGAACCTTGCCTACTGTGCGAGATTAGGAGAGGGGGGAAAGAGAGAGAAAAAGTTTTTCAGGTTGGGGATTCGTTCCCGCAACCTACAGGACGGGAGGAGCCCGCGCTACCGCAGTTCTACCGGTTACACCGTTTACAGGGAAATTACTATTCAAGAGCAAGAGACGCTCTAGTTCTAAAACTAAAATCGATTAATTGAATTTAATTATTGAATTAATATTTGAAAAAACTGTATTAACATCAAGTGTCATCCACTACAAGTTTAAAAAAATGTATTTGAACTTGAGTGGATGAATAAAAAGTATTTTATTAACGATTGAAAATTTGAACAAGATATATATAGGGAGAGTGTGAACTAATAGTAGGAATTGAAAAAACATATATGATTTTTTCCCAATGCGGATGCACTTGTCGCGAAGACATTTCCCTATAATTCACCGCAGTTTTGCTCGCCATTTTATTATGGGGGCGCCATATAGGCGGACCAGCATTGCCCCCTATGAAGGAACGACACAAATAGAGGCTTTTTAGTGGTGATTCGCCAGGATTTGATCTGAGCACACTCAGCACCGAAAACCAGAGCGCTGTACCACAAGGCCGCCACGGCCCTGTATATGAAATTTGTTTGTATATTTGTGAAATCCTCTCGACAATCTATGAAAGCTTTAAATGATGCATAGATGTTCGATTACGCACAGTCCCTATACATTGCTTTTTCGCCCTTTAAAAATAAATTTTAAAAAAACAACTGTTTTGGACTGGCACGCCTTAGATTTCTCAATGAATAAATCATAGAATTAATGAAATGCAATGGAAAAATTGCAAAATGTATCATTTTCTGATTCTCAAAAATTTCTTCAAAATTTCAAACAATTATGAGAGTATATTTTTGTACATCAAACGTATGTTTAAAACAGAGACATTTGTATATAAAATTTATTTCGTTATAGAAAGGTTTCACAGGTTAATTTTGAGTCGTCTTAAGGGTGTACTTTCATCTGTCGCAATTTTCGAGACAAAATTAGAAAGAGACTGAAATATAAATTTTCACATACCAGTAGAATACTGAATGCAGAAAGGGATCCATATTTTATAAACGCCGGATTTCTAGGTCATTTCATTCAGACGGTGCTTACATAATTCATGGTTTAAGTAAGATTATGCCATGTTCTTTAAAATATAAGGAGGCAGGTTAAATGGGGATTTGCAAAGCGTATGCTATTCATTTTGGTGCTATGCCAAGAAAATGTATGTGAAATTTATAGAGAAAGTTGAGAAATCGAGGATATAATCTACATAGCAAGAAATTTGACAATTGAAATTTGGATAATAGAAATTTTTTCAACAATTTTAACATTTCAAGTTATACATCAATTTTTTCCCCTCTATTTTCTTTCTAGAGGGGTATGCTTTGAACTGAGCAACATTCAAGAGCATTTTCTTTATAAAAGCAGGCTTTTTTTATTTTCTAAGTCAAACAAAAATATTCTGTAAATATCTTTCGATGCGTATATAATACGTATTTCTCTTTTAGAAATATTCAGACAGCGGTTTTATTTACTAAAGGCAAAATGTAAAAAAAAATAATTTGATGCTGATTTTTTAGAAACAACAGGAGAAAAAAACTTTTTTTAAGCTGAGCAAATATTTCACAGAAATGCACTCTTTCATCTTTTTTACCTCTTAATCTTCTTTTGAAGTATTTAATTTTGTGAGTAAAAAATATTTTTTCTTTATCTTAAAGCCTTATCTAGTGTTTCAGATTTCAATCATTTTACGAAAAAGAAAATGTGGTGACAATATTTTGACGAAGTATTTAAGAAAGTTCTTCATTTGTTGCCCTTTTTCTTTAAAAATTCGAGAAAATGAATATTTACGCTCGTTTGCCATTTCTGAAGAGCAGACATAGTCTCTTAACTGCGAGGACATTATTTTATCAGCACAACTATCACGGCGTTGGGACGGAACCTTATTCACTGAATTCCATCCCGCAAATTTCCCTTCTGTAGTTTGACAGAACGTAACACAGAACGCCCATCTGGTTATCCTTGTTCGACCATGCAGTATGTTTTCAATACATCATGATGTTTGATTATTTTTTAACGTAGGGTTACGGTCTTCCATAACGGTCCATCGGAAAGGAAAATTTCAGGCGCTAAAATCGTCCATCCATCCGTCCTCGCGAGTTATAATTTTGGCAGCGTGCCAAATCCTGTCTATCGCTTGGACAAGTTAAACAAGAAAGTGCCAAGATGAGTGAAAATTTTGACATACATATATGCATATACTAGCTGAAAACCCGCGCTTCGCTACGGAGTACATTCAAATTAAATACAACGGTCAAAGTATGCAATTAATGCAAAAAATATATATATATATATTTATAAAAAATGCGATGATCAATGTATGCAATTAATGCAATATATATATATATATATATATATATATATATATATATATATATATATATATATATACATATATATTTATAATAAATGCGAGGATCAATGTATACAATTGATGTAATTAATATATATATATATATATATATATACATATATATTTGATAATATCCAATCGTCTGCTGCATTAGAAAGAAAAAAAATATGTTTTTGTCTATTTAGTTGTTATGCACGTGACGATAAATTTATTTAAAGTACCAGAAAAGAAATCATGTGATCTGCATTTAATAAATTAAATTCTAAATATCAATTTATAAAAATTCACCAAAAATCAGAAAATCGAGGTAAAGGTTCCAAAAAGATTTCATTTTAAAGGAATTTTTATGATCTTTCTCGCGATGTAAATTTTATAACCCTCAAATTATTATTTTAAATGCAAACTTAAAAAAAGTTTAAAAAAACTGCTTAAAAATTTAATTAAAAAAAATCTAAGAAGAATTTTTCAAAAATCTTTCTTAGTTCAACCCTACACCATGAGAAGAATCGCCATGCAAAATGTCAGCCCTTTAGGTCCAGCGGTTTGGTCTGTGCGTTGTATGTCAGCGAGTCAGTTACGGAACTGTTTTATATATATAGATATGTATAGGTACATATATACAGATACATATACATAACACATACATACATATACATACAAAAGAGGTAAGCAACGATAAGTAGTCCTACGTTAATAACCCACGGTTGTTTCGTTAGAAGATACTACATGAAATTTTTTATAACGTTCTTTCCAAGTGCCAGGTGCTATTGTAATACCAGCCTGCCACGACTAGATTCTTGATCTACCTACTGAAGTACCTTGGCCGTGTTAGGAAATTTCACTGTTCCTCCGTTTATAAGAAGACTACAGGATGCGTGTCTAACTTTGGTACTTCAGAGACAAGAGACAGTTTCTCTTTTGTCATTTTTATTATCTTCCTTGACGTATATTCAACGCATTAAATATGAGACCTTGCCTAATATGTGACCCCAGTTTATAGGACGTATAAAGTGCTGCCGCCTGTCAACTGGAACTTAAAACAATTGTCTATTGCATCATTCGTAATCGGCGAGTCAGTCGAGTGTTTGCAAGCACACACAAAGGTGCAATATGTTTTTTCGTGAATGTGTGCTCGTCGACTTTTTTGCATCACCATTTTCATTGGCTGTTTTCACCTTTATGGTAAGACTCTTATTTAAACTGTTAGTATTGGATAGGTAGCTATAAATGTGGAGTGTAAAAGCAGTGGCGTATCGAGCATAACTGGCGCCCGGGGTACGATACCTTTTTGGCGCCCCCTCCCCGTAAAAACGTATAGTAATATAATATATAGAATTAGTTAAAAGGTGCATTTGGCGCCCTTCTGCGAATGGCGTCCGGGGTATGATAGACCCCCTTGTTCCCCTTCGTTACGCCACTGTGTAAACATGCCTGTTTTTACGCTAACGTCAATACTAACCTAAAAAATTCGTTTGCGTATTCAACAATATGGTCGAGCCCAATATGAGACCCCAAATCATGCCTAATGTGAGATAGGGTCTCATATTAGGCATTTTAGTTTTCACTCTCACAGCCTTGTTTCCTCTGAAGCTGCAGATGCAAATACGCCAAG
This sequence comes from Dolomedes plantarius, assembly GCA_907164885.2. Lineage (NCBI taxonomy): Eukaryota > Metazoa > Arthropoda > Arachnida > Araneae > Dolomedidae > Dolomedes > Dolomedes plantarius. Next base: position 205,265,987 of record OU015493.1, read on the forward strand.
GTAGCAGTAGTGACAATGTGGAAGGTATTGATCAAACAACAAGTTCAAACCAGTTCTTAGTGACTCCTGACGAAATAAATCCTTTGCCTACGTTACCTGAGAAAAACACCTCGAAACCAAGTAGGGCCCGTAAAGCCGATATTATCACATCATTGCCCTATGAAAATAAATTGATTGATAGCATTAATAAAATAACTGCATCATATTCGAAATAAACTTTGTTTCCAATATGAAAAATAAAGGAATATACCTAAAATATAAGAAATCGAAGGATGATCAAGGAAAAGGAGATTAAGATAAAAAGAAAAGGATAAGGAAACAATAAAGGGAAAGGGTAAAAGGTAAAAGGAAACAAAAGGGTAAAAGGGTCCCTACACTAAGGGGAAAATCAAGGATGGATGAAAATGCAACACTAGTTAAAAAACAGAGAACGAATAAGCCTCATTGTAGCTATGATGATCTCAGCTCATTTGAAGAGGATGAAAAACTTTCTCACCATGACAGCAGTGATGAAAACGACGCTGAATGCCTTTTTTTGTGGTTGTTTATTTTCAGAAGACAAGCGGGAAGAGCAGTGGTGTTAATGTAGAAGGTGTTTCAGGTGGGCCCATGAAGATTGTGGAGCTGACAAACTTTTTATTTTTAAACAATTTGAAAAGTTTGAATCTAAAAACAAAAGTAAACAAAACCTGTTGTGTAAGTGGTGGAAATGGGAAACAGTACCATATCTGTGCAAGTGAAATTGTCCTTTATCGATATAAGAGACAGTAAGTGTTCTTTCTCAGCAAAAGGAATGGTTACGTGTCATTGTCTGTGCACGAAAAATATTACTGCATTATATCGAGGGAGTAAAACGGCATCGTAGTTTATACTGGCGAAGGACGTCACACTAGTTTGTAACGGAAATTCAACGACACAATGTTCTTACAAAGAAAGATGGCCGAAAATCTACGATGAATATATCTACGATGTACTCAGTCAATAAGCGTGAATCGTTCCAAAAACATGAATCATAAACGTTTCGATGAAGGTCCACCGCATCTGAGACATGTACCAGCCGGAACACAAGGGAACTGATGAAACACTCCAGGCACTATCAGGAATGCCATAAACTATATATACGAACAAATCAGTAACGTAATGAAGATAAATACCTTCGAAGTCTGGACTCTTCAGTTCGTGTTTGCCGATAATTGATCGTAAAGTGGTGACAGCGAAGTAAAGCAGATAACCGCAGGAAGTTCCATCGTCGACTACTATCCCGGCAAGATATTAAGTCAAACACATTTAATACAATTACGTTTTTCTAGGTCGAAACAATGTGATTCTATTAATTACTAGGCCTTACGTAGTACAAGATTACTGCAGTACATAACGTTACTTCATCAGTGAAGTTCTCACATAACAGTAAATTCAGTTAGAAGATAAATGACCGCCATGGTCTATAAAAATACATACATCGAAAATGGTATAGCCTCCTCACAGAATCAGACAAACGCCGCATTCTGGAGGGGCTTCTAAAAGGAACGACTTATATATCTAGCAAAAAAAATCGTTATCTCTCTAAGAGTGTGTCTGAGTATTTAAGGTCTTCTCAGAGAGGAGTATATGGAGCGGTGGTTACACGAAAGTTGTGTGCCAAGATGCCAAGATGCCAAGCGCCGTAGCGTACGTAGTGTGAAGGCAGGAACGCGCATTAAGTTAAAAGGGCGATAACAGGGGAAAAGTTGCAACCATCTGCTTATGACGTAAAGGCGCGGAAAATTTAAAACTCGGTGATTGGCTGAGCAGGTGAGACCTGGCGACTTTTCAGATTCACCAAAATTTGGCGATTTATCGTCAAAGCGGTTTTCTCAGAAGCTGCACAGAATGAATTGACGGTATTGTCTTTGGGGGCAAATGAAATGGCGTGCATTATGGATACGTTGCCTTGAGCGCCGTGTAAATGACTAACTGCTTTTGAAAGGGATTTTGATAGATGGTGCGCTGTTTGTTAGTCCGTAAACAAGAAACCGTAGTTTAAAGAAATTCTTGCAACAAGAGAACTGTAACTTGGGAAAAATAGAACCGTAATGGTTTTTTCAACAATATCGAGCTGATTCTATTTACGCACAGATGTGCATGAATGAGCAACGATGTCGTTAAGAAAGACCACTTTGAATTCAAAGCCAGGGCCTAGAAATACACCTGTTAACGTGAAATATTGCTTGACAAAGTGACTGAATTAAAGTATTTCCTGATATTAAATAAATTCTAGATTAAATTGGGGCAAAATTAGCACACTTTAACTGTAGCGTTAAGTTCCACTCTACAAGGTGGGCTCATGAAGATTGGGAGCTGACAAACTTTTTATTTTTAAACAATGTGAAAAGTTTGAATCTAAAAACAAAAAGTAAGCAAAACCTGTTGTGTAAACCAACTAATTTGTTTAAAATGTTACTTTTCTTTTTCACCTATTATTGTATATAGGTAACTGTTATCTAATTATTGTGTACAGTTTTGTTTTTATCAACTTTTCAGTAATTCTAATTCATATTTAGAGTTGTAGAATGGGGGTCTCATATTAGGACTACTTTTTCGGACGCCAAAAATGGAACACTTGTGTTTATATTTTCATACAAGAAAATTGTAAGGTTATTTTCCATTTTCTGTCATTGTTATATGTAGCACAATATATGTATTAAAAGGACATCAATTTGGCACTATAATCCCTCACTTACTTTCCTAGTTATATATGAAAATAAGAAGGGTTCTCATATTCGGCATACTTACCCTATATACAGCTATAATTACATCTGGCCTGAACATTTTTAACATATAAATAACAATTATTTACGGTGTAGCTAGCTGTACATAACGGCTATATCTAATAATCACCCACAAATAATCGTTTCAGAAAGCTCCTAACCTTTTGCAGCAAATTATATAGGTTCATAGCAAATTGAATGATTAAGCAAAAAATGTGTACCACAGTTGGTCCCTTTAAAGCAGTGATTCTCAATCAGTGTGCCACCACTGCCAGTACCCATACATAAGCGACATCAGACAAGTACTTCAATTAGTTCTACCTTCATAGCGCGGACTGGCTGAACGAGTGCGCATGCATATTACAGTTCTTGACTGGTAACTGAGAGTTCTTGATTATTACAGTTCTAGACTTTTATATCTGGATCACGAAATGAGAGTAGCATTGCCATTTATACTCCCAAATGTAAATGAAATTATCAAAAACAACAAGCACAAATTTCGCATGAAATGTAATTTGTAGTTAAGGAGACAGTGGACCTTCAAACCTAACTTTTTTTGTTTTGAATGGATTTCCTTGAAACTTGAATATGTGATTAGTACCATAGATATGTAAAAGCGGTTAAAATTTAATAATGAAATACTAATAATTTAGGAATTAGGAATTATTAATTATATCAAAAATTGGCCTAATTTAGAATGTTCCATGCGCATTTCTTTTGCATATAATATGGCAATTTTTATTTACAGGATACCTTATAGAACTAACAATGAAACTTATTGCTTATTTTAAGCATTCATTAAAAATATAAAGAGAAAAAAATAATAATACTGAAAGCACCCTTTTCATTACGCAAAATACCTATAAATCATCTTTTCGAGTACAAAATTTAGAAATTCTGAGCTACGACGCATAATTATTTTCAACAAGATTTATTTGATATACAGTTAAGCATATAAAACTTAAATTTCAAAGCAATACGATAGTGAGAAATGCGCCTGGAGCAGTTTGAATATTCGTATGACATGAAAATTTTTATTTTGAGAAAAACACATTTAAAGTTATTGCTATTAGTAACCACATAATATCTAAATTAAATACAAGTGCCTATAACTAGGAAAGTAATCGCAGAAATTAAAAATTCTTTTTACAACACATTCCTACTCGTCCGTAGTTTCACAATTCAATAAAATAAAAAAAATCGAATTTTTGGACAAGTTTCACAATTTTGAAAGTCCACTGTCCCCTTAAATAAACGTTTTGCTTACTTGAAATTTCATTTTATATTTCTATAAAAATTATATCGTATGCTATTTTTACAAAATATATTATAACTACATCAATGGATTATCCAAGAAGAATTAATTTAAATTTACCTTATTGTTAGTGTGTCGCCAAATATTAAAATTATTAATAGTGTACCGTGACGGAAAAAAAGGTTCAGAATCACTGCTCTACAGAGTGGGACATACTATAATTAAATGTTGTCATTAAAAATAACACTTTCTCGGACCGCAGGTAGAGGATCACCCATACCGGTCAATTTCTGTTCAGCTATAGAAGTTAAAATTTTCCTTTTATTTGAATCAGAGATTCCCAGTTACATAAATTGCTTGGTAGCACTAAACAATATTGAATGAGTGTTTTTGCTGAATTTTGAGTTATTTCAAAATCATTCTCAACGCAATACGAAATGCATTAAAATTTTACTATTTACGCGCCTTGCAAATCTACAGATATAATTTATAGTATGCTTTAACGATGGTAGCCTCATCAATGCTATAAAATCTGAATATGAATGTCACGAATTTCGTACAAACGAAGTTAATTTTATATGAATTATACTAATAAGGTGAAGAAAAACTTTCACGATTTGCAGTTATTATGTTGTAAAATAATCTGTTCGTAGAGTTATCAAAATCCAAACTGCGTCCTCTCTTAGCAACTGATCTGCAAATAGGTCAGCAATCAAGGAATGAAAGCAAAAAAATTGTCATAATTATTGATACAGAAAGGGTAGGTATTTGCCTGACTATTTGATTACATGCGTATCCAGCCTTGGCTTCATTGTTCCAGGTTGAAGAGGTATTGCATTTCGGAAGAAAGAGTATAGCAATGTGTTTGAAAATAAATTTTCAGACATCTGTTGCGTCCCGTTACTCCATATCATTTCATTCTCAGTTAACCCTTTCAGTGGCAAGAACTTCCACCGTTTTCATGCTACAGGTTTTTTTTTCCAGATTTGTTTAACCTTAAAGAGCTTGAAAATTTTTCCAATTAAAGGTTGAAAGATGTTTTTACTTCTTTAAACTGATAACAGATGGCAGCACTAGACTTTTCTGTTCCTTTAACTGCAATACATTGAATTCAAGTGACAAAAAGATTAGATTTAGGCGTTTGCGCTATGCAAACGGCGCCCCTAAAAGGGTTAAGCAGTTTCACTCTTTCTATTTTTTTCTGTTGTGAGGTGTCATCTTTGGAAACCCTATTTTGTCCACCGTTGTTTTTAACGGGCCCGATTTGTTTTTAGAAGCCTAATAGAGTAGGATTTTTTTAACGTAGGATTACGTTCGTCTATAACGGTTCCTTCGAAAAAGAAAATTTCAGACGCTCAAAACCATCCGTCCGTACCTCGCGAGTTAAAATTCTGGCAGTGCACCGAACCCAGTGTGTATCGTTTGGATGAGCAGTAAATAGTTAAACAGAAAAGTACCAAAATGCGTCAAAATTTTGACATACATATTAGTATAGGGGAAAGTAGGGTAAGATGATGAAGAGGGTAAGATGACGAATGCGGTATTTCTCCGACGCAATCATAGATAGCCGCACCTGTCCAGACAATTCTTAAGACTTTAGTATTGGGTTATGACGCCCACTAGAAGTAATATAAGTTGAGATCGTTTTGTGAGTAGTGGCGACTCAAATGTATTTCTTTAATCTGTGTTTGTAAATTTTGGATTTCACAGCGCAAGGAATTACCCGACTACGGTAAGTTATTTTTTCCCCTCCATTTTTCTCTCTCAAAATACAACTAGTAATGTTAAAAATAATGTATGTTATAGTTTATTTACGATAATCTTGGATGCTGATAAACAAGTTGAAATCGAAAATGGCGTTGTGGGGTAAGATGACGAGGAGCCTACCTTATATTTAGTACTGTCCACTTTGCTGTTAACGGATTCAGAGCTACTGACATTCAGCCTCTAGTCAGCAATATTTTCACAGACGAAGATTTTCACGCTTCATACACCACTGATGTTGTTGAAAACAACCAATTAGATTATCCTACCATTTGTCAGCAGCACATTTCATGGGCCTTTCCTCCTGAACCTACCATTTCATCAACCCTATCTTCACAGTCATCAACTTCCTCAGCTCTTCCTCCACTTCCGATGGCTAGCAAGAAAACAACCAGGAAACCAAGGAAGAAACTGCTTTCTTACCACATTTCTGGATCTCCTGTAAAACTAGCTCTTGAAAAAAAAAGAAGAAAGAAAAACAATTTATGGAACTGAAACGACAGGAAAGATTGAAAAGGAATGCTGAAACCTTAGCGTCAAAGAAAGCTAAATGGTTACCGAAAACACCTAGAAAAGAAGGAAAACTAGAACGCGTCAACGGGATTACTGGTCATCTGATGAGTCATCACAAGAAGAAGTTCCATATGTGGGAACGACGACTATGATACTGAAACATTATTGGAAAAAGACTGCATTATTTGCGGGGAGGAGGGAAAGGACGAATTATGGTATCAGTGCTTCAGGTGCAAATCTTGGGCACATGCTCATTGTTCCGGCTGGGATGATAATGAAACGAAAGGGAGACCCTGGAAATGCGATTTTTGTATATGAACTTTATTACCTATGCTTTTTCTTAATTTTTGTATCTAATTCTTTTAGTTTTTGTTTCATTATGGGTAATCTGTCATTGAATTTTGAGTGTTATCTGTGCCTTTTTCACTAAGTACCTAAGTGAAATTGTTTCTCTGCATATTTAAAAATAAATCTTTATATCTTGATTTATATTGTTATCGATGTGTCATCTTACCCGCCACCCTTAGTCATCTTACCCCACCTAATGGGTAAGATGACGAAAATTACTTTCTTGGGGGAAAGGGAATATTTTACCATCTTCCAGGAGGAGATGAAAACGTTTAAATTTTTTTTATAAAACATAAAGGTTGAAAGAAGTCTTTCTGTAAATATCAGGTTTTTAAACCACTTATAGAATTCAGGAAAAATATTTGAAGCTTAAGTTCGTCATCTTACCCCACCTTTACCTATATATACATGCGTAATATATATAGATACATATATATATAACAGATATATACATATACACATAAAAAGGAGGTAGGCAACGATAAGTAATTCTACGTTAATAACCAGCGGTAGTTTCGTTAGAAGTGACTACCTGAAATTTATTTCTTAAGTTCGTGACCCCGCGTGATATTATAATCTATTAGTTGGTACCCGTCAAAACATGACGGCTAGATAGTAAATAAATGTACTAATACGCAAATTATACTCAACACATTATTGCCAAATGCTGAAAATCATAATAATGCGCAGAAACAAATTAATGTGTTTAAGAGCCTCGATCTTAGTATCTAAAGCCAAATTTAAAAATGTCACTGAGCATGCGCAGAAAGCAATTTTTTATATTGTAAATTATTGCTAACTAAACAGCACGTAAGAAAAATTTTCAATCAGGTTAAATCTTATAGTTCACAAACATATTTATCATATATATAAAAACGGCGGAGAGATATCTAGACATACTCCTCAGGATAAACGTGTTTATCATTAAAACGTGTCACTGAGCATGAGCAGAAACAGTGAGTTTCTAAAGACAGATTCAAACTTGCCACTGAGCATGCGCATAAACAGTGAGTTTCTAAAGACAGATTTAAACTTGCCACTGAGCATGCGCAGAAATCAATTTTTAATCGTAAATATTCGAGAATTAATAGAAATTTCGTTTACAAAAACCGAATTTGTCAAATCTACAGATCACAATCTTTCGTTTAAGACCAAAATGAAGTAAATTGATGCAGCTGTTTTCTCTCACGGACTGTCCAAAAAGTCGGCTTGAGAACTTAAATATATAGACTAGTTGGTACCCGTCAAAACATGACGGCTAGATAGTAAATGAATGCACTAATTCACAAATTATACTCAACACATCATTTCCAAATGTAGAAAATCATAAAAATGTGTGGAAAAAAATTAATGTGTTTAAGAAGCCTCGTGCTTAATATCTAAAGCCAGATTTTAAAAAAAATGGTCACTGAGCATGCGCAGAAAGCAATTTTTTTAAATTGTAAATTATCGCTAATTAAACAATTTCCATCGAGTTTAATCTTATATTTCACAAACATAATTATCATAAAAATGGCAGAGAGAGATCTATAGACTCCTCGAAATAAACGTGTTTCTCATTAAAACATGTCACTGAGCATGTGCAGAAACAGTGAGTTTCTAAAGACAGATTTAAACATGCCTCTGAGCATGCGCAGAAATCAATTTTTAATTGTAAATTGTCGCTCATTAATAGAAATTGCGGTTACTAAAACCAAATTTGACACATCTACAGATCACAATCTTTCGTTTAAGACCAAAATGAAATAAATTGATGCAGCAGTTTTCTCTAACGGACTGCCAAAAAAGTCGGCTTAGCAGCTTAAATATATAGATTTTAAATGTTCATTTTAATTTTTTTTCTTCACTACCATCATTCACCAGTTTGAAGATAACTTTATTTTATGTTCAAGTATTTTAAATTTTTTGTACAAGATTTCTTTTGCCATAGAAGAGTGTAATATTCTTTCTTACACTATTACATTAATAAAGATAATTTCAATAAATTAAAAAATGTGTCATAACGAAAGGTTTTCACGATTACAAAACAATAAATTTTAAAATATAGCATCATGAAATTTATAACTTCTTTTTAACACCTGGGAAAATTATCGCAAATATTGTTAAGATAAATAATTTATATTTCCTAAAACGAATTTAGCTCTAAAAATAGTATACGGTTTAAAAAGTTATAAAAGGAATTGCATATTTCATCGTCTTACTAAATTATTTTTAGGCTTTGCTAAAATATTTAAATTCAATTAGCTCAGTCCACATTTTTCCGTGTAAAAATATCTTTGGTTCGGGCCATGAAAATATAGGAGATGAAAAACGCATTTCCTTCTATTTGTGTGGATTTACAAAAAATTAAATGATATTAAATTTTATAAGTAGGTTTCTGAAAAAGAATGTAAACTCTTGAGAGGGCAGACGTACATAAACATCTTTTAGGAGAAATTATAATAAGCTAATAGAAAACTTTAAAAATCTTATTTGTTATCAGAATTTAAACGGAAAAGGTTTTAAAGGGATTATCTGAAATAGTAAAATGTGTTTAATCTCTTCCTTCCCATCGATGTGAAATTGAATTAAGTATCATTTAAATGCTACAAAATTACAAAATAATCCGATCAATGAAAAACAAACGTTTTAAATAATGCTAAGATTTTAAAAGTAATTTCTAGTATTGCAGTAAGGAAAAATGTCTCATTATATCAAAAATTAAAAATTTTAAGTATTCTTAACACCCCTTCATCTGTTTAGTCATCATTTATAGATTTTGAAGAAAAAAAACTAATTTTAATCAAGCGTTGAAGTCAGGTTGAATATTTCAAACAATGTTTTTAAGTATAAAAATTCATTTTTTATTAATTCAAGAATCTTAATTAATAATTCCTCTTTATTTAGCGATGCAACATCTCAGTGCTTATCAAAAAGAGAATGATTTCGAATAGAAAATGTTTTTGGTTGTTTCGGCCATCTTAAAAATATTTAAGCATTATCATTTTTCTCCTCGTCTTTGCAACCTCACAATTCTTAATTCCTCATAAACTTGTTCTTTCATCTGAAAAACTTTTGCTAAACGATTATATCATTCGATAGTTGACAGGAATGACATTCGAAATAAAATCGCCTCTTTGAGCCCTTTGTAGTGATAAATAATACAATGAAATTAAGTTTGTCTATTTAAACCTATATTATTGACCTTTATATAGCAAAACTTGATTAATTCTGCATTTCTTGACATTCCCCTACCCTATAATTAGTAAGCCGCTATTGTGAGTTGTTTCTGCTTGTTTTAATGACAAACTAATTTTTTTTTTATCATGACCTTACCCTAGGTATTAACACTGGAAGGACGGATGCCGTCATTTTGACGGTTTTTGGACATACTGTTGAGACATACTGCTATGTCTGTAACAGGATTCTGAAATTTTATGACTTTTTCTAATTTTACTTGAAATATGAACACAGATTTATTAAATAATATTCGATAGTAAAGAGGGGGTGGGAATGTGTTGTATACCTACTAGAACTGAAAACCGTCGATTTGAAGGCTGTCGAAATAGTTACAATTTTTGACATTAGATGGCAACGAGACCGTTTCCATGACTACTCGCTTACGAAAAGCGAGAACTGTTTTTAGTGTTTTTAAAAAATTTGAAGTCGCCTTTTTCCTGTGTTTTGAAGTCGCTGTTCTTTTTCTTTGTATTCTATTCTACATGTAGTCAACATGTCATTTATTCGTACGTCATTAAAAATACTTAAAAACGCAGTTTACATTCTATTTACTCATGCATGAAGTATTCATACAATAATTTTAAAATGCTATCATCAACCTTTGGAACAAACGTAAGACTAACTTCTCATTCTCTTTATCCTATTCTTCAAGTATTCTTTCAACGGCAATAATTAAAACAGGCAGAAATCGTTAAAATAATACCGGGAACATGTTAGTTACTTTTCGTGTTTTCCACCTTTTACAAATAACAGAAATACTGGCTCTTCTGAAATATTGGTGTTTGAAAATAAGGACTGCACAAACCATGCATATATTTCACGGATAAACCATACCAGATTGTCAGCTCGGTATACCTGCATAAAAATATATCTAAATATATACTAATTTATTATAGATTGTATTAAATAGTTCAAAATTTAAAGTATTTAACATTGAAAAACAACAAATATTTTTAATTCGTTGTTTTATTTTTAACCGTTAAGGGGACAAAGGACTTTCAACCACTTTTTATTTCTTTTTAAAATTTTTCACTACTATATATACAAAATGAGAAAAATTACTATTATTTTTTGCTACATCAAAGACACGTAGAACTCACAACTAAGTATTTTGTGGTAGAATAAGGCCTGTTTTTCAAAAAATTCTTCAAAAATGCTAGAATTTTTGAAAATGCTCCAAGCGAATTCATTTTCTTCCGACTCCTTCCAAATTTCTCAGGATCATTAATGGAAGTTTTTGCCACAAAACTAAGCATTCTTACTTGAAATCGCAAATATTTTTCAAATTTATAGACCATGAAATAAATTAAAACATGCAAAATCATAAAAAAATAACAGGCAGATTAAACAAATATATATTTATGGCTTTAGATTCATACAAAATAAAAACTCAATGCGCATTTATGTTTATACATATACGGTAAATTTATATTAAAAAATTAAAGTTTTTAAATGGCATGGAATGCCCATGGAGCATTTTGTAAAAGGATAGCATTTTTGAAAACTTTTTTGAGAAACGGACATTATTCTGCAAAAAAAATTCTTATTTTGAATTCTAAGGGTCTTCAATCTAGTAAAAAAGAATAATAATTATTCTCATTCTGTATATAGAGTTAAAAATTGAAAAAGTGAAAATTCGAGATTGAAGGTCCCTTGTTCCCTTAAAATGATAACGTTCAGTCTTTTTAGTACGAAAAATAAATTCCCGTCTTTCTAGTGTTAAGTGTATCGCTATGCATATCCTGGCATTAAAAACTCGCAGAGAAGACACGAAACATCTAGTTCACGTTAGTTAGAAAACATGTTTATTATATCTTCCTAATTCTGTCGCAGGTTGAAACAAGTTCGTAGATAATTAAAGCATCCTAGCTCTCAAACCATAATTTACGTTTATAGAGCCTGCATGAGATTAATTTGTTGTTACTGAATTATTTACACGCATGTTCGGAAGTTTAAGATATTTAAAAATGTATCACGATATCCTATATGTTTTTGAACGCAGAAAATATTTTAGGTGTTGTATGAATAAATTTCTTTTTTTTTCGACTGTACTTCATTCAACATCCGATTTATTCGTGAGTAATTGGAAACTTTCCCGATTATGTTTATAGAGTTCAGCCTCTTAAACTTTCGAGCAACTATCGGAGTTCGCACTCGATACTCAGGCGAAAATGGAAAGTGTCGATGATTTACTATATTAAGATATATTTGTGCTCGTATTCCTGCCCCCCCCCCCCGTCACCTTATAAATACAATCCTATTGCTGATGATTAGATATATTATACAGGATATCTTTTTGGGAACGAAGTTATTTTACGCGGCTTACAGTAGAGTGAACTGGCAGAAATCGTCACGTAAGGAAAAAGCGTTATGCCCCCCTCCATCTAATCTCGGTGCAAATGTATTCAACTAATCACTTGCTGTCCTACGGCTGGCGCAGTTGTAGAGCGCGCTACTTCTGTACTTTGGTCCCCGGTTTGATCCCGGTGGATGCTTTTTATGTAGATAATTCTAAATATCTGAATTTTATTCTTTTAATTCTTATTATAATTTTATTTTTACTTATTTGAAAAGGGCTTAATTTTTATATTTTTATTTACTGCTGAGCACATATTTTCTGGTGCACACATCTTGCTACTGGAGGTAAAGTCGTTCGACCATGGCAGTCCAAGAATCTTTATATACCTCGCTACCATGCCTCCTCCAGGCGACATTTCCCTCTCTTTCTCTTTCCCTCTTTCTACTATATACGGTTGTATGTGTGTGTGTTCGTGCGAGTATTGAGATTCGAGCAGCAAGCGTTGTGCGCAGTCAGCTGTATAACCTCAATTCTAAACACATGTAAATATTATTTAAACTTATTTATCCATCGATCGTTGTTAGAATATACCGAGGGAGGTTCTTCATTACTTAACCAAAATTTTCATAAACTTCCACTCATATTGGCTGGAGACTTGAAGGTTAACTTCAATGATAAAGAAAAATTTGAAAAGCTCACATCTCTTTTATCAGGTACATTTGATTTAAGTATTAATAATGACCCAGCGCAGTTCACAACGAAATACTGTACAACCGTTGATGTTGTTTTCTCGAGATAATTGGATAAAATTGAATATCAAACATATGCATCTTATTATAGTTACAATAAGCCAATAATTACCATGATACAATATAATGATAAAATTTAAAAAGATTTTTTTGCTTATTTGGAATTTTTTATATATAATTTATTATTCACTATATTATATTTAATTTTTAACAAATGACTATTTTTCCTAAAATATTAAATGAAATTTATTGATTTAAATCCTTACTTTACTTTACATTTTTGCTTTGAATAAAGGATAAAAAATAAAAATAAAATATACAAATTAGAGAGAGAGAGAGAGAGAGAGAGAGAGAGAGAGAGAGACAGAGTTGGTTGAATAAAAGAGGGCTGCGCTTTTTAGCGTGACAAAAATACACTAATATAATCAATAGAAATCTATATATTAAATCCCGTTTAGAGTTGAAAAAAGAACGTAAGAAACTTCGTTCCTGACGGGGTCCCCCGACCGCACATTTTTTTTATATGTTTCTATTCGATTTGGCTACTTAATACTTTAAGTATATCGGGGGTCTATACATAACACTGGTAAACATAAATACATACAATATGTGTATGAATACTCAGAGCTATGAATATACCTAACAGTGCTATACAGGGATATACATTAAAGCCCTCGAACGACTACTCGGGGTTAAAATTGATAGTTCACACAATTTGCAGTGAATTCCTTATTAAAAAATATTTAAATATTTGGAGATATAACATTTTTAAAAGGTATACCCACCCTTCATATTTATGAGCGAAGATCGACTTTAATAGTCAGAGAAAAAACCTTCCCATTGCCATGGTTTTCAACCGTATGTCATGCTACTTTCGTTTTATTTGTTGTGAGTAAAAAAGCGATTCACAACAGTTGTTTCTAATGCCCCTTGGCCGGAAGGATTGCACACCAGGTCCATATAGGCTAGCGGGCTTAGGATTTATAATGCCACCAAAAGGGTCGGAGACCGATTGAACCAGGTGTCACCTCAGTTTTGACCGAGCATCCCCAAGGGGAACATCTTGGGGTGCGGGGGTGTTCGTACCCTCTCCCACCCTCTCTGACATCATAGAGGAACTTGCCGGTCTACGGATTTAACGTGCCCATATCTTGCCCGGATTTCACGTGCTTAGGCACGGGGGTATTTAATGGCGCTTGTCGGGGTTAGATCCGAGCACCGAAAGCCGAAGCAGTACTACTAGGCTATCTCAAGCCCCATTCAGAACTGTGATTGTCCCATACCGCTCTCGGAACTTTGATGTAATTGCCCATGGCTTTACTAGATACTTTTTCCAATGATTGCGATTTTTAAAATGTATTTAAGATCGAAATTCATCCCTTCCTCCCCAACACAATCAGGAACAAATATTTATAACGTTATATGTTCCCTCGGTACAGCCTACAACAATTTGGCGTAATTGAAAGAAGCTGTTCTCAGTACTTACGGGAAAGTCCTGGCGATTTACGACTTTTAAAAGATATGGTCTGCTAAAATTGTTCCCGTTTGCACTGTTCTGAAACAATCTTTTTACACACGATTAAATATATAATGTTAAATGTATCTAATTCTTTGTCATGTAAATTCAATAGATGGAGCCAGTGAATCGCTACTGAACGATTTGTGTGTATTTCAGAGGTCGTAACAGACCTGCATATACACTGGTGTAAGAAATTAAGAGAATTTGCAGACTTGTAATACACACGCATGATCAGGCGTAATACTCGTTGGAGTCGGAAGGTATGAAACAGAGGTTGCAGAATAAACAAAAAATGGGATAATAGATGGGTTAATAGGGCGTATGGTCCCCTCTTACAGATAAACAGGTCTCGCAGCGTGATTTCATACTTGAAATAAGACAGTTTATCATTTCCTGTGGCAATTGGTCCCACTCGTTCAGAAAAGCTGTTTTCATTCCCTGGATGGTTCTTGGAGAGGGGTTGCGAGTTGCAATTGCCCTTCCCAGAGCGTCCCGGACATGCTTTATAGGGTTAAGATCTGGAGATCTGGCTGGCCAATCCATCCGGAGAATATCCTCACTCTCTAGAAATTCGTCGACCAGAAGAGCTCTATGTGGCCTCGCGTTATCGTCCATTAAAATGAACTCAGGGCCAACTGTACCCCTGAAAAGGCGAACATAGGGCTCCAAGACCTCATCCCTATACCTCACACCAGTCACAGTGCCTCTTTCAAAGACATGGAGAGGTGTGCGGCCATCCAACATGATGCTTGCCCAGACCATTAAACCTCCTCCGCAATAATGGTCGATTTCGCGGACATTGGAGGGTAGGTAGCTGGTCCCTGGTTCTCTCCATATGAACGTGCGGCGAGAATCGGTGTTTAGGCTGAACCGGGACTCACCAGGGAAGAGAACGGTCGCCCATTGATCCATACTCCAATCCCTATGCTCTCTGCACCATGATAAACGGATTATCCTGTTCGTAAAATTGAGCGGGACGCAGAC
The DNA here is from genome assembly GCA_907164885.2 of Dolomedes plantarius. NCBI lineage: Eukaryota > Metazoa > Arthropoda > Arachnida > Araneae > Dolomedidae > Dolomedes > Dolomedes plantarius. Next base: position 205,281,384 of record OU015493.1, read on the forward strand.
AGCAGGTCTTATTGCAAACAACCCTCTCTCATGAAGTCTTTTGGAAACAATCACCCTTGATACCGGGTTCCTGTGGCTGCATACAAGTAACGAGAGAGCTCAGAAGCTGTAGCACTCCTGTTACGCCTCGTTATAATCGACAAATGGCGATATTCTCTGGCCCTCGTGGCTCTTGGACGACCTTGTCCAGGCTTTTTATCGATGGATCCGGTATCCTGGAACTGTTTCCATAAGTTACACATGACGCTGGACGTTAAATTTAAGTCTCTATAAATTTGGAGTTGAGATTGGCCTGCTTCTACTCTCCCCACAATTGACCACCTCATTCCATCATCAACACGTTGGTGGTTACTCATTTTTACTGTAACAATTTGAAATTAACCGATTGCTGCAAAATAACACCAAGAAATTCGCCGAGGTGTGCTAGCGAACTGAATGCGTCTTAACTTACGCGCGCTTATAAAGCCTGTTTCTCAACTTGCTCCGTCTACACACACGTGTAAGCTTACGTATTTGACGTACAAGATTTGCATTTTTGTCTAGAAGCAGTGGTTTTACATTCATTTCAGTTCTTTTCATGAAATTCGATAAAATATGCAAATTCTCTTAATTTATTTCACCATGTGAAATTAAAACTAACAGTAACCTACCCTTGAATTTTAATGACACTCCATGATTTTGAATTCGTTATTGATGATTTAAATTCGTTATTAAAAAAATAATTATTCATACATACATAAGGGCAAATTAAAAAAACTCAAATTGTTTTTATCCATGACATGTTAACAAACGTAAACCGGTTTAAAATTGTTGCAGAAAAAATTTTTGTTACAATGATTTTAAAAAGCACACCATGCTACATTTGGCTTAATTACTATTAGTAATAAATAATCACAAACATACTTATTGAGTGCAGCATTCGTCACTCACCTGACAGTATAAGAGGCCGCATTCAATACATACATGAAAGTGTCGGATATTTATGGCATTTAAACCTATTTTAGGTCGAAATTGCTCACCCCTTTTCACCCACTCGCAGCACAAACTTATTACGTGCGTTTAAATACTCATATAAGATGTTTTTAATCAATTTTCCATGTCTCCAGAGAATTCAACGGGCAGTTCGCTATTTAAAGCTTTATTACTCTGTCGGAGGTCCAATCAGAGTAGCAGATAATTAAAGATTCCGATCGCGTGTGCTAGTTTGGATTATATTGAGTGGTATATGCAATTTGAGGTTATTTCATTAATTAAAAATACTTTTACATGTAATGAGGTTTAACATATTTAGAGAATATTGCAATTTTCGATATATTTGCAATGCAGGCAGGGTTTTAAACAGCAAATAATAGTAAATCATATCTGAAGTACATCTCTTGGGATATGATTTGCTATAAAAAAACAGTAGAAACACTGTAACAGGAATTTCGCTGTATGCCATGAAACACCCCTTCATTCCAAACTTTTTTTTTGTAGCAGAGGCACTTGTCGTGTAGACATTTGCCTATAATTCACGGCGGTTTTGCTGGCCATTTTATTATGTGGGCACCATATAGGCGGACCAGCATTACCCCCTATGAAGGGACAACACAAACGGAGGTATTTTAGTGGCGCGACGCCAGTATTCGCACCTTCAACACCGAAAGCCAGCGCGCGGTACCGCAGAACCACCACAAGCCCCGACCCAAAACTAGAATGTAAGAAATTTGCACACACGCACAAATCCACCGGCAGACACTGCTGGGCTGAAAATGTATGTATTTATAAATTTTTTCGCATGCGCACTTTAGAACATGCAAAGAAGAAGAAAATTAAATTTTAGCTCCGCCTTTGTAATTTTGGGAATCAAAGTATAAGGTCGGAGAGGAATACTCAGTAACGTTCTCCAGAAATGACGAAATGAGTGTGGCAGTTCACGTGTATAAAAATGTTCACCTCTTAGAAAGTTTCTGAGACACAAGGGTTGAACCAATTTTGTCGTATTTTGCTTTGTGACTCTGTTAGACTTCTAATTGCTACTGCCAGGGAAGATCGAATTCTACGTCACCTTGAAATAAATACCTATTACGTTTCTCAAAAATGCAAAACCGAGAGACTAAAACATAAACCAATATGTGTCACTAAGAGCTGTTATTAGGCGGCTACATGACATGCATTATGAATTGTACCCAAATTAGAAAAAGCTTTTGTTGAACCCATTTCATCAAAAAAGCAGTTTTCATAAACAAGGAACCACTTGTACCTAGCGGGCACTTAGTAGTTGTGATTTCACTAATTGACCTTGCAGTTTTTTATAGAAACACAGCATGGATAATCACCCGCTTGGAAAATTAAGGTCCTGCTTAAAAGGATGTTGATCAAGAAATCAAATCCCAAAGCCCTACGTAGTGTAGTATACTGATACGGGTGACTGGGTTGCATTTGAAGAGATTGTCAATTCGCAATTCTAAAACGGCAATTCTGTTAATAGTATTCCGGCCTTCCGTGATCCATAATAATCTAGAGGAAGACGCAATATCTAGGAATGATTTCTCCAATTCGCATTTGCAGGCTTTACTATTGCTTAGTTTCGTCAGATTATGGTCACAGTGCTAGACTGGATATTAACCAAACCATAATTTTCCTGTGGCGATTTCCAGATAAATACTTTTTAGGTAGCGAAGGCAAAGATTCAAATATGACTTCGTTTCTCTTACATCTAATCAAACTCTAAGTACGTTGTCAATATGTCAGTTACTGATAAAGGACGAGATCTGTGAGTGCATAAATGTGACATGGAATTCAACTTTGTAAATATATTTTCTAATCTCATAGTCTTGTTACAGCATTGATTCGGTTCCATGCACATTTTAGTGTATCTGTTTTATTATGTATGTCCTAAGATGTATGTGTGCTTGGGATCGCGTCTATGGTTTATTTTGTACCGGTTTCCGGAAGAAAGGAATGTACCTCCCGGAGGCAAATTTAGCGTAACCTTTTGCAAGGTTTTGTGCACAGAAGAAAAGAGTGACTTGCCACCCCTTCTCGGCTGTAAAGGGGACTTAGCTTCCCCATAGCAACGACCTAGCAACATCTTTTTAGCCAATGATAGCTGAAAGGTGTTGTTTGTTCGAGGACATAGCTGACCTCTGCTCTTTCCGGTTCTAAAAAAATTTTGTAACGTTTCTTAGTCAGTTGAAGAATAAGCAGCGACTGGAAGAGGACCTCGTGGTGGTCCGATCTAGAACTATCCGCCATTTTTTCCTGCTTTGCCGATTCCGCTGGTCGACTTAGTTAGAAACGATCAGATTCTTCAGTCTCAAACGAGGGTGGTGGTAAATCATAATTATTTGTGTTATATTTATCAGGTGAGAGTACAGTGCTAATTGAATATGTGTAACTTGAATTTTATGTGTTCTAATAATTTTTTTAATGTATGAAAACAATTAATATGATGATTTCTATAAAAGTTTGTAATCAGTGTTTAAATTAATGTTAAGTAATATTAAGAGAAATTAAATGGTAACATTAGATATTAAATTTGAGTTCGTGTCCTTTAGTTATTCTCAGACATGTGTCAGAGTGTATTTCTCAAATTAATAATTTTGCAAAAAAAAAAAGCCACTATACGAAATTCTAATTATTACATATTAATTCTAATTATTATTCTAATTATTAATTCTAATTATTAATTCTAATTATTAACTTCACTTAATAATAACCTTATCGCCTCCGAGTTTCGGGAGAAGTATTTCTTCCAAGTACGTGTATTTTAGCAACAAAATTAAAATTTTATATTTTAATGCAGCTACGCGTAATGAAAATAGTTAAAATTAAGAACTCTTGCCATCATTCATATCGTCAAAACCTCAGAGTTCTTAAATTATGACATATATCTGATTTCTATGTTAAAATATTGTGTTATCCAGAAAATAAAATATATGTAATGCATAAATTTATCAAATATATGTATCTCGGGGCTGCATATTCTACTAAAAGATGCATCTTAATACAGTGTATATTGAAACTTTAAATTTTCAAGATTGGCCCCTAGGATAAGACAAAGACCTGTAGTTCGCTGATGAAAATTATGTAAGCAAAACCACAAGTTTGTTCTTCATACATGCGACAGTCAGTGAACGATCATCGCATCATAGAAATCATAAACTGTGGCCACGCGTTAAATACGGATAAAGTAAATCTTCCTGAGAGTATAGTGGCTTGATAAAGAATATTACGCTATCTTTAGAGAAGACGCACCTACTTTGTCATTCCAGATCTGTTTAATAACCTAGTACAACGGAGATTTCGTAATTTTCTAACGGCTTTGACACATCTTGTCAGCAGGACTCCTTAAAAAGTGTCCTTTACATGTTACCTGCTCAGAAAGCTACAAAGTTTTAAATATTAAGTATCGATAAAGACAATATATAAAAAAAGGAAAATTTTCAATGCACACGTGATTCTCGTTTCTTAAGAATTGTCTAACATAGCATACTTTTCTTTTGAACAGTGTATCATATCTTTATGTTGAGATAGGTCGTTCGAAAATTTTAACTTCATTCTTTCATGCAACATCAAATGTCACTTCGACATTCTGTAAAATAACAATAACTTTTTTAACTTCTAAAGAAATCGGAGTATACTTTCAGGTTGCGCACATATCTATGTGAATACTCGGCTACACTTCCTACTATCTCCTTCTCAATCACTCCCCTCAGGGGGTTTACCTTGTTTAGGTAAACACGGGTGTCGCAATCCCGAGGTACCCCAGCGAACTATCTCTCCATTTCTTTTTCCTCTCCACTCTTTTTTTCTCCTTTTTTCATTCTTTTCTCCCTCGGTGTAGTTCATCTTCGGAGACGAAGGCTCCCCATTAGAAGCTGTTGCCGCTCTGTTGCTTCTAGCTTCTAATGGCGTGTATATCACCCACGTGTTTTCCATGCGTGGACAAACGTGTACATGGAAAAGGAAATCCTGGCAGGTAAGTGACAGTTTCGGTATCCCAATACACTGCTTTGGCCCCCGCTTCAGGTAAACGGCATATACATAGTGGTTCCCTATTGTATCAATCGGCTGGTCGCTGACTTTTGTCTTCGGATAGGAACTAAGTAATCGTTCAGATTTCTGGACATCTCGTTAAGGGTGGAGGTGGTTTCAAGGTCGTTTCGTTCGCGTATAGTTTTCGGTTAGCACTGGTGCACGTATGTGCATCCCCTTGTTGGGCTTCATGGTGGGTGGTGCGGCCGGGAACTGAAATTTTCCCTTTTTATGGAATCTAAATCAAGCTTTTCCCCAACGATGAGGAATAATTTATTGCAACAAGTTAACACGTTTTTCTGAGCCAAATTTTTTGTACTAAAGCGCACCGATGGTTCTTTTGCTGAAGTGTCGCCATTCCTAATACATAAGATATTACTATCAATTATCTGAGAAATGAAATCGATCTGGTGACCATCTTTTTGAGGTGTTTACCAGCCAACATGCTGAACAGCTTTTAAAAACTACCACCTTCTGTCAGTACCCGGTTACTGTTTCTGCACATGGATATTTTAACTCGTCTCGCGGTGTTGTATCGGACCCCGAATTTCTGCATACGCCAGAGGACGAAATTTTGGAGAATCTGCGCGACCAGCATGTGTTTGCGGTACGTCGCATAATTATTCATCGAGGTGAGAAGACGCTTCCTACGAAGCACCTAGTTTTGAGTTTTGAAACTCCAAATCTTCCGATTCAAGTATATATGGCCTATGGTAGGAACCTCGTGCGCCCATACATTCCGAATCCACTTAGATGTTTTCAATGCCAACGTTTCGGTCACTCTAAGCTCTCCTGTCGTGGTACCATTACCTGAGCCCGTTGCGCAGAAGTTGACCACGTCAGCTATAATTGTACGGCTCCACCCCGATGTGTCAACTGTCAAGGCGATCACGTAGCGTACTCCCGATCATGCCCGAAGTGGTTTTTCGAGAAAGAGCTGCAGTCCTTAAAAGTCACATAAAAGATCTACGGGTACGCAAACAGAAAATAAATCTACCAAAAACTCTAACAAATATAAATCACAAAATGAAAATAGAAATATTCCGTTCCCACCGCTATCCATTACCTGTACAAAAGTATCAGATTCCAAATCTAAAAAGAGAAATGTCAGACAACCCTCGACAGTTTCTGCTTCACAAAATGTTAAAGACACAAATCAGTCGTGTTCCTACCATGTAAGTGCAAATTTGCCCATTCCTCCTAACAACAATCGTAAGAAAGTCGCTATTCCTGGAAAGAACTTTGATGTGTCTAGGAAAGCTAGGGACCCTAATTATATTTTAAAAGGGAATCAGTATGTCCGCAGGCTCGCGGACAATTCTGTAAATTTTTATGTGTCCGGGGACTCGTACAATGATGTTGTCTTTGAGGAGCCTCTGACTCCTTCCTTTTGCCGTGTGAGTCTTCCACGTCGTGGAGCAAGAGCGAGCGTCACATAACTTACTTCCTTTTTTTGTTTTGGGAAAAAAACTTTTCAGCCATTTTTCTTTTCCGTATTTATAGAATCAGATTTCTTTGTCCGCCTCAGTAACTTTTATCTGATTTGTTTTTAAAAACTGCACTTTGTTTAATTTTAACGTCCTTCTGGGTGGAAAACATCATGCTGCATTTTTTCTGGTTAAAATGGTCTGGCTCCTTTTTTTTTGGTTTAATCCATTACAACATTTTTCACCCTTGTATGTATCTTTAAATCTATTTATCGCTGTCTTTATGGATTTCATTTCACATCACTGCTTTATCGTTCTTGTGTTCAATTTTATATGACTTCTTTTAATACCTGTTTAGTATGATCAATTTATTGCCTGCTATATATCACAGCTTTTTTCACCAACTATATGTGACTGGTTTTACCAGCATCTACACATCGCTGGTTTTCCTTTCCTTGTTCTTTTTAGCTTCTTACTGCTGTTGGTCATTATGTCTACTTGCTATTCTATTCACGGTTTTTATCGCACTGTTGTCTTTAATTTATCATATTCTGTGCCTTTGATTTATAATTTCCTTTCCAGTGTTTCATCTCTCTTATACGTCTTTGCGCTTATGACCTCTTGATATGTCATAGTTTTAACAATTACTATCAACGTTAAAACCGTTGAATAATTTCATCACTTTTTTTATGTTATAATTTTTGTCACCTTTATATATGATTGCCTTTTACAGATCATCGTTTCGAATTGTATATATATATCATCATTTCATGACATTAGCACCCTTTACACCTACGCTTTTTCCCGCGTGAAACTACAATCCCGCGTGATTGACTGCACGGGTGAAGGTTTCGGAGAAGAAGGGAAAGTTGCTTCGGAGCGTATTGCAAGTTTTCCCGCGCGTAATCCCTTACGCTCCAAGCACTCGCAAAAGAGCGTAAGTGTAAAGGGCGCTAATTGAACCTTTTTATCACTTTTTTATATCATCGTCCTAATCACTGTTGTATGCTATTTCCTTTGAATTTTATCGTTAGTGTCATCTTTATAAATTTCTTTGAATCTTTAATTTTTTTATCACCTTTTATATTATTTTTCATGTACTTTACTGATCCTACTATGCGTTTGGCGCAGCTTGTCCATATCTGGACCTTGTGCCAATAAACCCAAATCAAACAACCAATCAACCTTTTATCACTGTTTATATCATCGCTTTAGACACCATTTATGCATCATTACCCTTTATATATCATTGTTTGCATCCACTTTGTATATCATTTCTGCTTATGAATCACGCTTTTATTATGTTTGCACAAGATTATGGATTTAAAATGCTTGACATATATAGTGTTTTTCGGGTCTTACCATATGTTTGGCGCAGCCTCTCCTCCCTGAACCTTGTGCCATTAAACCCCAAACAACCAAACCAAACCTTCTCAATCACTACAAAACACTTTCCTTTGGTTGTTTGTATAAATTTAAACTTACAGAACACACAGACTTAAACAATTCTTTTACGAAAATAAAATGTACAAACTGATCTTCTAGAGGATTTTACTCATACTGAGATTTTATTTACATAAAATTACCTTTATAACATTTGAATCATATTTCCTACAAAACCAACAGAAATCTCAATTTGGTACTTTCCCGTTAGCCGGGCGCATTTGGCGTTCGCCCTATTAAGTATCGCCATTGGCGAGTATAAAAAGTCGCCAACATAACAACCCTAGGAAATCAGTTTAATAGGTAATAGATGGACTAAATTTTGAAGAAGCATTGTCACACATGAAACGTTGGAAGAAAATGATAGATCAACGGGTATGAATCATGTGAGAGAACACGATTAAGTTCAGAGACCCAGTTATATAACCTCGAAATTTACATGAATAAAAATGGACGCAAATTAACTACAAACTTTATTAGTTTTCTTCACAATTGCACAAAAGATTGAGCAGTTACGATGAAGCATCGTATGGCGACATGAAGAAACACTGAGGAACGACACGCCACCATTTGCAATCGTACTGGCTGACATTCGTAGGCGACGACAAAAATAGAGTTCTTTTGAAGACATCTTGAAGGACATTAAGGATTTTTGGCCTCCTAACTTATTATTTACTTAAAGAACAAAATGAATGCTTTCTTATATATTTTGTTCTTTCACATACGCGTATCACGGTAGTCACAGTTAATTAAACAAAATGTGACTTAAGAGCCATATTTGGCGATATATAACTTGCGCCCTACAGGCCACGACTGTCTAGCAGAACATTTAAACCGAATTGGCATCCTAACCAAAAGTGAATGTCAGGTCTGCAGGGCTGGCAATATGAATGCAGATCATTTACTTACATGCCCAGGACTTGATCCGGAAGCCCAAAAACGTGAGAACTTTACCAAATTATACTGGGACGCTAGAGATATGATGAACTTTCTATGAACTTTCAACACCTTTTATCTGACTTTGTTTACTGTTGTGCTTTATGCATCTGTTCAATGCTTAGTTCTTTGCTGTTTGTGTTGCCTGTAAATATGGATTAATTTTTAAAATAAAGTCATAGGTAAAAAAAAAAATAAAAAAAAAATAATAACTTGCGCCCTTCTAACGGAAAAGTACCCTCAATTTTTATACTCACTGTTCAACTTTACAATTCCCGGTATATCTCCAGCCACCTCTAAAGTCTCTTTAACCCTGTATTTTGCTGCATACATGGCTATTCTTTCAAACTATTAAAATTCTGCATTTATTATGTGCCAGAGAGAAATATAACCTAATTAAATATAGCACAATAATGCTGCGATACGGTTTTCAAATATATTCCAGCTTTTACAAACATTTTTTTAAAACAATTTATATATAAATCCATCTGATCTTAAAATTCTTGTAAAAGGATCAGCAAAAGGATCAGCAAACCATGTTCATTTTTCAGATATTTTTTATATATTAAGCATACCGTTTTATCTTCCTGAAATCCTTTCCTAAGAGGCCATAAATTTCTCAAAATATGAAATTCAGAAACACAGAAAACAGCTTTGCAAAAACTGTTTCTTCGACAAAAAAAGATAAAAGAAAAAAATACAGCATGCGTATATGTTCTCCGAGACTTGTATGAAATAATGCATTAGATAAAAAAAAATATCATGGAAAAGCGAATATTTAAAAACACAAAATATTTCCCCATTTTTCTTATGTTGTCATGCATTTACTTAAAAATTTTTCTCACGTATCTGAAAGTTACGATAAAATATAAAAAAACTTCTGAGATCATGCAAAAAAGCTATTTACGCAACAAATAATATTTTGGGGCAAATTTTCTTTCATTTGAATGAGACCAAAGAAAATACTAAGAAAATCTTTTAATGATCAATTTTTAAATATTTTGGTATCTCACGAAACCTTATGTTTCTGTAGTATAACTGATGTTTCTTTAGAAGTTTTGAAATAAAGGAATACATTCAATAGAAAATTTCATGTGAAAGGGGATCTTTTTAAAGTGTTTTTAATTTTAGAAGGATTAATTTTGAAAAAGTAATCATTAAGTAATATTTAGAAAAACTCAAAATAATGGCTTATAGTAAGTAAAAAACATTGACGATATAAATTAGGAGGGTAACACTGAAATTTTTGAGATAGGGGCAGATGATATGTTCAAAAAAATTATTGTTCGGATATTTTAATTTGAACTCTTTTATGTCCGCATACCATAATGTAGCGGCGTGGTGGCCCAGTTGGCATGGGCAGCGGGCCAGTGATCTGAACGTACCTGGTTCGGTGCTCGTCGCTTCAAATCCACCGCCGTGTTCACTAATAGTGGCCGGAGCACGTAAAATAGGGCTTGGCTACAATGTCCTCCAAGTTCTCAAATTTACCTCTGGAGATGCGAGGTCAAGTGTTCCGGTCTCGTCACATGACTCTGTTCAAAATTACGGGACCGATGTTCTTCGAGGTCAAGTCAGACTTCAGCCCTAGTGGTACCTAGCCTTAAAGGGAAGCTGCTGACTACCCTTCGCCAAGGACCTCGGATTTGACGACCTAGGTCCTTTGGACTTGGTGTAGGCTTTCTTACACCAAGGGGATTGGAAACAACAACATACCATAATGTGTGGCAACAATTGAAATTTAGCTATAGTACAATAAATTTTGAAAGAAGAGAAAAGGAAGTTGACGCGAGATAATTATCGAGCTATGACTTTCTATGATTTTAAAGTGGGGCTAAATCTAGAGACTAACTGGTCCACCACTAAGTGTCTTTCAGAAATCCTCCAAGAAGTGAATGTTAGGGGACTCATGATTCACCATGACAATGCATCTCCTCATACAGCAAGGGTTACAGTCGAATGACTTGAAGAAAAAATCCTCTAAGTGATAGAACAACCACTCTATTCACCTGACCTTGCAATGGCTATTTTTTAATCTAAAAAAATGACGTGGGCGTCGTTTTCATTCTGAATATGAGATTGATGAGGCCATAAAAGCATATGTTTCATCTCTTCCAAGAAATGGGTGGCTTCAGACGTTTAGTCTTTGGAAAATTCGCCTACCAAAGTGCATTAACCTTGGAGGGGACTACGTTGAACACTACTAAGAGTTGGTAAGTTTACCTTGCACCATTTAGCCGTATCTCAATACTTTCAGCGTGACCCTCGCATTAATGAAAAATATGCGGTTTGAATATTAACTGAGACGCCAATAAAAAAGGAGCCTCGATCTGCACGTATTCAGACAGACACCATAAATTATATATTTACTCACAACAGGTCACGAAATCTGATGTCGATGTAAGCCTGTCCTAATCTTTTAATTCCTGCTTTCTCTATTCAATTGCTACTCTATTTAAGGTCTTTAGAATCCAACTGCTTCTTACGATTTAAATCGTTGTATAATTTGAAGGTATACAACAATTAATCTATGATCATTGTGTCTTTTCCAGACAGTCTTGATATAAATTTTTAGAATGAGGTGATATGTGATATTTTATATTTATTTATATGTATATATATATTTATTTATATGTATATATATATTTAAATATATATATATATATATATATATATATATATATATATATATATATATATATATACTATATATATAATAAAAAAATTTCGTAGGAATGTACGAGTAAAAATTATGTCTATTGCCAGACACAAAAATCCGTTTAATTTCTCGAAAGCGTCAGACTAGTCCAGACGATGCCGACAGGCCTTTCATTGACACACAGAATATCTGGTCTACGCAAATTCTCCAGAGATTTCTTCAGTCTGAGACTACTGCCTAATCATGTAAAATAAATAATCGTGCATAATAAAACTGCTATATCTAATTTATTATACACAAAAATAATTTCATAACATCACAAGTGCTTTGTTTACAAAATTTAGAAGTTCTTTCAGGTTTCGACCGAAAAGATTCGGCTACAATAGCACAACATCTATACAGCTTTAAAAATTTTAATTATACTACCCATATATTATTTCTCTCTCTTTATATACATATATATATATATATATATATATATATATACATATACAGTTGCTGAGAATTACAAACTACTAGCTCTAACACTGTAGAGGAGTAATGATATGCTATTATATATGCATTAGTACATCATTATTCAACTTGAGTGTTATGTTTAATACCCTGTATTTAATGTTAATTATAGTAAACTGGGCGTTGACTATTGAATAGTATAGAGAACTGATACAAATTAATATTAGTTAACATTTTTTTATATACTTGTGGCGAAAAGTTAGGTTTAATTGTTTAATAAGACCGTCCTACGTGGTTTAGAGATTAGAGTCTCGGGATACATGAAGTTGGCACGAAACTAAGGTTATATTTAAGGCTGCTGTGTACTAACCAGACTGAATTATCTCACTTCAATGTTAACCTGTGGAGAAAATATGTCTACTATTTACATAAATGCTGATAATCCAATAAAAATGGTAATTTCAGATAGCCGGGACTTTTCTGCACTTATTTCAGGATTCCTTTTATAAATTTCGTCCACCCAAGGAATTGAGGAGCATTTCAAACACGCAAGACCAGATTTTTGCCTCGAATAATTTAAATTATGAATATTTGCATTTTTTTAAAAGCGAAAAATGTCCCAAGATGTAAAATGTCTTTCTCTATTACCGAGTACAATATATTTTGAAAGATTTTTCCATCCAAGTTGACAATCCTTGGACACATTTTCTCTGTAGGTTAACATTAAGGTGATGGAATAGGGTTAAAACACAGCAGCCTTAAAATTGTAAGTAACTTCCCCCGAGAGCGGAAAACAAAGCAGACTCTTTATTTCGAGACCATTTTTGTAACGTAAGAAAGAGCTCATACTGCGAATTTTATTCATCACATTCATTCTCAACTCCCCTTACGACACTGCAGAAAATGTTAGCATAGGTTAACATTGAGATGAGCAAATCCAATAGGGTTAGTACACAGCAGCCTTGACATTTAGACTCCTGTGCTATCTCCTGATAAGGAATGTTAGTTTACCTGCATGATGCTTCTATTATAGTAAAGTTGTCCATGAAATGACCGTTTTGTTCAGTCCTCAATGCAAGTACCTTCTGCAAAGTATGAAAAAGAATTGTTCGATAAAACCCGCAAACACGCGAAATGAAATGGAAAACCCCACATAACAGCAGAACCATTCTTGCAAATTCTCAACACAGCAACACCTACACTATCTACCAATAAGTAATTGGACACCCATGCAAATGACGATATAAGCGGTCCTGATATGCGTCACGCCCACTGCCGTTAAATATCGTGTACGAAAAAAACATTGGCTCGCATGCAAGATGCATGCAAGTCAACGTCGCATGCAAGATCCATGCAGGCCACCGTCGCATGCAGGATCCATGCTAGCCAACGTCGCATGCAATTTTCACGAAGTGCAGAATTATCTGATTTCGAGAAAGGTGCAATCGTCGGGTAGCGAGCTGAGTAACAAAAAATCGACAGTGGTCTATGTGATTCAGAAGTGGAAGGTGAGCGGGGATTGTTGGAATGTGCCCTGAGTCAGCAGACCCACGAAACTGGGAGATAAAGACAGATGGATGCCGTGCAGAGAAATTCCGAAGCACCGCAGCCAGCCGATGGCCCACATACTCAAGAGGTTTCAACAGGCATTCGGAAGTGTTGTTTCGATGAATACCATCCGCAAGGAAGCACATCTGCTTGGTTTTCATGATCAAGCTGCTGCCAGTAAGCCTTTGATCACAAAATCCAACCGCCCTACTCGGTTAACGTGGTACAAAGCACGTCGAAAGTGGATCGTAGATCCGTGGAAATGGGTTCGCTGGAGCGACGAATCAAGGTTCACCCTCCAACGTTCGGATGGCGAGGTATGGGTCTGGCGTCTGCGTGGAGAACGCCTCCTACCAGAAGGCATTGTGCGCACAGTAATGTTCAGCGGTGGTGAAATTATGGTCTGCTAGTGTTTCTCCTCATATGGACTAGGACCCTGGGTCCCAATTCGTGGTAAGCTCAACGCCGATGCCTACTACACTATTTTCGATGGCAGTGTGCTGCCTACGTTGAGGCAATTTTACGGGTTGGACCCATGTTACTTCTAGGACAACAACGCCAGCTGCCATGTTGCGAGGTCCTCCATGGATTGGCATGGTGACAATGGGGTCAACCGAATGGACTGGCCAGCCCAGAGCCCCGAACTGAACCCTATCGCAAGCATCTGGGACGAGTTGGATCGCCAAATTAAGGGGTACAACAACCGTCCAAAATCTGTGAAGGAACTTACATGTCATCTACAAGCCAAGTGGAAGAAAATACTACTAGCCGTCATACAAGGACTTGTGGAAAGCATACTTCGGATTGTTGGGGCTTTGATTGATTCTCGTGGAGGCTCTACCAACTATTGAATATAAATAAATTTTGTTTTTATTTTCTATCACAGGTGTCCAAATACTGATTGGTAGATAGTGTATTACCGGACACTTTTAAATGTACAAATATATCGGAATTCGATCGATACGAGTAGCAAAATCCTGACATCCAGCAGTTTGTGCCAAGCTCACCCTTTTGAAGGCGTTCCCGTTTTCAAGAACACTGACTCTGAACTCTGAATCAGCGTTTGAATCGTGCTCGTTACTCATTTGTTCCTGTTATGTTTGCAGACTGATTAATGTTAGACCAGCATGAGAAAGGGGAACACGATACCATACACATACAAAAAGAAAGGCTCGAGGTAGCCTATCGGTGGCCCGTCCGCTTTCAGGATTCAGGATGATCGGATCGACTCCCGAGAAGCGCCTTTGGAATAACTTCGTGTCTAGGCCGGATATGGGTACGTTCAATCCTTAGACCGGAAATTCCTTCTATGATGTCAGTGAGTGAAGAAGTTATTATTCCTCCAGATGTCGCCCTGGGGGTGAAAGGCCAAAATTATGGACTCCGACCCTTGTGGTGCTATTATAAATCCACAACCGCACAACTCCGCACAAAGCCTATGCGTACATAGTCTGGCACTTCCGGCCAGGGGGCATTAGAAACCACAACAACAATCACACAAGCATGCCAAGTTCCTTTATATGTCGATATTTAATTCGTTAAATATTAACAGGAAAAAATAGGAGTCTTAACTTTGAAGCACAAATGTTTTTACCCTTACTAACCTACAATTTACAATATAACTACAGTCTTGCATTGCGTTCTAATCACTTCAATTTTAAAAAAGCCATAAAATATAATGTTTATTATCAAATTATATTTCAAAGCTTTAATATTTCAACATCAGAAGAATAAAAACATGTTATGTTGTCGTTACATCAAATTGATTTTATTACATAAATATTCTTTGTTAGGTTATAATGTTCTTTTAATTTCACATTAAATAAATCACCTCAGACAGGAATTAAAACGAAAATTGCAGCATTCCGGTTTAACGGAATGCTGCAACCAGGAAAAATTAGTGAAATGTAATATTCTTTTCAGTATATTTATATCTTTTTTATTGTGCATTGTAATTTTTAAAACCCCAGACGACTCTTTTCATTTTTCGTTCTTTCTCTTTGAATAAGTAATCTGTAAATGACGTTGGACATTTTATTTAAATTGAAAGGAATTTGAATTATACACTAGTCGTTATAGTTTTAGAAGAAATAATTTTCTCCTGCAGAAAAAAGTTTGTGTTTCAGAAAGTACGAGGCCTTTTTTCAATAGACTTTTCGGAAATCTGAGATAATAGGTTCAAGACTACATTTATATTCTCGTTCTTTTGTTATAAATTAGGTACAAGTCCACTGGTTGCAAGATTTCTCCTCGTCTTACAACGGTAATTATGCAGACTGACGCTGTAAATTTTGTGTATGTGTGTGTGTGTGTATATCGATATATATGCATATATATACCAGTATATATATATATATATATATATATATATATATATATATATATATATATATATATATATATATATTGGAGCATTATCATCATGGAGAACGCCATCTCCCGCAGAGAACAATTTTAAAAACAATAGGATGGATCTGGTCGACTAAAAGTTCAACATAGTCCTTCCCAGTCAATCTCCCTTTCGGCGTTACAATAGATCCATTTTGAAATCCATGAGATGACCGCCGAAACCCTAAGAAAATTCCTCTCCATGTTTGACAGATGGCATGCGATAAGCATGATAATACGCTTGTGTAGTTGTTCGTCAGACATAGGCACGTCCTGTTGCGGGGAACAAAGTGAACATTGATTCGTCTAACCAAATGTCATATTTCAACGTATCACTCGACCAGGATTTCTGCTCATGGCACCACTGTAGAGGACGTAATGTTTTCACATCTGTTACAAGTGACATGGGAATTACTACTCTGCCGTAAATGTTTTGATTTTAAAGTTTTCTCTTACCAGTAATGACTGGTACTGGAGTCTGCTGATTCATATGGAGCTCTACGGTCACTTTGGCTGCAGTTGTCTTATATGTCACAGGCTTTTGATGTTTTTTGATGTTGTCTTTTGATGTCACAGTCCGCTTCAACACCCGTCAGTCTCTTTCACTTAGCTTTCCCTTTCGTCCACTAATCTGTTTCACAGAGGATGTCTTTCCGTGAACTCTGTATGCCATCGTGACTTCCAATATCCTAGCTCGGTAAACACCCAAACCCATGAGGGCTGTTATAACAGATACTCCAATTAAACGCGCTTCAACAATTTGCCCTTCTGCACGGTCTACAAGGTTCTCCTCGTGTCTAATTCGCGCGCTACGGGTTAGGCGCGAGCTGGCTCGATCCGAGTAACGTGTCATGCCGCTGTTCTCGTAAAATAAATTATTTTCTTCATGCATCCAAGTTTCATTATTTCGGCCTCGATATGTTTTTTCTTCAAGAGATGACCATTTGGGACAACACACACACACATACATACATATATATACAGTGGATATATATATATATATATATATATATATATATATCCACTGTATATATATGTATGTATGTATGTATGTATGTATGTATGTATGTGTGTACATACATACATATACAGTGGATATATATATATATATATATATATATATATATATATATATATATATATATATATATATATATATATATATATATATATTTATATAGATATATATACAGTGGATATATATATACATATATATCCACTGTATATATATGAATGTATGTATGTATGTGTGTCCTTGGCCACAGGCCTTTAATTCATTTACTGCCATAACTTTAAAAATTACTTAGAATTAGACTAAGAAGGAGTACGTTTGGATAGAAGACGCCATGATGGAAGTGGGACAATAGATGCCGTGTCATATATATATATATATATATATATATATATATATATATATATATATATATATATATATATATATATATATATATATATATATATATATATATATATATATATATATATATATTAATTAATTAACGATGTAAGCCATGAACATCAACTCAGCGAACTCGTAGCGTTTCGGACAGTCCGGGGAGTAGTCGCGAAGAAGAGTGAGACAAAACACGGAGCCGGGCCTGAGTGACAAAGTCATCCTTTCGATCATAACATAGTCTTTATTTCAGAAGCATTTTCGTGGCTGGCTGTAGAAATATTTCGTACATTCACATTTGGACACATTTTAACAAGATACCACATTGAGAACAGTCCGGAGGATGCCGGAGCAACACATAATGGTCAAAACCCTGCAGCGCAATTTGCTGCATGTTATCGGTTTGATGCGAACTAAAAGAGACGCAGAGGGACGCCAGATATCGCAAAAGTACAGGCGCGCTGAACTTGAAATTGGTTAAAAAGTGACACTTGACCTCATCACGCCTAATCGGACGAGGTTGACTCAAACTTTTAGAAATTTCTTCTTATATAACGCTTACACAAGGCTATCCACACGTGACTTTGGGGGAGAAAACTACTAGTGTTATTAAGCCATAACATAAAAGAAAGTTAGTGTGTCTAAATCTACTCAACACCGTTGAGTACACACCCGGTTCGAGAAATCAGCCATTCCTTTAGAATAAAATGAATCAAAATATTTACCTATAGTCAAAAACGGAATAATAACTTCTGTGCTTTCATGCATTCCATCTTCTCAAAAGAAATAATACTTTGTACTTAAGAACTTCAACAACACAGAAAAGAAATACATTTTCATCGGTATATAACTTAGAAGAATTTTATTTACAAAAACTTCACATATCACAAACCAAAACTCTAACAACTACTATAAAAGCAAAAAGGTAGATATCTTCAAAAATAAAAAAAATGTGCGGTCGGAGGACCACCGTCAGGAATGAAGTTCCTTACGTTATTTTTTCAATTCTAAACGTGATTTTATATGTAGATTTCCATTCATTATATTAGTGTATTTTTCTCACGAAAAAAAGGGCAGACCTGTTTTATTCAACCAACCAACCAACCAACTAACTAACTAACTAACTCTCTCTCTCTCTCTCTCTCTCTCTCTAAATTGTATATTTTATTTTTATTTTTTATGATTTTTTCAAAGCAAAAATGTAAAGTAAGGATTAAAATCAATAAATTTCATTTTATATTTTAGGAAAAATAGTCATTTATTAAAAATTAAATATAAAATAGTGAATTATAAATTATATATAAAAATTCCAAAATAAATTATATATAAAACATTCCAAATAAGAGAAAATTTTTTTTTAATTTTATCATTATATTGTATCATGGTAATTATTGGCTTATGGTAACTATAGTAAGATGAACTAGGGGTTAGCCCGTCAAAAATGATGTGTTAATTTTAATTTTTATCAATTAACATATGCAAAGTCAATATTATTTGTATACTTAATACCTTCTCTACTTTCTTTTATTTAAACTAGGGGCTTCGCCCCTAGGCTCGCTACTCTGGCTAATAGCGAGATACTTGGGGTCAATTCTAGGGCAATGTAAACAGCTTCCATCCATTTACTGCTGCCACGCTTATTGCAAGGGCGTTTCAACACTGTTGAATTATCATCTTTAAAATTCAATTAAAAATCGAAAAATTGAGATAGACTTTAAACGAAGTTTTTATGAATAAGATAATATTAGTTTCCAGATGGTGTAAATATTTTCTTTGTAAGATAAAAACTCGAGGAGCATCGTTATTTCATCCACATATGGGACGATATTTCTTGAAAAACTGTGTTTCATTTTTTTATGAAAATGTTAGTCTGTTTTAAAATATTTTTAAACAAATGAGGCCTAGTTTGAAAGAGAAATGTCTTTAGTCTTAGACTGTAAAAAGATCAAAATTCTACGATCATTTTTTGGCGAGTTATCGTAATCTGAAAATGAAAAAGTCAATATTTCCAGATCATGTAATTATCCAGATGATGTAACTATTTTCTTTGTAAGATAAAAACTCGAGAAGCATCGATATTATATCCACATAGGGGACGATATTTCTTTAACAACTGTTGTACGATCATTAAGAATATTTAATAGAGAAAAATAAGATAAAAAGAACAATATTTAAGAATAGAGAAAAATAAATAACTGACATAAAGAATAGAGAAAATAACAATACACAAAACGTTTCTATTAGTTTAAACAGATTTATTTTGTTAATGAAATTTATAATAATACAACTGCGATGCCATGGGAATTTGTTTTTCTATAATAAGCAGAATTTACTTAGCAAAAATGGTGTGGTTGAATATTAGGAAATCCATTTCTTATTTGTTATAAATACGTTTTAGAATAAAATGCAATAATGTGATTTTAGCAGTAAACCTGGATGTTCCGATTTTTAAATAAATAATTGGAATTTCTCAAAAAATGAATGAATAGATAACGTAGAATAAATAGTAACAGCGTTTTTAAGAGAAAATTTCCCTCTAAGCATAGAACAACTAAAAATCAAACCGCATTCAAAATTACCCAGCATGCATCGCTCTTTTTTTACAATGAAGAGAATAAATTATAAAAGTTCTATTAGGTTTTTAAAGCTATAAATGTATAAACAAATTATTACAAAAATTCTTAAAAATCTAGAAATTAATTTACCAATTGAAATATTAATCTTTAAGCTATTAATTCTAAACTATATATATAATTTTTAAACAAACAAACAAAACAATTTTACATGTTCTGCCATCTTTTGGCAGATAGGTGAAGCAATGCTGAACAACTGTGTTTCATTTTTTGATGAAAATATTCGTCTGTTTTAAAATATTTTTAAACAAATGAGGTGTAGTTTGAAAGAGAAATGTCTGTAGTCTTAGACTGTAAAAAGATCAAAATTCTACGATCATTTTTTGGCGAGTTATCGTAATCTGAAAATGAAAAAGTCAATATTTCTTGAAAAACTGTGTTTCATTTTTTGATAAAAATATTAGTCTGTAATAAAATATTTTTAACAAATGAGGTGTAGTTTGAAAGAGAAATGTCTGTAGTCTCAGATTGTAAAAAGATAAAAATTCTACGATCATATTTTGGCGAGTTATCGTAATCTGAAGATGAAAAAGTCAATATTCTCCCACAAAACATAAAATAAAAAGAATTAACAGAACAAAGAAATTAAATTAGAAATTGCCCACAGCGCTTGTGCGGGGATTTGAACCGGGGATCTCTCGCTCAGCGATAGATCCGCTGAGCGATAGCTCGCGTCCGATGCGATAACCATTCAGCCACAGAATCCTTGAGAAAAATTTCTTATGGAGGGGACATAACGCGATTTCGTTACGTGACGATTTCTGCCAGTTCACAAGCCGCGTAAAAGAACTTCGTTCCAAGAAGTGTTGCCATCTAAAAGTAGATATTCTCAAGAATAAAAATAAATAAAACGTGCTGCTTGTCGCAGTGAAAAACGACATTTTTCGTAGAAAAGAGAGGAGCCAGATCCCTCGTGTAGAAAGCGACATGATTAAAAGTGAAAAACGTGTAACTGAGTTCGAAAAACAGGCATCGAGTCAAGACACAGCTGCATTTAACGAACGGTTTGGGTGAAGATGGATAAGTTAACGTCGTAGGGAAGAGAATTGTTGGCAGTAAAAGGGGTCCAGCTGGAGTTAATGAACTGAGCAGTCGAAAATTGGAGATGTAGGTATCCGGAGTTAGAAGATTGAAAGGGAAGATAAGGATGCATAAGGTTGACTTCATTAGGCGGTCGAAAGGGTGGCGTGAGAATGTGGGGGAGTTATGGGCACCTCAGAGAAGAGAATATCGAAATACAGCCACTGCCCTCCGTGATGTAGATTGGAGCAAAAGGAAAGGGGTAAAAAGATATGACGTCCAATGATAGAAATGCTAGGGACTCATTGGTTATTGGGTGTCGCCAATGATCGCCCAGGGCGAAGAAGCCTCAGTGAAATTAAGATAAAAAGTAAAACACAGAGATGACAGAGATCTGAAAAAGCAATAGACTCGAGAGAGCCGGAAAGCATAGCAGTTGTGATCTGCGTAGCGGAGAACTGATTGCTAAGAGAAGCTGATAAATAGACGGAAAGGCCGCAGCCGATTGAGCATGGCCCATTGATAAGCCCATATTGATAATCGCCTGAAGGTAGGAATGGAGGAGATAGAATGACAAGGGAGGAAATAGATGCAAGCCGCCAATACCAAAGGCGAGAAACACGCATCAATTATTGTCCGGACGTCTAGGTACCCAACACCCAAAAAGTCTGCAGACGCAAGCCCCCGATACATAGGCGAGATGTACAAATCCATCGATGTCCTGCACGAGAAGTGACCAGTAGATAGATGAGCTCCCGCACCGTACCGAACCAGCGACGCCAGCTTACCGCCCCAAGACAAGCTCGTCACCCCGATGACCCTTGCCCTAAACAGCGAAGGTCCTCTTCAAGATCACCGTCGAGTTGACCCTGACTCTGGCCGAACCCATCCGTCCAATATCCGGCAGCCCAAGGAAGCCCAGACCGGTAGTTCGATCAGCCAATAGGAAGGAGGCGAACTTCTCCAGCCGCTATTGTTCGAGGAGAGAAACATCATTGTTCAGCCAGCTCAAGGTAGGGAGAAATTTGACGAATTTATTCTTTATCAATGCGCAGAATTTAAAAAGGATTACTGGGTTAGGTTAAATGAGAGGATTGCGTAGATTATTGATATGAGTAATTATAATTAATATTATATATGTTGCCATAGATATATATCACTCGTGTGTTTAAAAATAGTGTATTAATGTATGTTTAAGAAATGAACTAATAATTTGTAGCGGATTGCAATTGAGAAATAATGTATTAATGTATGTGTTTAAGAAATGAATTAATGATTGGTAGCGGATTGCAACTGAGAAATAGTGTATTAATGTATGTGTTTAAGAAATTAACTAATAATTGGTACCAGATTGCAACTGAGAAATAGTGTATTAATGTACGTTTTTAAGAAATGAATTAATAATTGGTAGTAGATTGCACCTGATAATTAGTGTATTAAGATATGTTTTTTAAGAAATGAATTATCAATATTGGTAGAAGATCGCACAAGAGAAATATGAGGATAGATTAGTGTATGAGTGTGCATTGGAGGAAAATGAAAGTGTAATTGATATATGAATATTTTAATATGTTTGTTTAATAAATTGATTCATATATATACATTTGAGTAATCACTCGTTGTCACAGTCAAGCAATGTACTAACCACTACCACTACACGCTGGGTAAAAGGTAATAAGCAAACTAACCCTTTTACTAAAAATGGTGCCGATGACTAAACGTGGAGGTTATATAATTTAAATGTTACTTAAATATAAATGAAATGGTTTTGTGTGGATAAAAACCACAGTTCCGGAAATGATTACTCTGTGTACTGTAATGAATCAAGGTATTAAGCACTGTGTAAATAGTGATATATGTCTATGCTCGCGGTAAAAGAAAATTTGTAGAAGTTATAATACAGTAGAAATTGCTGATGTAGTTAGAATACAACCAAAATTATACATTGTAATATAATATAAAGGTGAGGATAATGGCGCAAAGAAGTTTCTATCCTGGGCCATTCATCTTCTGACATTCTTAACCAATGTGGTCCCTCCCACTATCTGTTCTTCACGAATTGTTGAGGACGGGAACCACGAGAAGGTAAATCGGCCGGGTTGAGGTGACCCGGTATAAAAAACCATTGATGAACTTCGGTGAGCTTACATATCTCTCTTATTTTATTCCCTACAAATGTACCCTATTGACTGTTTCTTCGTATCCACGCAAGTACTGTCGACGAATCAGTCCAATAACAGGTTGGAACTGTATTTAAAGCTAAGGACTTCTGGCTGTAATCTGTCAATCGTGCTCCTAGAACACAAGCAAGAAGCTCTAGACATGGTATAGTCACGTTCTTCCTTGGTGAGAGACGGGCCTTTGCTTTTAAGAGTTGCATAAAAATTTCCTTTCCGTCTTCACAAAAGGAAGATAACGGTAGCAAAGGACTTTTGGCTGGCATCACAAAACGTGTGTAATGACCAACTTTGTTTCTCACCGTAGCCTACTCGTCTTGAAATCTTTATAATAGATAAATTTTTTAATTCATCATATCATTTTTTGAAATCCCTTTGAATTTTATAGGGAAGAGGAGTACCCCAAACTGTTTATGTGGACCAAGCTTCTTGCACCATTAATTTACCCCGTAACAACGCCAGGGCCATGAAACCAATGGGATCGAAGATTCCTTGCTCCAATGACAAAATGTGTCTTTTCGACAAGTTTTCTATTTTATTATGAAATTTGGTATTAATCATTAAGCAATCTTCCCTTTTATCCCACAGAAGGCCTAGTACTGGAACGGTATTTTTGGGGCTTTCTGTAAGCAAGTTTTTCCCATCTAAAAATTATTTTTTTGTAATGGGCCATATTCCCACATTCTTAAAATTCTTTTGGCTTCTTCCATAAGATCTGTTGATTTCACAACGAATTCTTTCAGCTCGTTAATGTTATCTATTGAAGTAACCAAATTGTCTATATAAAAGGATTTAGCGAGTTTTGAAGCAATCTGGTTGTGTCTTCTGAAGCGTTGGATAAATGAATTTTGATAACTGCCCCAAGTATAAATGGACTACAATTAGCCCCGAAAATAACTGTATTATGCTGATATTCTTGGATCTTCTCTGGCTTCTCCCACCACAGAAACCTCAAAAACTGGCGGTTATGTTCGTTCACCTCAATTTGAAGAAGGGCACGACGAATATCAGCGATGACAGCAACCGGCTTCTCTCTAAATCTTAATATAATGGATGGAATCTGTCCGATCATATTGGGCCCTTTAAAAAGATAGTCGTTTAATGAAGGCGTTCTTCCCAATTTGCACGACGCGTCGAAAACTGGTCTGATGGTAGTCGAGAAACTCTGAGGTTTTATTACAGGATGGTGAGGTAGGTAATGTCCCACAAATCTTAGATCAAGATATGGGACTTTACTTATGATGCCTTCCTCTTCCCATTCTTGAAATACCTGGTTGTAATCTTCCAATTTACCCAGAGTCTTCAACTTGCGTGTCACGCTCATCAATCTCCTTTCAGCCACTTGTCTATTGCACGGAATTTCCCTTTTGTCATTTACCCTGAGGGGACTCACACAATAACGGCTTTCATCATTTCTCGTTACTTCTTTGAGTAAATGTTCGTGAGCTAATTCTTCTTCTTCTTGCTTAAACACTGTTTCAACCGGATCTAAAATCGCAATGGTCTCAAATTTCCACAGCTCAGGTACTTTCATATCTGTCATGGCCAAGTTGCTAATTAACATAGCAGTTCCCCTCGTACAAAGCATTTGGGCAGGACAATCCCGTTTTCCGCATACAGTCCATCCGAATTTATTTCTATTGCAGTGAGATCTTGTTGCAACTGTTTAACACAACCTGTTAACAACTGACCATAAATGTCACTGCCAATTAAGAGCTCGACTTCAGGACATCCCGAATCTACATCGGTCAACCAGATCTTGTGCTTCTTTAGTTCCCTAATTACGGTTTCTTTAGTAACACGGGGTAAGTTTCTACAAATTACTTCTTGATCTAGGAATTCAAACTCTAAACTTGCATTTCTATCATTTGAAGGTGTTAAATTTACTCTATATTTGCAGTGTGGCTTAATTTCTATGTAGCCGCCTACGAACAAACAGTGATCTAGATTTTCTGTGGAAACTGTTTTTAAACCTATCTCTTTTGCGGTTCTCTTCAATATGTAACTCTTTTGTGACACACTGTCAAACAGAGCCCTGACCTTCTTAGAAGTGGTTCCCTTAATTGTTACTTCTACAGTCATCAATGCTATTTCCCTAGAACATGATTCTTGTGTTACAGTGCTCTATACAATTTCAGCAGCAGCTGTGTTCTTTTCCCCCGATTTTCTCTTAACCAATTCTGAACAAAATAGTTCCGTATGAGGTTTAGAACATACATGGCACCGTACAAAAATTTTGCATATCTTAGCACGATGACCCTTTCTTAAGCACTTCAAACAGCAACTCTTTTCCATCACCCTTTCAGTTTTTTCTTGGAGAGATAGTGATCTAGCTGTTATACAGTATTTGCTCTGATTTGATTTCTCGCAAAAAATGCAAGTTCGCTCTTTAGCTGAAAACAGACTTGCAGCAGTAGGGAACCAGGTTTCTTTTCTATGAAATTTCTCTTTTCTGGTACCCTTGTTACGGTCAACATGGTTATCCTCAAACCCTATTCTGGCCAATTTTAGTCGTTCTTCCCCTTCGACTTCGCGTCTTAGGAAATTCATGAGCAAATCTAAATTACATATATTAGAGTCATTACTACGGCCGCTGCCTAAAATAGAATATCTCTGCCATGCTTTAAAATATCTACAGGCAGGCTTGATTCTACAATCGGGTACAACCAGCAGAATTATTCTCGGACTTCAAGCCCAAAAGTTCCAGTGATCTTAAATAAGCGTCAACTTTGGTAATCCAATCGGGAAGTGGAAATTTGTCTTTGCTATTGCACTGAACATTAGCGATAATTAAAAATTCTCTGACATAAACTTCTACTAAAAGTTCCTGATTCCCTAATCTCTCTTGAAACGCTGATACGGCTTCGGAATAATTCTCAGATGTGATTGTATAACTTTCCAAAAGTTCTCTGGCGTGAGTATTCGGCTGCACGGATTGCAAAAGATACTGAAATTTGTCGCAATCCTCAATCTCAGTGTCCTCGTGGATTTTTGGAATTGCGACCAAAACGAAAGATAATTAATTAGTGAACCATCGAAAAGCTTAATACTCAATTTCGGATATTTATAGTACTTCGGTTTACTATCCTTACTCAATGACTCATTCTGGTTCATATTTTTATAACTGATCCGTCACTACTTAAAATCTCTGAGACTAAACGTTTAGTTGATATGTAATCATAAGAATCATTAGAATATTTTCTTACATTTCGGCAAAAACTAATTCTGCATTAGAATCTTTAGCATCAGCAATTAAATCAATAATTTTTTTATCATATTTTTTTAATTTCACACATAAGCTAATCAATCTTCGTGGTTGTATCTTTAATAAAACCCTTATCAATTTCTTCTTTACTAAGGTCTGTTTTTAACGTTTTCGGGGTTCTTGAAAATGAAGTGTGTAAACTTTTCCATTGTAAACAATTCCGAAATGAAAGTATCTGCAATCCAAATCAAAACGAATTTGTCTTCAGTATCAAACTTGGCTCAGGTGGAGTATATGCAACGAACGCCAAGGCGCGATTACTCGTCTAATCTGTTTGGCGATTTTTATTTCCTGGATTCGACGATTTTTATTTTCTGTTCCTCAAACTTTATTGTACTTCGCCACGAAACTGAAATTTTAACAGCAGTTCTGACACATCTCTTTTAACCTAAATATTTATTTTCAAGAAACATTAAACCTTTTGTTTTCTCAAAATATCTTCCGTAACTTTTTCTCAACTAGTTTCCTTTTAAACAAAGTTTTCTATTCATTTATTCTCCAAGAATTGGCGGTAATCCTGTCACGGACGCCACTTTATGTTATTAAACCAAAATACAAAAGAAAGTCAGTGTGTCTAAATCTACTCAACACCGTTAAGTACACACGCGGTTCGAGAAATCAGCTATTCCTTTAAAACAAAATGAATCAAAATTTTTACCTTGAGTCAAAAACGAAATGATAACTTCTTCTGTGCTTCCATGCATTCCATCTTCTCAAAAGAAAAAAAATACTTTGTACTTCAAACTTTGAACTTCAGCAACAGAGAAAAAAAAAACATTTTTATCGGTATAAAACTTAGAAGAATTTTATTTACAGAAAAATTCACGTATCACATACCGAAATTCTAACAACTACTATAACAGCAAAATGGTAGATATCTTAAAAAAAAAGTTGCCATCTAAAAGTAGATATTCTCAAAAATAAAAATAAATAAAACGTGCTGCTCTCTATTGAAGAAAATTAGAGTCTCAACAACTAGATTATTTCGGTTATTCCTAGATCAAATTTACATGAGAGACAGTATTCTGTTGCGATAAGATGCAAGAATTTTGAATAGACGTTTTGATGATAACGAAAGGTTATTGTTTCATATATATATATATATATATATATATATACGTATGCTAAATATGAAAAGTCTTTTCTCGGAAATATTGATTTATTTCGTAAATAAGACAATTAATTACATAAATGGGTCTAATTTCTTATTTTGCTTAAGAAATCGAAGCAACCGTGATTTGTCTTTCGCAACATACCTCTTATTCCACTTAAAAAGAGAGTGGGTTTTAGAAATGCTGGGAGTGCCATATATATTTTTTGTTCATAATAAACAAATGGTTGAAATTGATTTTAAAGCCCATGAATTTTATTTGAATTCATCTGAAATAAATGGAGTTTCGTAACAATTTTTTCTCAGTAATACCGAGGAAAATAAATATTATTTTTGCGACGGTAGGCTTTTTATGCTCCTGTAAAAAGATAATAACAGAAAATAACGAAGGATTCTCCGGCAATTTTCTTACTGAAAGCTTCAAAGCAGCGGACAGAAATCATAAATCCTAGTTTTACAGCGTATGGATTTTATTACAATTTCTTAACTTACGGATTTTTTTCCTTTCCATTGAGAGAGGTATATTTTGTATATTAGATGACTAGCTGAAAAACCGTGCTTCGCTATGGAATACATTCAAATTAAATAGAACGGTCAATGTATGCAGTTAATGCCAAATATATATATATATATATATATATATATATATATATATATATATATATATATATATATATATATACATATATATATATATATATATATATATGTGATGATTAAAGCATAAGCTATAGTTAATTATATTAATGAGCGTTAAAAAGTAAAATTCTATTAAAGTCCTAGTGTGGTCTCCAATTCAGGAAGTAGACTGTCTTTCGCAGCGAGAAGTTCAGGGTCATTCGCTCGCACACGCGCGTATCTTACATAACCATCGGATGTTCAAGCAAAAGGGGGCTCTAGAAGACATCCTAAGCCTATGTGACTTATACAACGAAAGAGAAAGAAATTGCGCAGTTCGGGGAAATATTTGATAGAATCAAGACGTGCGTCTGTCGGGAGCTCTGGGAGATGATTGAAAATGGCGATTTAGCTGGATTAATTGGGTATTTTATTAATGTTAATTAATAAAGAGGTGTTTAAAAGTTAATTTAGTATTAGTTCTTCCACCGGCCTACTGTTTGATGACTGCATTTACAGTAATTAGTGTATTTAGATGGGTGCACGGCAATAGGGTCGTGACATATATATATTTATATATTATATACATTATATATTGCCAAATATATATATATATATATATATATATATATATATATATATATGTATATATATATATTATACATATATATATATATATATATAATAAATACAACGATCTATATATGCAATTACCGAAATATATATATATACATATATATTTATAAAAAAATCGTAACGGATATTTTTATAGTCAAAATAATGTAAAAGAAAATACTGAAATTAAATCTAATAGAACATACTAAAGAATATAGTACAGTTAATATAGTGCAGTTTGAGGGCCATTTCTTTTACTGTATTTTAATATGTTTTTGGATAATGTCCAATCTTCTGCCGCATTAGAAAGGAAAAAAAGTATATTTTTTTTTTGCAAATTTATTGCACTGTTATACACGTGACGCAAAATTAATTTAAAGTATCACAAAAAGAAAAGAAAGCAAGTGATCAGCATTTAATAAATTAAATTCTAAAAAGGAATCTTTAAAAATTCATCAAAATCAGAAAATGGAGGCAAAGATTCGAAAAAGATTTCATTTTAATGGCATTTTTTTGGATCTTTCTTGTGATATAAATTTCATAAACTTTAGATTATTATTTTAAATGCAATCTTTAAATAATGTTACAAAAACAGCTTAAAAATTTAATTTTAATAAAATGTAAGAAGAATTTTTCCAAAATCTTTCCTAGTGCACCCCTACATTATAAGAAGAATCGAGATGTAAAATTTCAGCCCTTTAGGTCCAGCGGTTTCGTCTGTGCGTTATCTGTCAGTTAGTCAATCAGTTAGACAGTCAGTTACGGAACTGTTATATATATATATATATATATATATATATATATATATATATATATATATATATATATATATATATATATATATATATATATATATGTATATATATATATATATATAGATAGGAGTAAAAATGATTTGGATATAATAATTGATACATTATTATATGTAAATTTATGAAACTTCCAAACAATTAATTCTTAAAGATACTTCGGTCGATTAATTTTACTGTTACACATTTTTTAGGGAAAAATTCCAAATATTTCCCCATTTCCAAAAGAACACAAGCATTTCTGGCGTTACATCAGCGCAGCACAATGTCATCTAACTTCAGGTTTTGAGTTCGATTCCTCTACAGGCCAGTTATATTTGAGAAGGAAAATGCATGAGGTGTGGCAGAAGACCGTTATAAAGCTGCCTGAATGTCATAAAGCTGCTGTGTACTAACCCTATCGTATTCGCTCTTCTCAATGTTAACCTATGGAGAAAATGCTTCTGCTATTGACAGCTCCATAAAGTCTGATAATGCAGTAAAAATGGTATTTTCAGATAGTCCGAACTTTTCTGCACCTTGCAATAGGATTCATCTTATAAATGTCGTCCCCCAAAGGAATTGGGGAACGTTTAAAACACACTCAACCAGATTTTTTTTCCTGAATAATTTAAATTTAAATATACAGGTATCCCTCCTACAGCACGGCATCTTACAACACGGTTTCGCTCTAACACGATAAGATAAATTTCGGAAACCCTCGTATAACACGACAACCTGTAACACGGTTTCGCTCTAACACGACCAGAAAAATTGCGAAAACCTTTGTACAACACTGTACTTCTATTGCACTACATAATATGATTTTTGTTTAACACATTTAAAAACTAAATTACCTTAAAATAATGACGGGAAGGAATAATGAACTATAGTTGCTGTACATGAAAATGTAAAAATAAATTATAATTTATTCATTTATAACTCTATAAAATTTCAAGAAGGCCTGGGATCAGCTGAAAATCTTGAATCATTTTTCCTGAATGCAGACCCTTCCGCCGAAAGAAGCCGAACATTCAAAAGGGAACTCCAAAATTGTCTATCTCCATATCGTGAACCTATAATGACGTTGTAAGAATCAACAAACAACCCAAAATTACAGATTTTCTAAAGAGGATAGAAGGTGAAAAAGATCTTAATTAAGGATAAGGTTCTGAAAGTGAATGTGATATCGTTCAATCGGAAAAACGCGCTCGTTTGATTGTATTGAGCAGTGATGTGGAAGAAATTTATAAAATTAAGATCGCATTAAATGAAAATATTTTTTTTGTTTTTTTTTCGTTTTGTGTTATAATTACATTTATATTTTTAATAAAAATTAAGTTACTTATATTCAATTTAAGAAAAAAATGTTTGTTTTTAATAAGTTTTCGGATCGTAACCCCCCTTTTTGTACCGGCTCTGGGTCTCATATAACACGGTTTCCCACAACACGGCATTTTATAGGAACCTATCTACCGTGTTATAGGAGGGTTACCTGTATATTATTTGCAATTAAAAAAAACGAAAAAAGCCCCAAGGTGTAAAATTTCTTTCTCTTTGACGGAGAACAATTTCTTAAAAAAAAAAAAAATCAGGTAGTCTCTTCTAATGAAACTTCCGCGGGTTATTAACGTAGCGTTACTTATCGTTGTATGTATATATGTATCTATATATATGTACGTATATATATATATATATATATATATATATATATATATATATATATATATATATATATATATATATGTGTTTACAAAAGTATAACACGAAATCAAACTAATGAACAATAGCAAACTTACTATGGCGCTACGCTGCTCAACTGTAAGCTGCAATATTTTAAATAAAAACATTATTAAACCTGACAACACCAGCACAATTCATCAACCTGAAAGATGAAGAATATAAATGACCGGGGGGAGTTGTGACCCCCAACACTCCGGTTAAACATGTTTTTACCTAGGGAACACTCCAGGAAGTCATTCTTCATCTGCAACCTGACGTAAAGTCATCATATATATATATATATATATATATCAAAATTTGGATGCATCTTGTTACTTTTCTGTTTAACTTGTCCAAGCTATAGACTGGGTTTGGCACGCTGCCAAATTGTTAACTCGCGAGGACGGATGGACGGACAGTTTTCTGAAATTTTCTTTTCCGCAGAACCTTTATGGAGGAACGTAATCCTACGTTAAAAATCTTTCAATCCAAATCGGCAGTCTTTCGACACATTTTCTCTATATGTTAACATTGAGGTGAGCGAATCCCGTAGGATTAGTACACCGCAGCGTTAAGAGATTTTTTTAACGCCGTTCGTTCCCTCTCACTCTCTAGAACTTTATAAATAAAATACCGTAAATACCGTCTAGAATACTGAAGCAAACGTTTGAAAAATTTCCAAACTATAAGGTTGTTGCTTGGTAACGAGGGGCTCTTGTCACTGAACACATTTGTTCATAATCCGCGAGAATCGTTGGCTAATTTCTATGGCGGTACCATACAGTGAACTAACATCACCCCCTGATGCCACCTCCGTTTTTACTGAGCACCCCCAGCATAGGCGTAGCGTCAGGGGGGTTGGCACATGTGGGCATATGCTCCCCAACTTAACTTGAAATAAATTAAAACGTTATAGGAAGTTCAGTTAAAATCGGAAAATTGCAGAAAACTTTTAAGAAAGTCGGTTTTTTTTCGATTTTTACGCTATGAAACTGAAGATTCCAATTAGATCTTTAGCTGTAACATAGTTTTTAACAATGATATGATCCATAACAAAAATTCGATGCTATTTTTTTCTCATTTTATTTATATTATATTTTTCTAACTAATTTTTTTATTCTCTCAAACAAATTCCCACCCCTTCAATATGTCCTACACAAAATTTCATAACTTTCAGAACAATAGTTTGGACTGTAGACAACTTTAAAGTAGGGAAGTTTAATTATGGGCACCATGTAATTCATATTTTAAGGACCGTCTGTCAGCCAATGCGCTGCGGAGGTCCCTAACAAAATTCAATTTGTACCCCCCCCCCCAAAAAAAAAGTTAGAAGTACGCTACGCCTATGCCCCCCAGGGGCGACATTTGGGGGCAATCTTACTTTTCCCACCCTCTCCGATCTTATAGAAGGACTCTCCTATCTACGTTTTTAACCACTTCCCTATTCCGTCTAGACACGAAGATTTTAATGGCATCAATTGGGATTGGAGTTGTGTATCTCTTATTCTAAGGTCGACGTGATACCACTAGGCTACCTCGTATCCCCAGACTATAAAGTCTATACTGCTCTATAATACATACTGTGTGAAATAATGTGTAGTACACTGAAGTGCCACTGAATTAGGGATACCTAATTAGTAACGAGTTGGGCCTCCCCTGGCCTTGATAACGGTTGCCACACGACGAGGCATAGATTCAACAAGTTTCTGGAAACGTTCCACGGGAATGGCTTGCCAAATATTGGCTAAAGCTGTCCATAATTCAGTAAGGTTCTTTGGTACTGTGTGATGGCCTTTCACGCCTTGTTCCAAAACATCCCAAAGATGCTCAAGAGGATTTATGTCTGGGCTTCTAGGTGGCCAATTCATGACAGAGAAGTCAGAGGAATGCTCATCCAACCAGCCAGTAGCCAACTGGGACTTGTGAGAGGTACAGTTGTCTTGCTGGAAAACTCCATTACCGTGCGGATAAGAGAACAGCTTAAACGGATGGAGGTGATCACCCAGCAACTCTACGTACCGAATTGCATTGAGGGAGGTTGGTACACGCACCAAAGATCCCAAACTGTGTCAAGAAAAAACACCCCAGACCAGATTTTCGGAATTAGATATCTGACGGCTTCCTATATAATATACATAAAACGATAAAATATATTTAAACACCAAAATTGGCTGATTTGGCTTGAAAACCGAAAAAGGCCAAATGATTGATATCCCAATTGCTATTAAATCTCCCCGTCTTTACATTTCTTTTATTGCATAAACGAAAATAATTACCTCTAAACAAATTCGTCGCGCAATGTGAGCTTTATAAAAATGCAATTAAAATTATCCTCATAAAGCGGAAGAAGATATTTAACATGTGAATTTCTTCCAGAACGGTGAAAACATCGATCGGATTAAAATGACTGAAAAAAAATATATTCTAAATATAGAAAACTAATTTCAACTTCTAATTAAGTTCGAACCTACAGAATACGCTTGCCTTTAAATCGCAGTTCAAGGGAAATGCAAAACTTTTCTCTGGGAGAGGAGATTATAATGAGTGTTCAAGAGGGCGAAAAAAAACCATTTTCGAACCCAACTTTTTGAATAAATAAACGTTCAAGCCGAACAGCAGTGGAAAAAAACACAGATGTTTAATTAATTTTAAGCACCTTTAAGAGACGAATGTAATTATGCCACCAGCAAGGGAAAAGTTATAGTAGGCACTATTAAATTGCTATTTAATAATTTTTTTTTAAATTTATTTTTATAATTGCTAGTTATTTTTTTATCTATGATGTGAAGCACTGAACAACATTTGTATACCTTCTCCAGGAGATGAACAATTTATATATCAAGCTTTCTAGGCCACTTTCAGGTGAAATATCCAAGGACTGAAAAATGCAGTTTTCAAAGATTTATACTATATCAATGATATTCTACTGTTAATACAACAGTAAAATAAGTAGGAGAAATTATTGAAAGGAATTTTAAAAATTCACTTTTAATATGTACCACAAAGTTTTCACTACAAATTTTTTAAAAAAATTGTTTTTCAGAAGTATATAGTTTAAATTAGTATCGTAGTTTGTAAACATTTCGGAAACTTTGTAATGATACTATTTTATAGCATTTTCGTTTATTAAAAAAGGTCTTTCAGCCGTAGTTTCATAAAAGTTTCAGAAAACTTGTACAACATAGCCGCATGAATTGCACAAATTCCTGCTTAAATTTCTATACTTACATTGTATACTTAACTCCAAGTTTTGGGCATAAATCATAGGCTCATGAATAACATACAAAAATAGATGAACACACATTTACATAGTACATAAATGTGTGTTTGTTTTATATAAACTGGATACAAAGAAAATTTATGTTTGTTTATATATATATATATATATATATATATATATATATATATATATATATATATATATATATATATATATATATATATATATCATTAAAATAAGTGTAAAACAGAGAACTAGTGGAATGCCAATCCAGGGAAACTACATCCAAATCCTGAAACTGAAGTTTCGAATGGCTGGGGGGAGTTGTGACCCCCCTACTCCGGTTAAACTAGTTTTGTGCCGCGGCAACACTCCCGGAAGCCCGAAACCTCAGTGCGACCTAGACTTTCGTCAAATATTATTAAAAAAGTAAATCAATAAACAAAACAACATTTTAAACATCAAAACTCGAAAAACTTATTTAAACACAGTGTTTGTATAAATTTCAACTATTATATTCATGTAAAATTATAACCAACCTACTTTGTTTCTCACATACCTGTATATTGCTACAATGTAAGGATGTTCCCCATTCAAATATCTTTTATACTGTATCCCAATCTCAAATAATTAACATACCGTTACGGTTAAAGAAAACGGTGTTTATATTCGGTTTTACTGATATTTAAAAAATTTTTTATATTAGACATTAAAAAAGACTTAGGGAAACCCATCTCTAAAGCAAAATTTATAAATTGTTTAATTTTAAAATAATATTTAGAAATATATCATCATCACGATCCTAGTGTTTCTTTAAACAGTTTAAAAACAGTATCGTTAAATTAAGGCATAGTTATGTTATAACTTATGTCGATAAAATGGCCAGCAACTATGCTTTATTATGTAAACGTTTTTACTGTAATAAATTAATTGCTATTTACAGAGATACTTCAGTTTATCAGAATATAAATATAAACACTGACTAAATTAAGAATAAAATAAACGCGTTATATCTACGTATAGGTTTCAAAATAGGCATTAATAAAATTAAATTTCCTTACATAGTACTAATCCCCAAGTTTCATAAGGTACCTATAAAATTTAGAGCCGTAACAATAGGCTGTAACACTTATCTTACTATTGCAAATAACCGTCTATTACAATTACTCAAAAACGTTATGATAAAAATTAAAAAAGAAGGCACATATATAGTTAATAATAGTTATGAAGTGGTAAAAAGTATTAGTTACATGGAGGATATTGTGGGAATTTCTAGTTATGACTTTTCGGATTTATTTAACTCTATTAACTTAGATGACTTACATAATATCATTTTAAATCTATATGAACGATACGATTTACAAGAGTTTATTACATATAACCGATATAAATCTTTGTTACAGCTTGTTTTAAAAGAAACTTATTTATACAATGGAAGTGATATATATAAGCAGATACATGGGATCCCTATGGGAGGGGGATGCTCTTCAATTCTTGCTGATATCTATTTACATAATTACGAAACAGGAACAAGTTTATTAAATGAAGTTAAGTTTTTTAGGTATGTTGATGACATTTTGGTATGCTTTGTAAATAACACAGGATTGGACATTAGTTTTTACCCTAGTAATTTAAATTTAGTTGAAACTTCGTGCAATAAGGAGGGTTTTTTGAACTTTTTAGATTTAAGTATTATAGTTAGCAATGGCTCAATAATTACAAAAATGTATGATAAACGAGATGAATATAGTTTTAAACCAAATCGTATTATGTCATGGACAACATGCATACACCTAAACATCAAAAGAAATGTAATCACTAATTTTTAACAAGATGTAAACGTCTCAATACTAATAATATAGATATGGATTTTAAAATTAAACAATTTATAAATTTTGCGTTAGAGATGGGTTTCCCTAAGTCTTTTTTAATGTCTAATATAAAAAAATTTTTAAATATCAGTAAAACCGAATATAAACACCGTTTTCTTTAACCGTAACGGTATGTTAATTATTTGAGATTGGGATACAGTATAAAAGATATTTGAATGGGGAACATCCTTACATTGTAGCAATATACAGGTATGTGAGAAACAAAGTAGGTTGGTTATAATTTTACATGAATATAATAGTTGAAATTTATACAAACACTGTGTTTAAATAAGTTTTTCGAGTTTTGATGTTTAAAATGTTGTTTTGTTTATTGATTTACTTTTTAAATAATATTTGACGAAAGTCTAGGTCGCACTGAGGTTTCGGGCTTCCGGGAGTGTTGCCGCGGCACAAAACTAGTTTAACCGGAGTAGGGGGGTCACAACTCCCCCCAGCCAT
Source organism: Dolomedes plantarius (assembly GCA_907164885.2). NCBI lineage: Eukaryota > Metazoa > Arthropoda > Arachnida > Araneae > Dolomedidae > Dolomedes > Dolomedes plantarius. Next base: position 205,318,149 of record OU015493.1, read on the forward strand.
TTGAAACTTCAGTTTCAGGATTTGGATGTAGTTTCCCTGGATTGGCATTCCACTAGTTTTCTGTTTTACACTTATTTTAATGATAGAAATATATGAAATACTAATGTAGTGCAGCATAGCGCCTGATGGTATTTTAATTGAGTTCAGTTATTTAATTTATTATTTCTAACTTTTGTATATGTATATATATATATATATATATATATATATATATATATATATATAGAGAGAGAGAGAGAGAGAGAGAGAGAGAGAGAGAGAGGAGAAAGTTGCCAAAACCGTACCATTTAAGAAATTATGTATGGTATGGAGAACTGGCATGTCTGTTTAAAACACTAATTTTACTAAATCATATAATGCCATTTTATTTAAACAGTTTAAAACAGTAAATGCTTTTGTTATCATTTCTTATTTATATACATGCACCAGTTTGAAATGGACCAAAGTGTACGATTTTGGCAACCAGTATCCCAAATCGCCCTGGTTGGTTTCCAAAATTATACCTCTTTTTGGTTTCAAAGTAATAATACTTAATTCCTGAAAAAATTATTATATTTATGAAATATCAAGTACATTTAAGACAATAAGAAAGTATGATTTCATTTGATACTCCTCCGCAAGCCTCACGTATCCAAACTTTACATTCCAAGCATTGAATCATGTTTTCGTGACGGAACATTAAACAACGTACATTTGCAATAGTCGAAGATGTCCTTTTTTCCTTGGATACTTGTTTGGAATTTTTGTCCCACTTGTGGCTCCAATTTGACGTTTTTTTTCCTTTCTTGTTGACGATATTACCTATCGACGCTTTAGATATCACAAACCCATGACTCTCACATCGTTTTTGGATAACGAAGTATGCATATTCCTCTTCGGAAAGAGTATAAATGTAGCCTTCGAGCCACTGCTTTGTTAAAAACGCCATTTTGAATAAAAACAAAACTTTCAAGCCGCAGACCATAATTTTGACTTTTAAAAACATAGTACAATTGCAATTATTTCTTTTGCAGCAAACGGTTTTTTATTACCGCTTACCAAAATCGTCTAAAAAATGTGCGAACAGCCTCTGTATTCTGGAAGGTGGAGAAACTTCCCCATTATCAGGGCCGAATTTATGTATAAGCTAAAAAAGCTACAGCTTAAGGCCTCGCAATCTGCCGGGGCCTCAAATAAAGAAACAAAAAATATATAAAAATTGATATAAAAATATCTCATAGAAAAATCCCTCAAATGAAGTAAGACATATCACGATAACTTCTAAATATTTTTAAATAGACAAAATGCAACGTTAAAATAATTTAAGGGTATTGTAAAATTGATTGAGACTAAATTTTCATCTGGATAAAAGATTAAGTTTTTATATACTACCAATTATGTTGTTACATTAATTTAATTTTTGCCTTTTATTTTAATATTTTAATTTAAAACTTTCTGTTCTATGAGCCTTATTTTACGTTTTTAAAACCCTTTAATTAATAATTATTTATGTGACTTTGTAAATCCTGTGACTTTGTAAACACATCCTTTTTTTATCTTTTAATAAAAATTGAAAGAAATATATTTTCATACATTAAAAAGGCGTACATATTTAAATTTTTTCCGACACCAGCTGATGTAATTTAAAACAGCAGGGGCCCACTGGTTTTTGTATAGCTTAGGGCCTTAGCAAGTCTAAATTCGGCCCTGCTCATTATGCATTTTTAAAATAGAATTTGCAACAGCAACTTCATTTTCACAAGAAGTACCAATTCGATGTATAGATCCATGTCTTCCTTTACTGAAGTTTGTGGTTTATTTAAAAGATTACTGACCACAAAATCTGCATCATTAAAAAAGAAACGACTGACTGGCCAACAACCACTCGCCTTTAAGGAACTGATAGCATTATTATCGGTAGCACCGTTATAAGAAGCTATTGTTATCCACGGAGCAACACAATATTGCGTAATGCATTGACCAGCATTGCAAGTCAACCATTGTCCCAAAGCTTCGTTATAATAAGTTTGCATAAGGCCAAAAAAATCCTACATCAGGTGCTTGTAGTCTATTCGTAGTGTGCCCCGTTAATTGTAACAAAATAATATCTTCAGAAACTGCCAACTGGAAAGTAATCTTACATCGTAATAGTACAATTTGGGAATCTAGACAGCAGTACGATTTAGGCAACCCGTTGACTTCCTAGCAAAGGTTTCATTTAATCTCAAAATAAATTTAAAAAAAAACTTTTTAGAACTGTCGTAAGTAATCGTAATCGTAAGTATCGTAAGTAATATAAGTAATCTAAGCCTACATTGGTATAAAATTAAATAAAATAAAACCATTTTTAGAATAGATAGTGCCTATTTAACATTAAATAGTTTCTTCAGTCTTCCCTTTTTTTTACAAGTCGACGGGAACAACACAGAAACACGTGTTCTTACACCATATAGGTTATGTAGTAATATAAATGACTCAGCTATTCAGGTATACTATTAAAGGTCACCGCAGTTAAATATTAAGAGAAAATTCGATATGTTATGATTTAAGAGACTTGTTACATTTAGTAACTTTCCCCTATAAATAAATAAATAAATATATATATATATATATATATATATATATATATATATATATATATATATATATATAAACGAAACAGAATCTGATTATGAATCAATTGGAACGTATTAAACATGACCCAAGCGTTAAATTAAATATTCCATGTGCTTCTGTATTTAATGCTTCCCCTTAATTACTAATTTTTTAATCAAGAGTCTCCAAAAATAATATAATTCTTGAAGCGAAAGTTCCTGAAAATATAAATCTGTAGTCTTTACAACGTATGTCTTTTTATAAAATAGCGGAAAAAATAAGGTATTCACTGAGGTGAAAGTATATTAGATAAGATGTGATAAGATTGAGTTACAATGCCAAGAGAGCGAGAAATAACCTATAATATCTTTAAATGAATATGGTAAATGAAATGACTCCATAGAAAAAGGAATAACAGGTATGTACATAAATATAGTTTTTTTGTACATCCATTTTGTCTGCTACAAAGATGTTGTTGTTGTTGTTGTTGTTTTTGTTCCTAATGCTGCCTGGCAGAAAGTGCCAGACCAGGTCCCTATGGGCTTCGGGCCGAGTTGTGAGGCTCCGGTTTTATTATAGCACCACAAGGGTCCGTGTCTGTCTTGGCTAGGCGCCACCCCAATTTTGACCGAGCACCCCCAGCAGCGATATCTAGGGGGGATCGTACCTTCCCCACCCACAGACATCATAGAAGGACTTTCGGGTCTACGGATATAACGGGCCCCTATCCGGCGTAGACACGAAGGTATTGAACGGCGCTTGTTCTGAATTCAATCCGAGCATATGTATAGAGATGTGTTTAGACTTTGTATAGAGACTTGTTATAGAGATGTATTTATAATTTGTATAGAGATTTATTATACAGATGTGTATAGCTATACTTGTTAGAGACGTATTTATACTTTGACATCCCTTTATGCATAAACTCTTTTTCGCAGATAAACATATATGTTCGTCCAGAGCAAAACTACTTCAAAGACCAAGAAATTTTATTAAAATTAGCTACCCCACATATGTCTGTAGCGTGAGATAGAGGGAATTCGAACAAGTTAGGGAAATCTCAGTTCATCCAGGGAGTCCGGTTTTGAGTAACAGCAAGTGGGAATTGATGGACATTGCACGCGAAACCGTTATCTCTGACAGCAACTGAAAACAACTGTACCAGCACAAAATTTGTAATCTCATAATCGGTGACTGGATTCTGGAGCAAAGAAGAGCTAATCGAGTTTTTGGAAATTTCCATATGAACAGGCTGAAAAAAAATTGCTTTGATTAACAAATAATTAGAATCTTACATTAAGTGTAATGGCTTGTCAGCATACAGCACTTGACATCGCATGACATAGAGGAACAGAACTAACTGTCCAGATGTCGGAGCAATATTTTGCTCGTAAAATATGAAATGTTTTCAGTAAACTTGAACCAGACGAAAACTATTGCCTAAGGTCGCTCGCCCGTTGAAATTCCTTGGGATACCAGGACCCGCCCCTCGAGGAAGCCATTTAACTATTAATTTCCATAAATCGATAGACAATGATCTCTTATTAAATCTTGCCAACTATGACTTTGCCGACCCTGCTAACAGAAAACAGCCTAGAGCCGTTCTCTGTTCTTAATTATTTTTAACTTTTATTTTCCTAAAACTTTTTGTAATCTAACTGCTTACTTCGGTAAGCAGTGAGCACTTATTTTTCAAAATTTTTAATTATTAAGTATTTTCTCACTTAATCCCACACTGCTCTCCTCGAGCTTTGCTTTTTCTATCAACTTAAACTTCCTATTCTCAAGCCACTCCCCCGGATCCAAATTCCACCTATCTCTTTCATCTTTCTATGGTCAATTCACTATGCAAGCCTACGTTGGAAGGCGTGGCCTATGTAACGTAGTTACTCCATTTTTCCTGATGGTCCTGATGGAGGAAGCCTGTAGCCCTTATGGGGCAGGTCACCAGGTGACGGATCGAGGAATGTCTCCAATGGAATTTCCACTGGTTTGTAGAAGGGAAAAAAATACCTTCTGCGGACCAACAGGTAGAAGTCCAAACTCTTTCGAGGCAATGGCCCCCCTCTTCTATGGATAGTGTAAATTATTTTTTCTTTCTTCTTTTTCTTCTTTCTTCTCTTCCGCACTATTCCTAGACATGACAGCAGCAACACCTGCGAAATCCGAGGAAATGAACTTGAGGATGGATTGGCGAAGAGGGATGCAGCAGATATGCAGAACCCGTGTAGACCGATCGTATACAATTCTATAAGGCTATTTATTCGAAAAAAAAATTAAAAACCTATTTCATCAATAATTTAGAGACAGAAACACCACGGGTTGTTACGGGTTGTTTAATAGTGCATCCATTCTAGATTTTCCAAGTCATGAATTCGGTAGGAATGATCCGGCTTTCATCTGGTCATGACCGTCTGGCGAAACATCTGAGTCGCTTGAAAATTCTAGAGACTTCTTTCTGCACCATTTGAGTTAAACCACAAGTTATGGACATATCCCACCTCCGGACCCGTGAGGCAATAGCGCCCTTTACACGCAAGCTCTTTCCCGCGTGAAACCACGATCCCGCGCGATTGAGTGCACGTGTGAAGGTGTCGGAGAGGAAGGGAAAGCTTCTTTTGAGCGGACTGCAAGTATTCCCGCGCGCAATCGCGTACGCTCCAAGCACTCCAAGATCGTACGTGTATAGGGCGCTAATGTCGGCTTTGGATCTGTGTTGCCGATATTGGGAGGCAAGAGCATTAAGCAATTGATACGTTCCTGTTTCCCTCTTCGTTTTACTTTTTTTTAGTATGTTTTTCTGTATCTTTTTTTCCCGTTTTTGTATCTTTCGCGGCATTAGAAATTTTAAAAAAAATCAAAAGAACTTCGTACCATTCGCAGCTACTTCTGTTGCATTATATAATAAACTAGCTGAATACCCGTGCTTCGCTACAGAGAACATTTTAGGATAATTATAATGAATAAATAATGAAATCATTTTAGAAGATTTCCTAACAAGCAATTTTTTTGTTTCTTTATTGTGTGGAACGAATATGACCTGGCTCATCCGCGAACTTACGAGTGAGCATGCTACGTAAAATTGACCGGAGAAACAATTTTCTCTTAAATCTACCCCAGTGCATTTTAAAGTTTGGCCTTGAGACTTATTTATCCTCATGGCAAGGCATACTTTGAGGGGAAATTGCAGTTTTATATAAAGGTTTAATTTAATATCCATAAAACATACAATTTTGAATTAAATTCTTAAAAAACTTCCACCTCAATTAGTCTCGTGGTTCAGTTTTATCTTTTACCGTATTTTAATACATTTTTATCAATTAATTTCGTTGTTATGCACCTGACGCAAAATAAATTTAAAGCATCACAAAAAGGAAAGAAACCACGTGATCAGCCTTTTATAAATTCTATTCTAAACATAAATATTTAAAAATTCACCAAAAAAACAGAAAATGGAGGTAAAGATTCGAAAAAGATTTCATTTTAAAGGAATTTTTATGATCTTTCTTGTGCTATGAATTTTATAACCCTCAGATTATTATTTTAAATGCAAACCTTAAGTAATGTTACAAAAACAGCTTAAAAATTTAATTTTAAAAATCTAAAAAGAATTTTTCAAAAATTTTTCCTAGTGCACCCCTCCACTATAACAAGAATCGCCATGCAAAATATCAGCCCTTTAGTTCCAGTGATTTGGTCTATGCGTTATCTGTCAGTCAGTCCATAGGACCATAGCAACAAATGGCTAACTGTGTTGCCTAGGCCAACGCCTTCAAACACAGAATTTTCTGAAGAATTTCATCGGAGAGCAGAAGTACCACAGAAGTGAGTAATGAAAGTTCGTAGTATAGCGTCATAAGTTCAGGAAAATGCAACACAAAAAGTGAAGCAGAGAGTCTTTTGGTCAGAACTATGGAAGGTGGAAAGAACAGTTCTCATTGGATGTCTCCTGGATCCTCGAGTTGATTCGCTGGCGGGGGCGGAGTCAAAGGCTGTCTGTAAGCTGGATTTCAGTTGGCAAGATGAGAGAGAAGAATGAAAAGTGATTGGACAGAGAGATAAGGTTCAGAATCCGTGAGTTCAATAACTACGAAAATGAGCAAATCCAAAAGGATTTACTCGGAGACAAAATTAAAATAGCTAGAAGAAAGTTTAAGGATAGTAAATAGGTTTTTATTTTATTTTATAAAATTTTTAAGTGTTTTTTGCCTTGACAACGCCAAGTATAGTTATATATATATATATATATATATATATATATATATATATATATATATATATATATATATATATATATATATATATCATTTAAATGGCGAGGACAAACAAAAAATTAAGACGAAAGACTCAGGATGGCATGAGGCCTTTTCCTGTTAGTGGGGTCAGCGTGATCATAATTTGCAAGATTAGATAAGAGTTCACTGTCAAATGAATTGTGAAAGTTAATAGCTTGATTTCTGAGATAATTTCGAATAGTAGGGATTCCTAACTCCCTATAAATACAAGTATTTCTGAAATACCAATCCGCGTTAACAATTTGTCGAATGGTGCTGCTCTGAGCAGATGCGAGTTTTTTAATATGCTTGTTTGCATAGTATGACCACGCTGGCCCTACATAAGTTAAGATAGGACGCAGATAGGAGTTATAAATGAGCATTTTATTGGCTAAGCTTAATTTCCTGTTCCGAGAAATTAAAGTCAGTCAGTCCATAGGACTATAGGAAGTTTGGTCTAACTGCAATACCTGGGCCGTGCCATCAAGTGCAGGCTTTCAGAAAGTAAGCAGCGGGGAACCATGAACGGACAGAAAGTAGAGAAAGAAGATAAGTGATTGGAGCGCTCAGGATCTTCGAGTTCAATGCTTCGAGTTTATTATGTGTTCGAATAATGTTTTTTACATATGTAAATAATTATTATGATGTTTTCTGTGCAAATTTGTAATTAATGTTAAAATTAATTTTGAGTAAGAAGAAGAGAAATTAAAATGTTAACATTACCTATTAAATTTGAGTTTTTTTTTTTTTTTTAGTTATCTCAGACATGTGTCAGAATGTGTTTTTCTCAAATTAACAATTAAAAAAACGTGCCACTATACGATTATCTATTTATTTACATGCTCTAATTTCACATAATAGAGGTCGATGTACGATAAAGGTTGGGAACCCATGATTTAAACCGTTTCTACGTGCCAAGGTCGCTTAAGATGCTCGGATTTAATCACAACATGCCCTTGTGTCAACCCTGTGTATGGGGTCGTAAAATCCCACCGTGAGGTTTGTAAGGTAATGAGGAGGTTACGAGCTCCCCCAGTTGCTGCTCCTAGGGGGCGTTTGGTCTAAATTGAAGTGGCACCAAGGGGCGATGTTGTATCGGCGTTTACAGTGCCCCCTTTACAAGAAACCAACAACTTTCGCGGTGCGTTGGGTGAAGTGCCAGTCGTACTTGAAAAAAAAATTCAGGTAGTCTCTTCTATTGAAACAACCGCTGGTTATTAACGTAGGAATAGTTATCGTTGCTTACCTCTTTTGTATGTGTATATGTATGTATGTGTTATGCATATATATGTATGTATATACATATATGTATGTCAAAATTTTGACGCATTTTGGTACTTTTCTGTTTAATTGTTTACTGCTTGTCCAAGCGATATAGAGTGGGTTTGGCGCGCTGTCAAAAATTATAACTCTCGAGGTACGGACGGACGGTTTTAGCGTCTGAAATTTTCCTTTCAGGAGGACCGTTATGGAGGAATGAAATCCTATGTTAAAAAAATTAATCCTCTCCAGTCAACTAGAAGTATAAGGATCAGAAATATTTCCGACAACACTTGTGTCTTCGACTACCAGCGGATTTGCACTTGTCACGACATTGATTTGACCCAAAATTTCTTCCACTATCTAATTCACTCTGAACTGGTGGCATATTTAAAAATTGCAGCCACGGTCGCGCGGCGTCCGATAGACGCCACACTATCTTAGTTAGATTTTAGTTATTCTATTTGCAAAAATAGATATTTATTAAAACAGTAAGTTAAAGACATGATGGGTGTCAATGAAAACCCGTCAAATTTTTTTAAATGTAATTTTATACGCACTTTTTACAATGAAAACAATTCAAGCAAATGAAAAAAAATGTATTTCTATGAGCAATTTTTACAAAATAAAACCAATAAAATGGAAAAAAGAATTATTTTTATAAGCAATTTTTTACAGTAGGATAAATAAATAAAGCAAATTTTAAAAATATATTTCTATTAGAAATTTTTCCAAATTTTGTGAAACGGCAATCAGGCGTTTTGGTGTATATCCATTTTGAATAGAAGAATGATGACAACTGCGGGAGATTTGTTTGTTAGCTATGACTACATAAAAACTTTGCATAAACACTTTGAAGATACTGTCATCTGCTGGGCATACATAGCAATCCATAAATAAGCAAAATGTAAACAAAGTACTATTGGCGTCTGTGAGACGTCGCGCGACCAGCGCAGGGTATAGCATACTTTCATTTTAGATTTGAAAAAACCAAAGCAAATATTATTTTCAAACTGTACTTGGCACTTTAAGGAAAATATTAAAATACTGTTTTACTGCATAATACGCCTTTGCTCATATACAAAAGATACAGATTAAAGGTTCGATTCTTTGAAACCATATTTTTATTTCAGTATTTGCGCAAAAGCTGAGATGAAATAAGATTTCATCTTGATATGTTAACAAGCGAAATCGCATTTCTAGAATTTTAAATTGTTAATTAATGCTACCTTCTTTATTTAACTAAACCTTCACGGTTTCTAAAAAAAATTAAACCAATAACGAGAATTCTCTGTTATTTCGGAATTTCGTTTCCCAATTCCATAAATACTTCAAAGAGGAAACGCTACAATCAGATCTATTAGAAAGGAAGATAATTTATAATTTTTTAGAAAGAAATATATTTCTGGAACAAAAGGTTTTTTATCTTTACCCGTTATTTAGTTACCTTCTGCGAAAACAGAAAATTCACCGGAAGCTCAGAATATTTTCTTTTCCAGTAGGATAAACTGAAAAGTAAAAATAATTCATACACGTGTAACTTGAATGCTTTCAGAAGCTGAAATGGGGAGATTTAGGTAAATACTGGGAATTAATTTTCCAAAGCCACATTTAATTGCAAGTTGAAAACATTCCAATATTTAAACGTGAAATTTCAGAGGCCCATTATTTATTTTACAAGAATAAAAAATCAAAGCAAGTTAGTTAAATAATTCATATTTGGCTAATAAACAATCTCTGAGAGACATCACGGCAAAACATCTTTTTTTAAATCCATTATTATCCAAAAGAAAATTTCGACGAATTACTAATCAAAAATTTGGGTACTTTTGGATTATCCCGTCGACCATTTTCGCCAAACCCGATATTATCACCAAAAGGTAGCTTTTGCGCCAATAACCGCAAATTTTATCACATTTACTGTGTAATCCTTGACTACGCGAGCTAGTGTTCTTTAGCGTGTTGAAATATACTGTTTTTTTACTCCGCTGCAAAATGATTCGAATTTAGAATTTGCCTAGCACCGAAGAGAGTGCAGTGGCATATTTTCAAGAGTATGGAATCATTTCTTCTAAGAAAATGTGCGTGAATGGCGACTGCACAAGGATAATGACTTGTTTGTTTGCGCTTTAAAAGCTATCAAGGACTTTTGGCTGCCGAAATGATTGATAATAATATATATGGTTAGATACAAGAATAATTCAATGTGTAATTATAAAAAAATAGAGGTTTTTACTTTGTTTTGATTCTTTTTATTAATAATGTGTTTTAATAATAATATTATTGTATTAATAATAAATTTAATGTGTTTAGAATGTTTATTTTGGAAATTGCTTTTCATTATGATGGCGCCAAAGGATTTGCGTATTTTTGCGAGCGTTGACAGGTTGACGGAATAATCCTATAGTACCGTTCCCTCTCCACCAATCTTACCTTCATTTTTCTGTTCGACGGAAAAAACGCATATAAAATATAATTATTCCAGTCGACTGTTGTGTTTAGCGCCATTTTTAATTGTTTCTCGCACCAAGATACTGAGGTTCATTCCTCGCAGCAGCAGTACAAGAAGCGAACGATTGTCACAAATGGCAGTCTGATATGAGAAAACCATGTGTCAACACGAAGTCCGGTTTTTTTCCGGCACGGTCTGGTGTTACATTGCCAAAACGGGTTTTCATTAGTAAAGTACAATTTCATTTCATGGCCGTTGACACATAGTTTAGACGATGGCAAACATCCTCTAATTTGCAAAAACGACACTGATTCTTCTTCACTTCTTGGGAGATACCAAATTAATACCACATCAGTCATTGCAACGGCAATAAAAAGAAAATAATATAAATCACTGGAAAAAACGTACGCTAAGAGCCAGTACTAACGAGCTGAACGAACAGATAAGCACGTTACAACTTAAAACGTATTCCATCATATTGACTGAAGTATCTACCGAAGTTGCCATCTTCAGTTATTGTAAAGTATCAATAACACAAAATATAGTATCAGCCAAGCAAACAATCGCAGGTTCAGAAACCAAGAAAATATAACATTTCGTCACACTGGTATAAATGTGTATAAACATCACACTGAAAAACTTTATACACACTTCAATAATAGCAAAACAAAACATGATGGTAAATTAGATCTTGTCAGTGATTCATTTTTTTTCTGAGAATCACGCTGTGAAACAATCACGCTGTGTTTGCGTTTTGAATGCGCTGTGTTTGCATTTAGATTTGAAATATAAATAAATGGGTGGCCTCCGTTTAATGCGAATGTACTATGGCGTCCACCAAAGGAATTTTGGAGCGTTTAAAATACAGTAGACCAGACTTTCCCCCCCCCCCGAATAATTTAAATTTGAAAATATCACTTATATTTTCTTAACTAAAAATGCCCAAAAGTGCGAAATTTCTTTCCTCTATGACGGAGTACAATATTTTTTTTTAAATCTTTCAATTCAAATCGGCAGTCCTTGGACACATTTTCTCTGTAGGTTAACATTGAGGGGAGCGAATCCAATAGGGTTAGTACATAGCAGCAACAAAATATCTTCTATACAGCCATTGAGAAGTGCCTGATTAGAAAAAGTATGAGATGAGGTATATGACAACTAGTCACTTACACTAAGATTTTGCTCTGAAGAAAAATCAGAGTTGAATATAATGTATGGTACAGCCATATAAATGGGGGATGTCCATTGCGGCACACGGTATTCTTGGATATTATCCTCACCGTCATATGACATCGCGAGTATTCTGGCCACTTTTCTAGGAGCACCGTATAAGGAGACTAGCATTACACCCCTATGGGCCAATCCCGTCATTTTTAATCAACTCGAGTGACGAGACCGGAACACTTGACCACGCACCTCCAGAGGTATATTTGAGAACTTGGAGGAGATTGCCGCCACGACAGATTTTACGTGCACTAGCCGCCATTAGTGTACAAGGCGGTGGATTTATCAGCGATCGGCATCGAACCCGCAACCCTCAGATTACTGGCTCGACACCTTTGCCAACCGGGCCACAGCGCTCATTGGGCAGGGGGGGGGGAAGTAAAATTACAGAATGAAATTAGACATAGGAATCGTTCGATTTCTCAAAATATTGGTTCCATTTTACTTCTAATTTACATGTTAACTAGTTTCGATTATGAGTTATCATACTTAGGTAATAGTTAATTCCATGATTGAGTAGCAAACGAGCCGTTCACAGATATGGTTTTCCCATATGAAAATAATACATACTTTTTGGTCGCTTGCCGTATCTGAATCCTTATATTTTTTCAAACACAATCAAACTCTGGCTATAAATTAGTTCTTAAAAATATGCTTTTCCAGATACACATGGTTCATTCGGAGAGAACACTTCTGATGCATAGCCTCATAGGAATACAATTGGCCAAACATTATCCAGTGGAATTGGTAATGCCTTCTTTAGTTAGCTGGATTTAGTTTCATGGGGGTATCCACCCCAAATTCTTTGTTGGTGGCGAATGCTTGGTAAGAAAAGTTCAATACCCGAAGTGAATATATATATATATATATATATATATATATATATATATATATATGTATGTATATATATATATATGTATATATATATGTATATATATATATGTATATATATATATATATGTATATATATATATATATATATATATATATATATGTATATATATATATATATATATATGTATATATATATATATGTATGTATATATATTTATATATATATATATATATATATATATATATATATATATATATATATATATATATATATGTATGTATATATATATATATGTATATATATATGTATATATATATATATGTATATATATATATATATATATATATATATATATATATATATATATATATATATGTATATATATATATGTATGTATATATATTTATATATATATATATATATATATATATATATATATATATATATATATATATATATATATATATATATATATCCACCAATTCATCAAAATCTTTTAAGTGTCACTGCAATTCAAACAACAACCCACTACGAAAATGATAAGATGCATACATAGGTAAATTTAAATGTATAAATACATATCACATTAAATAGTTTATTCGGCTCAAGACAGTCATTTTAATAAAATTTTCGATATAGAAGAATTTTAGTTGTCCAAAGTGTAAAGTTCGATTGTTATATATATACAGTCGGACCTCTATTTAACGAAGTCGCTAAATCCCAAAAAAGTTCGTTATATGGACAATTCGTTAATGAGAGATTCACCTTTTAAAATACTTTAAACTACACAAAAAAGATTTTAAATTCATAAACACTAAATATTATTAATAAAAGTAATTAATCACACCTTTATTTTGTAAATCAATGTCTATTTCTTTTATATATCTTACCCCTCAAACAGAAATCTGCAAGGAAAACAAGAATAAAACAAAACATTGTCCGGGAATACACTATATTTTTTATTAAAAAAATTATATTAAAATTAATGAATTTTAATGACATTATCGCATTTATTATAAGAAGTAATTTTAAGCATATTACCTCATGTGTCCTTAAATCTAATAACTGATAATGTCTCTTAATTTTGTCTAAGTTTTTTGTTTGAAAAAATGTTTTCTCTCATAATACGCCTCGCATCTTTGCAATGTACTAAAAAGCCCTATCAGGTGTATTTTCTTCAAACTGTAATTCGCGTCGGAATGTGTTAAAAGAGAGTTAATGTGTTAAAAGAAAGAATAAGTTTGAAATGTTCAGAAATATTTTGAGAAATATCGAGGAAAAAACATTGGTTCACACGAAAAAGTTCGTTAAATAGAGAATGCACTTCGCTATTTGGAGGTTATTTTACGAAGAAATTCGCAAAATGTTCTTGGTTCCAAGGAAAAGTTCGTAAAATGGAGAAATTCGCAAAATAGAGGTTCGTTAAATAGAGGTCCGACAGTATATTAGGCCTGGGCTATGCATCGATACATCGTGAAAAACCGGTGTGAAGCCGACATCGTCACACCGGTTTCATAATTTTCAATTATGTATCGTAACATCGCGATTTCCCGGTGTCACGAATCTAGTGGTGTACGCATACGCGAGTTCCCGATGTCACACAAACGGTTCCTATGTTTCTTTGTGCGCATGCGCGATGTTACGATGTCGCATCGCTTGGTCGACGATTTCCCGGTGTCCGATGTTTCTGTGTGCGCATGCGCGATGTTACGATGTCTCATCGCTTGGTCGAAGATTTCCCGGTGTCCGATGTTTGTACACATGCGGGGTTTTACTATATCACATCGCTTAGCTGGGACGATTTTTCGGTTTCACACCGTCAATACCTAGACGGACTATAATGGACTGACGACTCCTCGAATTATTTTTGTGCATAAGGGGATTTTCCACCACGTGACTTTCTCTTCGATGTTGTGATAGAGTGTGTTGTAGTGATAAGAAAGACGAAGCCATAAATCGCAAAGGTCCGGACCAGCACAAGAGTCCTGCTTTCTGCACATGCGTGTGAACTTGGGATTTGTTTCGATTGTCAGTGTGTTTACTGTTAGATTCTTTAGTCGTACTTGTTTTTAGAGTATTCAGCACGGAGTGTTATTGCAAGACAAAGAGCTGCATTGCTTCCAAAAATGCAGAAATGCAGATATTCTTGGCTCAAAATAAAATATGTTTGAATGTTTAATTTGTTTAGTCTGTTGCAGGAGAACAACCTGGACTCATATTTATGAATGAATCTATGTTGTTTTTTTTTGGGGAGGTCCGTTGCCACCTGCCGGCTACATTCATGGTTAACATCGCGATGTTATCTGACGATGTATCGCGATGTCAAAAATGTAACATCGCCCAGGTCTACTGTATATATATATATATATATATATATATATATATATATATATATATATATATATATATATATATATATATATATATATTCTATAATTAATTTCTTCAAAAACACGCTTTATTCTAAAATATTCTTCATTTCTCTACATAAATGAAGTGCATTCGAGATAAAATTTGAAATATAATCGGCAGGAAAACTGAACAATTAATCTTTCTTGTCAACAGAAATGACATCTACTCTATGGAAATTCTATATTCGTGATAAATGTTGAACTCGGTGTTTGATATATGAAGACGTTTGACGTTCAGGAAACTTGAAATGCTGATTTGTGCGGTATAGGTATATTATTCAGTTTTTCTCCCAATCAGTACAGATATTAAATTGCTTAAAAATCGAATTAGAGATTATTAGAAATAAAAAAATTTAATGTGACACAATTCGACAGGAACTTTTCATTTTGGTACTTAACCATTTTTAGCCCTGGTCAAAACCTCCTCCTTATTCCTGCGCTTCCAGAGCTGCGGATACGACTGCACTAAAACCGTATTGCATAGGGAAAAATTAAATTAATTACGATGGCTTTAAGCAATACGATTGGAGCAGTTTTCGAGATAACAATCTTGTTAAGTAATCATCAGCATAAAATTACATTACAACAGCTTCAATGTTACATTGTTGAATCTCGATTTACGAAAGCGCCCACCCTGAACTTTGCTTAACATCGTATATACTTTTAGGTACAGTAAAACTTCTCTAGGGCGGTCAGTAATGGTTCCGAAAATAAGTGGCCATTTAGAGGTCAAAGAGGGGTTTCTCCCTTAGCATTTTCTTTATGGAGTCTTCAATTGGATCTGAACAAAATGATGCCATACAGAAGGGTGGTAGTCGAATAGCGCTGGCCGTCTAGCGAACATCAGTCTATCCAAAAACTTAATTTTGAATTTTGCCTTCACAGAGAAACTATATATAGCACTGTGATATCGAATAAACAGGAAATCTAACGTAAATAAAGCACAAATAGCAGTAAGGTGCAATTTTGCATACGGCCGTTTCGAAGCTGCAAATGAGCTTCTTCATCAGTGCAAAGAACTTCAAAAAGCCGAAAATTAAGCGACCAGACACGTGCGCATGCACTTAAGTACCCGCGCGTGTCGAACACTCGAAGGCGCGAACAACGCAAACAAATCACAAGCGAGCAGCGAAGAGACAGACATAGGGCAAGCAGCGCCATATAGCGGCTAAAAGAGGGAAAAAAGTGAAAAAAGTGAAGTAACAGGCCGGCACAGCTTAATAAACCCTTTCCACAATTGGGGAAAACAGGGATGCTTGACAAATCAGTAACCAAAGAACCCGAATTTTTTTAAAAATGTGATAACGTTCCCAGAAATCAAGATCGGCAGGCGAGCGATATTTCTGAATAATGGAGGCAGAAGAAAAATCAAACCGATGACTCTTGTGACTTCGGTTTTTTTCAAACCGATGAAAAGTCCAGGCGTGTTGAGCAATGGACGAACAATTTAACTCCTGGTTTTTAACGTAACTCTCGTGTTCCTTCAAGCGGAATTTAAGAGCACGCTTGGTTTGACCAATATAAGAAAGGCCACACTGGCAAGATACCCTGTAGATACCCCAGCTATTTTGGCGATCAATGGGGTGTTTGAGATCCGAAAAGGATATTTTATTGACAGGAGAGAGACAGGAGAGATCATTGTGATATCGGTTTAGACCTGAATCGTTCTGTCTTGCCAATTGAATTTCAATCATAATATTTAATGTCGATAGGCTTCTTTATAGTCTTAGAACAACTTTTTCAATTACAGCATGCCTCGTATATATATATATACACTATGACCGAAAAATAATAATGGAGTTTAAAAGGGTTATAGTTTCGGAACAAAGTATTGTAGAGAGATGAAGCATACGTAAATTGAAGATAGAATCTCCAAGTTTCTTACACATTCAGCAGACTTCGATGTGTGCTCCCTGAGTTGCCCTGCAGACGTCAAGACGATATTCAGTCTCTTTCCCTACACGGCAGAGAACATCCGGCGTGATAGATAAAACAGCTTCGGTGATCCTTTCTTTTAAATGGTCCAGATTTCGCACTTGAATGGAATACATTTGCGTTCTTACATAACCACAAAACTGGAAATCCATGGGGGTACGATCTGGAGACCGTAGGGCGCAGGCAATCCATCCTTCTAGTTCGATCCATCACTGGGGAAATGTTTCGTTAATATATTCCTGCACTATTGTGGCGAAATGTGTAGGAGCTTCGTCAAACTGGAAAATGGAACTCTCCGGAATTTTCCAGCGCTAGTTTCAGAGTCCTTTGCAGTCTGCATGTAAGCTTTCGCACACATAAACATGGAGTATTTGTCTTTCACTGAACGTATGACTGATGTCTGCAACATGATTTGTTGCATAATTGTAACTATCTGAAAACCAACTATTATTTTACGGACACACCGTGTGTATGTTTATATATATATATATATATATATATATATATATATATATATATATATATATATACAGGGTGTCCATAATTAAACTTCCCTACTTTAATGTTGTCTACAGTCAAAACTATTGTTCAGAAAGTTATGAAATTTTGTGTAGGACATATTGAAGGGATGGGATTTTGTTTGAGTGATTAAAAAATTACTTCAAAATTTCGCCACCAGAGGGCGTTTTTTCATGAATTACACATTTAGTCAACATTTACTGTAGTTAAAAAAATTTATTACAACAAGACATGTGCAAAATGACGGCCATCATTTTCAGCTACCATTTGAAATTGTAAGATGGCATGTTCTACAGTTGACCGCAGTGCGTCCGGGGAAATGCTGAGAACATGTCGTGAAATGCCGTCTTTCAGATCAGGTATAGTTCTTGGTTTATCAAGACTAACTAGATGTTTCACATGCCCCCAAAGCCAAAAGTCGCATGGGTTGAGGTCTGGGGATCGGGGAGGCCCCACATTAGGAAAGTGGCGGCTGATGACACGTTCTTCTGTAAAGTGATTTTTGAGAACGTTCTTAACATGAAGGCTAATGTGTGGAGGAGCTCCATCTTGCATAAAAATTGTGCGTGAAAGGCACTGACATGATTGCAGATCCGGAACAATTTTATTCAGTAACAAGGATGCATATCGCTCCCCAGTGACCGAGCATGTTCTAGGAGTTAATTCCTCGAAGAAATACGGACCGAGAATAAAAAATGCAGAAAACCCACACCACTCGGTTACTTTGGGGTGAATTGTGTTAGGGTGATCTATGGATAAAAGAAGGTGAAATCTTAAGTAAAGAACCAGTCGTAAATTTGTAATCCATCAAAAAACGCCCTCCGGTGGTGAAATTTTTAACTAATTATTTTATTCGCTGAAATAAATTCCCATCCCTTCAATAAGTCCCACACAAAATTTCATAACTTTCTGAACTATGGCTTCGACTGTAAACAACTTTAAAGTAGGGAAGTTTAATTATGGACACCATGTATATGTATGTCTGCGTGTGTGTGTGTGTGTGTGTGTGTGTGTGAGTGCGTGTATCTTAGATTTTATCGAAAATTGACTTTCCTCATCGCTGATGCATAGTATAACATAAATAAGCATTTCTGGTCCTTCCAATATGTTCCGATGTATGTGTACCTCAGTAAACTAGCTCCCGGGTATCTTTTATTATACTTAATATATGCCAAAAAAAGGAGTTATGAAAGGATGGCATCCAACAAATGTCATTTTTACGGAAATATTTCCCGAGAATTCCTTTACCCTTAAGATTTTTTTAAAGGTATTAATCGTATGCCTTCTTTTTTCGCAGGGCTTCGATTCGTAGCATTTTTCTTTTCGTTCTATCTGAAGACGGATTCTATCACCAATAACGTTACCCTGGAAATGAAAAGGAAATCTTATGGTTAATGATTTTCCTCTTTATCTTTTCATTTCTCTTTTTGGACTAATGGAACAAGATCTTGGTCTACTTGGCGGACTTTTTTGGGTCGATGGCAAATTTTTCATCAGGAACTAATCTCTGTTTACGAAATCATCTTTTCCAACTTTCCAGTGTTGATATCAAGTATTATTGTCCCCGTCAGGATTCAACCTAACTTGCTGTAATATAGTTTTAAATGATTCTGCGATTAAGATACGCTGGCTATGTAAGGAAGTCTGATTTTTACCGGCTTTTATCTCGTAATATCCAATGAAGGAGAAAATGAGAAAATTATTAACGCTGAGCTGAAATAATCAAATGCTGAAAACAAAAAGTACTCTTCTTCGATTTATTGGATAAACGTGAAATTTATTTTTTTAAAAACTAAAATAGATGGGTAGAAAAAAAAATTCAGGTAGTCTCCTCTAGCGATACTACCGCGGGTTATTAATGTAGGATTACTTATCGTTGCTTACCTCTTTTGTATGTATATATGTGTTATGTATATATGTATCTATATATACGTATGTACGCATGAATATATATATATATATATATATATATATATATATATATATATATATATATGTGTGTGTGTGTGTGTGTGTGTGTGAGTCAAAATTTTGACGCATTTTGGTACATTTCTGTTTCACTGTTCACTGCTTGCCCAAGCGATACAGACTGAGTTTGGTGCACTGCCAAAATTACATCTCGCGAAGCAGGACATCTAAAATTTTGCCTGCCGGAGGACCGTTATGGAGGAACGTAATCCTACGTTAAAAATTTCATGCGTTTATTGCGTATAATTCTTATAATCTATACTATATAAAACAGTTCCGTAACTGACCGATTCACTGACTGACATAGAACGCACAGATCAAACTGCTGGACCTTAAGGGCTGGAATTTTGCATGGCGATTCTTGTTATAGTGTAGGGGTGCACTAAGAAAGATTTTTGAAAAATTCTTCTTAGATTTTTTAAAATTAAATTTTTAAGCTGTTTTACCAACTTTTTTAAAGTTTGCATTTAAAATAATAATTTGAGGGTTATAAAATTTGTATCACGCGAAAGATCATAATATTTCTTTTAAAATTAAGTCTTTTTCGAATCTTTAGCTCCATTTTCTGATTTATGGTGAATTTTTGAAGATTAATTTTTAGAATTTAATTTATTAAATGCTGGTCACGTGATTTCTTTTTCTGGTACTTTAAATTAATTTATCGTCACACGCATGATAACGAAATAGACAAAAAAATATTTTTTTTCTTGTTAATGCGGCCGACGATTGGGCATTATCCAAAAAAATATTAAAATACAGTAAAAGATATGTTCCTCAAACTGTACTATATTCTTTAGTATGTCCAATTAGATTTAGTTTGAATTATTTTCTTCTACATTATTTTGTCTATAAAAATATCCGTTACGATTTTTTTATAAATATTTATTTTTGTTTTTTACATCAATTGCATACATTGATCGGTGTATTTATTATAAATATATTTATACATATTTTTGGCATTAATTGCATACATTGACCGTTGTATTTAATTTGAATATACTCCGTAGCGCAGTATGGGTTTTCAGCTAGTTTATCATACATACAAAACAGAATATTTATCAGAAAATGAAAAAAAAAAAAATTTAAATATTGCGTTTTTGACTGGCGATAGATAACTCGCGATATCTTTCTAAATGTATTAAAATTAATAAAAATTATTAAAGATCTAAATTTATTAAAATTATAGTGATTCCTAATAATTTGCACCGAAAATATTTACACTTACTTATCTTAATGAAAAATCTTTATACGTCTTTCAAAATGAAAATGTCTGTGAAAACCGTCGGCTATTAAAATAAATTGCATTAAAGATAAAATTATTCTCCTTGAGTAAAGTTTGATTAATACGATCAAAAAGAAATTAAAGTATGCTTTATGGATTATCTATCAAAAGAATAAAAATAGTAATTCAAAAAACTTGTTTATTTTCTGGACGGAAGAGTTTTCTTTCTTATAGAAATCGTAATTAAATTTTAAAAATAATCTTAACATAATAGACTCAGAGCTCAGAAAACCAATCATTTGATTCAGATCTTGAGAGGAGTATTAAGGTTACCTGGCAGGTGCTAAAAATTTTAAATGAGTGCACAGAACTTTTTTTGCCCATCGAAATGCACAGATAAATGTTTGTATAGCTTTGCACAAAAGTGTTTTTGATGATAAATGTGGAAATATTTTCCTTAGAAAACACTCTAGTTAAATATTCTGTATAGAAAAATTAAATCTACTGTAAATTACTTCAATTTTGGTTAAGTAACTGGAGTTAACTACTTTAGTTTAAGTTAACCTTTAGCTTAAGGGCCCATTTTCCGATTCCGTCTTTAGAACGTGAAATTCCATACCCCTTTGTACGAACGGCCATTAAGGACGTATATATATATATATATATATATATATATATATATATATATATATATATATATATATATATATATATATATATATATTAATATACATATATATGTATGTATATATATATATATATATATATATATACATACATATATATATTCATATATATATATATATATATATATATATATATATATATTCATTCTTAGGCCCGTATTCTTGGGATACATGCTATCCCACCCCGTAAGGAAAAGGTTAAGTAACTAAAGTTAACTACTTCAGTTTAAGTGCGGGTTAACTCACTGCATTTGTATCCTGATTATGCTCAGGTCCTTGTTTTCGAACGTCGAAAGTCATGTCAGACATCCCCGTGTCCATTAGTTTCCGTGAATTTTCAGGTACAAATGCATCTTAATCCATAGAATAAATGACTCTCAGACATTTCTCTTAGATGTAGGAAATGTCAAGGGGAAAAAATAGCATTTTTTGAGATTCACATCGTAGTTTGAAATCAAATACTTCTTTCCATAACATATTTATTTTTATTCATTACCGTAAGATGGGGTTACTTTGTGACGGATTTTAAGTTTTTTCTGTGCCAGCCAATTAGTTTTAAAAGCAGCCCAAAACATACAATTGCAAAACATTTGTAAGGTTTACATAAGATTCGATTCACAACAATCGAACTTTTAAGTCAATAAATCTAAAGAAGCCGCTTAAGATATGCTAATTGCGGCATAATGCTAATTGCGGTTGGTATAAATACCAAGCAGCTAGATTAAAGACTAGTGCGTCTTTCGCGACGGAGCACCCAATGTGTCGAACAGTCCATCTGAATTTAGAGGTGGTATACGTTAGGTTGTAGGGTGGCGCCATCTATTCGCAATTCTACGATTCACTTGCCGACGGGGGACTCAATGCGTGGCACCCGACGGGACACCCAATTTCTGTATATCTCCACAAGTACCTTGCAGCATTTTTAAGTGCCCCGTCGGCAAGTGAATCGTAGAATAGCGAATAGATGGCACCACCCTACAACCTAACGTATCCCACCTCTAAATTCAAATGGACTGTTCCACGCATTGGGTGCCCCGTCGCGAAAGACGCGCTAGTGATTAAAGAAGATAGAAACGAAAGTAAGGAGCTAGGAAGGGTCGAAGGAAGCGAAAGGAAGTGAAAGGAATTTGCGAGCAGCCGCTCGAGGCGTTTTAGCTAGGTTGATGCTAACCTACGCGAGTTCATGTTAGACGAAAGTTATTTAGCTTTCTGTGGCCTAAAGTTTACAAGGCAGCTCTGCTGGTTGACTTTTCAAAGTATCTGTGAGTATTGCAAAGAGTATTTTTCTTGAATGATTAGTTATACAAGTGAATATATAGAATTTTATTTCCCTTGCATGAATGCTATATATATCTCGTACTAGTAGTATGCATGCTTGATGTTGAAAAGCAAAATATATATGTGCAAATATTTAAATAAACATTTTTGTTATGTAAGAACTGTGCTTGAATGAAATTATTTAGAGTGCCACGTCAAGATATACATACCCGAAGTTAGATTGAAGTGCAAATTCTATATACATTGGTACATCCTTTCCTTACGTAGTAATGTATTGCGCTAACTCGGATCTTTAATTACCTTTGAAAAATTATAGCTAAAATGTGTAACAATGTTGCCCCGCCGAGTGGGGCTACTTTGTAACATCTGTGATTTCTTCTTGAAATCCAAGAGGAAAATTTACTTGACACATAGTTAGACAGTAAAACACTTAACAAAAGCTTCATACATAATTAAATTATACACAACTATTACAAATATTGGATAGCTTTATCTATATCGTTGCCACCAAAGAAACCTCGGGTGCCCAGGGCAGCCATCAGTTCTTTGAGAAGAGGAGGAAATTCGTATTTCGGCACATTCTGCTACTTCGGGTAGTTTTTTTCCAGATATCAATACTTCTTTCTCTCCGGTGGTACTTTAGAGGACAGAAAAATGCAACAGCGAGCGGCTGGAGGAGGTGGGTCGACTTTGTGGGTTATTTTGTGACAGTGTCAATGTGTCACAAAGTAACTCCCTCACCTTTTGATATTTAGGTTATGTTCTAATATTTCTCGGAAATATCACTACACAAAAGTGATATTGCTCCAAAATCTAACAAACATATTGACAATAAGAAATAATTACCCGTGGTAGTTGGTTGTATAAGGTGTTAGTCTTCAGTACACAAAGTTTCCGAAGTTTGAGTCAATACCTTGACAACGGGTTTGATCAAGGAGAGAAAAATAAATCTTAATGGAGAGATAATCAAAGATTAAAGAGAAATAGCCCTTTCGGCTTAGCTGATAAAATGAAGATTATTTCCCATTCGGTAGAGCAATCTTCTCTAAGACCTTGTGTCAGCCCGATTGAGGACCTATCCGGAGTTCACTTCCACACTGAACTTATGTCCGACACTAACAAGAACTCAGATGCTCCCGATTACCTAAGACAGTTGGCCCTAGAGGTCATAGGTGGCATTCTCAGTGATGCCATGTTGATTTACACAGATGGCAGTAAAGACGAGTTGAATCACACTGGGAGTGGTGTCTTTATCGAGAATCTTTCTGTCCGGCTTTCCAGACGCAACCCAGAAAACTGCTCCGTTTTCAGAAGCGAATTAATCGCCATAAATGAAGGGTTAAAGTCCATCCTCCATGACACTAATAGTAGTGACATTTGGATCCTTACTGATAGCCGTAGCTCGATTCAGTACTTACAGGATTGGAATAGTGTGTGCGATCTTGTGGGTAGGCAAATTGTCACTAATCTTAAAATTCTAGCCAAGGGTAGGGATGTCCACTTTCAGTGGATTCCCTCCCATGTTAATATCCAAGGCAACGAAGTTGCAGATATCCTGGCTAAAAGTGGTTGTTCCGAGCCTCCCAACGAGGATTACACGCTAACATATAAAGAGTTTTTCTCTATAAAGAAAAAACAAGACAGGCAAGTCTGGCTCACCCCTCCCACCCATCCCTGGTTAAGCAGGAAGACCCCGGGAGGCGCGTTAGAATTTGGGGGTGAACGACATGATCAAACGGCCGCCTCAAGACTAATAAGTGGGCATCTGAGAGGCATGACATTCGAATCTGGACGCAGGGTCTTTTCGTTGTGCACGAAATGCAATCTGAGGCCGGCTTCCCCCGATCACATCTTGGAATGTTTGGGGTTCACTCTAGTGGATTTTTGCGCCGATCCAGTTCTGGTGCTTGACTTCGCTAGGGTTCATGGCATCATAGATCTGATTTAGATGCTGCTAGATCTAGAGGGATTGAAAACAACAACAACAACAACGGGTTTAAACAATACACTGGCCAGCGAAGTCAACTGGCGCGCAGAATCTTCGGACACTCGACACTACGTGTCCCTTTATGTAGGACAAGCTGTTGGCGCTGTTTTTTGCCTGCCCGGCATGAAGGGCGCTGCGCAAGATCCGAAATACGAATTAATTACATTGTGACCCAAAGTTACCCCTGCAGTCACAAAGTCAACCCCTGCAGTCAAAGACTTACGGTACTTTATACAGTGATGCTTGAAAATTAATCATTATTTTAGTTGTGGAATGTTATTTATGCTAATCAAAATGAGTTTTTTGAAACCGCAGTTAAACTATTTACATGACTTGCATGCCTCTCATGTATAGAGATGTTAAATTATTACTGGTTCAACGTAGACTCAAAATATGTACTTCTGTGAGTTATACTTATGTAGTCTCTTCGTGAAATTATTTTCAGTACTCCTGATGTTTATGCTTATTTCTTTGTTAAAGAAACTTGGATGTTTTTAACGGCAGGGTAATACGTTGCCGGGTGCTTTTAAATTCTCAGCAGTGCAAACTTTACACGAAGTTTTGATAACCAATGTTACGTTTACCTTTGGACTTAGTGGTTTAATAGAATATTTTAAAAACACCAAATAGGAACTGGGCAAATTAAAATACTTTTGGACCAAGAAAATGAACATATTCAGCAACACATTTCCTACGAAATTGCTTCTACTCCTAAATTTATCTTCGCTTTACAAAATAAGTTGTTTTACAGTTTTTTTACTGTAAATTTTGAAAGTGTGAAACACGTTGTTAGGTAGTATGATTTTCTACCGTTAATGCAGTGCGCGTTAACGCAGTGATCTAACTTGAACCTATTCCTTGAGGGATTATTTGATTTATTTTAAAGAAAGCGTTCCGACAAGTAATCTGGTTTTTTTTTTTTCATTGGATTTCTATTTTTTATTGGTCCTATGGAGGGAAGGTGTCAGAATACAAGCTACACCGTGCTATTAATGCGCCATTACATTCTATTTTTCCATTCTTCCATATTCTATTTTTCCATAAGTACTGCAGTTTCACATGAACATTTGGGTACATAATAAAGATGATAATGAATGCGCAGTTTTATGAACTATTCTTAAAGTATTTTTGAATAGTTAATTCGCAAATGAGTTTATAATTCATTTTAAAATGTTAACACATACATCATGCAGTCATTTCCTTATTAAATGATCCCAGACAGCAATTTTCTCAACTTCTCAGTAAAATTTCCCTTAACGAATGCTGAATATTTTTGAAAGTATGTGCAACTTGCTTCTTCGAAAATATACGACAAGAAAATAATCGATCTCGTTAAAGTCTGCTAGAAAATCGCTTTTCTTTGCGAAACTCCACCCGTAAGGCATTTAATCTAACGGTGGCACGAGACACCGTATAATTTAATAGCTCTTAATCATTCATCTATCACATGCGTAACAAGAAACTTTCATTTAGATATCCATCAGTCTTTCTTCATTATTCTAACAGGATGCTGGGAAGTAAGTTCAAGCCAAAATCAGAACACTTCCAAACAGAATTAGAATTTACTTTAACCTTTAGCTTACGGGGCTAATTTTTCCGATTCTCTCTTTAGAATTTCATATTCCCTTTGTAAGAAGGCTATTAAGAGGATATATATATATATATATATATATATATATATATATATATATATATATATATATATATATATATATGTGTGTGTGTATATATATATATATATATATATATATAAATATATATATGTATATATATGTATATATATATATATATATATATACATAAATGTATATATATATATATGTATATATATATATATATATATATATATATATATATATATATATATATATATATATATATATATATATATTCATTCTTGGACCCGTATTCTTGGGATACATGCTATCCCACCCCGTAAGGAAAGGGTTAATTAATATCCTGGATCAATTAAAATAAGAATTTTTCATTTTTTCTATTCAAAATATGTTAGTACATGACTCGCTTGATTTTTCATATTTTGAAATTTTTTCGTCTGGTGTTTATCCAAGTTCAACAAAGGGACTGGTGAAAAAAAATATTCAGTTCAGTGCAAGTTTTTATTTTGACCCTATTTTACGTCGTTTCAATATTAACTAAAAGCTGAAACATTCACGCTTAATTTACTCATGTGTCCGATTGTTTCAGAGGCTTTTGTTGCAACAGTTTTAGTAAAAAAGACCAACGATAAATTTTGTTCTCATTTAGTTGAAACTTAAGTATGACACGTTAGGTTTGGTGCGCTACGGTGATTTTTGCTACACGAGGGATAATTAGACCGAGACCTACTGCTTAAAGCCGATTCCAAACGGCTACAAACATCCCTGCTAAGAGTGGGATTCGAACCCACAGACTTTGGTACCGAATGGCAGCGCCCTAGCCATTCGACCATCATCCGGCCATTTCACGTTAGGAAAATGATGACTTCTGACAGTCACTGACACTGAAAATGACGGACCAACAGTTCATAATATTTAACACGTTATCTAATGGAAACAATTAATCAGACGAATTTTATATAACGCATAATTATATTTTAGAACATATAGAATCCAACTTTCAAAGTAGTGTTCATATCTCATTTGCTAAATATACTAAAATTATACGTATAAAATATTCGTTAAATATTTGTAAAATACCCTCACTGTCAAGACATTTAACATATAGGGAAAACTGTAAATTAACTCAAATACAATAAATAAATGTATTAACGCGACATTGATATAATACACCGAAGATAATAATACACTGTTTGACAATTGCTAAGGTACAACTGGTTTTTTTCAAACTAGCGTTTCCGACAGCAGACCAATCACAGTAAAATGAAATGCAGAGAGCGTAATAGGGCAGGGCCTGTTATCTGTATAAAAGGCAGTGCACAAAAACTCTTTATTCATTCGAAAGTTCATGCAGTTAGGTATTTGACGAAAATAGCGCCGTGGATTGTTGGAAGTTATTTCTGTGAAAATCAGTGTGATGTGGCAATAATTAAGTGCAAAATGTTTGCAAGACGTCATTGGAGTGCGTACGATCGTGGACGATCAGTTGGACGAGTAATGGGAGTGGCAAAAAGTTTCATATAGCGATTAAAAAAGGCCACTGAAGGTGGAAATGCTATGCGAAAGCATGCCGATGGTTGTGGAAGGAACACCGCACCTCAAGAGGATCGATATGTATCCCTAGTGGCTAAAAGGAACAGACATCTCACTCCTAGTCTGACAGCTGCAGACCTTGAAACCGCTACCGGTACAAATGAATCAGCCAGAACCATTTGTAGGCGATTAAACCATGTTGGTTTGTATGCAATGTTGGTTGCTGTTCAATGCATCCCACTTTAACCAAGCCGTCGTCAAGGAAGATTACGTTGGTGTAAGGAACATATTGGTTGGGGGTCAGCAAGAGTGGTCCACAGTGTTATTCTCTGATGAATCCCGTTTCACTGTGACAAGTGATTCTGGCCACCAGTTAGTGTGGAGAGAGAGAGGAACACGTTATGCACTACAGAATGTTCAGGAACGTCAACGGTATGGCCAAGGCTTGATGGTGTGGGCAGGCATTATGCACAATGGCAAAATACAGCTTCACATATTTGAGCGAGGTACCGTTACATCGCAGCGGTATTGCAGAGAGATTCTGGATTATGTTCATCCTTTTAGGGGTGCGGTAGGTCCAGATTTCCTGTTTATGGACGACAATGCCCGCCCACACAGGACCGCTAAAGTATCGGACACACTAGAAAGTGAAAATATTGAGCGTATGACATGGCCTGCTTACTCTCTTGACCTAAATCCTATAGAGCATGCCTGGGATGCTCTTGGCAGACGTGTTTCTCAAAGAAATCACCCTCCCGGAACCATGCAAGAACTGAAAATCGCCTTGAGAGAGGAGTGGGACAATATACCCCAAGGACTCCTCAATACTTTAGTAGACAACATGAAAAACAGATGCAAAATGTGTACTAGTGTCCGAGGAGGTCACACACCTTACTAAGGTACTCATAACTGTTTCATTCTGGCAGGAAGATCCATTTTTCGTGGCTGTTTGGAAATGCTCCAAAGATTTTTTTTTGTTTTGTTTTTCGTTTTCTTCTTTTTCCATGTAGCGAAATGTGTACTATTTTGCATAATAAATAATGCACAGTATCTCTACTAAATATGCACGAAGTTTCATTTCTGCAATCAACGTCTATTATGAAATGTTCCGAAAAATGTGACTGTTCCTTAGCAATTGTCAAGCAGTGTACTATTAAGTATATAAACCTACAGCTGTTATAAATTTCCATCTATCTATCACTTGTGTTACTAAAGTTCCCGTGTTCTATATGCGTTATCAGTTTTCCACAAAATTACTTGGCTGCTTAATCATTCAAAATATCATGCAATGAAATGAATCTGTTACTTTATATTATACTATATAATGCAAGATGGTATTATCTTTCAGGTTATAAAATAAAACTGAATATCACCTTTCAATGACACTAGACAATCTTGATTTCTTTCCTTCTTATCATATATTCTTATATTACCATTATTTAGGCATGGAAGATTATGGCTACTGGAGATTATGATTAAAAAAATAAACAACTCTCTTTGATTAATCCTGAATAGTAAGCAG
This sequence comes from Dolomedes plantarius, assembly GCA_907164885.2. Classification (NCBI taxonomy): domain Eukaryota; kingdom Metazoa; phylum Arthropoda; class Arachnida; order Araneae; family Dolomedidae; genus Dolomedes; species Dolomedes plantarius. The sequence goes on from OU015493.1 coordinate 205,347,445, forward strand.
CTGTATTATGTAAATCCTTTGAGAGCGTAGTTTTGCGCAATCTCTTATATAAAGGAATGTGACAAGAAAAGCTTTTCAATTTTTCTCTATATTCTGAAAAATTGCATGGCTATCCCTGTGTATGCCTAATTTTGGTTTTCCTTTGCACATTTTACAAGTCTAAGTCCAAAAACCTTGAATGTTTGGAATTCTTTTTTTCAGTCGTAAAAAGATACACTGTCTAAGGATAATCTCTACGATGAGGCATTGTTCACATCCAATATTGCACTGAATGAAATTTTTTTTAAAGAAGCGTCTCAATATTTTATTAAAACCTTCACAAGAATGAAAGCCGTAAATATTCCCGAATACACACTTCCAAGGATTCAAAACAATTTTCCTTCCAGACGCAAGGAATTTAAGGGAATATAAACCCTGTCGTCATTAATTCAACTATTATTAGTAATCAAACAATGAGTTTTACGTTCGGTTGGGTACAATAAATCAACTTAATTAAAACCTGTCGCCTGACTCACACTTAGAATTAAGTTTCTGGGAGGGAAATTTCCTTAATTTCAATTTAATAGGTGATTTAATTTGTACTTATAGGACTAGAGCCATTTCAGCCACATTCCCCCCCCCCCAACAATGCCATATTGTATTCCATTACTCATGAAATACAATATGGAATTGTCTGGGGTATGTCAAGAGAAATATTTTATAAATTTCAGTTTTTACTTCTGAGGACGAAAGAAACGCTTCTATAATAATTTATTTTAAATATTAAAAAGATTGTTTTTGAAATACATCATAAAATAAAATATATTAGACTTATTATTTACATACATATATAAATATACAGGGCGTTTTTCTGGGGGTACGCGGGGATAAGGTGTTTTCCCACCTTTCTTTTAAGTATTATTTTAGCTTAACTTGACCGAAATTTTTAGAAACTTACGAATTAATTGTTAGTAAAAAACAAATTTTTTTTTAATTACGTATTTTAACGTAGGTTTACTTTCCTCCATAACGTGAAAGCAAAATTTCAGACGTCCGTGGTCACGAGTTATAATTTTGGTAGCACGCCAAACACAGTTTGTATCGCTTGGGCAAGCAGTAAACAGTTAAACAGAAAAGTACCAAAATGCGCCAAAAAAGAGAGGTAAACATCGATAAGTAATCCTACGTTAATAACCCAAGGTAGTTTCGTTAGAAGAAACTAATTGAAACTTCTTTTAGTTCCTTGTGACGTGACGTATGAAAACACGGTACTAAAAATACTCACCTTTATTTGAGAAAGCACCGTATACCCACCTATTTTTTTAGAAAAAAAGCACTGTATATATATATATATATATATATATATATATATATATATATATATATATATATATATATATATATATGTATGTATATGTATAATATATATATATATATATATATATATATATATATGTATAATATATATATATATATATATATATATATATATAATTAAAATAATGTGAAACACATTTTATATTTATATGTGTGTGTGTGCATGCATGTTCACACACACACGCGCGTATATATATATATATATATATATATATATATATATATGCAAAAGGTATCCTAAGGGTACTTGAGGGATGCCTGTAGGGTATCATCCAAATAATGGAATAACTGACCGTTTCGGCAGGACTTTTTACTTATATACCTGTTGACCAACTTTGGCTTGATACACAGCAAGAATTCGACTTGACGATTCGACGTAACGATTATCTTGTGACTAGAGTAATATAAATCGCATACATGAGATATAACTACCATTCATCCTGCAACACGTGTCCTAATTTTTCCAGCCATGTTGGAGGAAAAAAAGGAGATAGAATATTTTTCCCGAAATGCTCCCACAAATATTCTGTAACGTTAACACCAGGTGCTTAAAGATGGCAGGATAGATTCTCTAGCTCATCCTCGCGGTCTTCAAATCACATGTGGACACGTTCCCCACAATTCACGGATGTGTCCTCTACTTAAATACACGCATGGTCATAAAGAATAATTCCAGAACCTTAGGATGCATGTAGTCCTCCAAAGAGGTAGACTCCCGGTGTCAAGGACTACTGGAGAACAGTTAACCCGAGAGTAGTCGCGCCTTTTTTTACAACGGTACTAGTCGCGATCGGTCGATTTGCCGCCGTTACCAGTTGGCAGAAAAGAGCGTTGAAATTTGTTGGTTTTTCTAGATGATCGGAAACGGAGAACATAGAGAAAAAATTATTGATTGAATTTTTTTTACAGTGTACATCAATAATTTATTTAATTAAAATAAATATTCAATTGTATGTTTGAAAGCACTCTATTAATATTTCAGTTAATGTTTATGTAATAATATTTATTAAAATAATAAAAATAGGAGGAAAATTTCTCTGAAATTTAAATATGCAGTTTTCAAATCAAACAGTTTTAATGCTTCCTGAACCGTTAAAAAGTTTTATAAACTTAGAAGCTTTGTATCGAAATATTTTGTTGTTTTATACATTTTTTCATTGAGAAAATACCACGACCAAAACGTTCTCGCGTTGCTAAGAAACATGTGTTGAAGAGATGGCAGACAAATGTAAACAGTAATTCTAAAACTCATCCTTCTGCAGATACAAGTGTGAGAATTCAGAATATAAATGTTTTGAAAACAGATATTGTGGATACTTCTTACATTCACATATATCTGCTGCATCAAAATATATTTTTGCTGATAGTGAAAACTTTAATAATTTATTTACAATTTGCTGTGCAGCTCTTGTTATAGTGCATCTTGAAACTTTGTAGAAAGCTGGTTATTTTTAATTTGTATTATTTATTATCAATATTTTGTATAAGTGTATTGTCTTTACAACTTTTAGGAAAATATTAGCTAAATATCAGCTAATCTGTCATTGTCGTTTAACATTGCTATTGATATTGTGCAGAAATATATTTGAATAAGAAAATATATATTCTATTATTGAGTTAAAATTATGTTTTAGTACATCTTATAAGTGGGGAATAACATATAAAAAAAATTAGAGCTCTACAAACATTTTTAGTTTTTGTTTTTTGCCTTTACAAACTTTAAATGCATTTTTCTCAGACTTTTATTTTTGTTGATGTTAGTGTTTGCTATTCCCTAAAGATTTTTTTATTTTGAAGATAGAGTCTTGAAATTTTTTGTACACACTTATATATATATGTACTACAATAATTAGTATTGTATTAGATCTGAGGGTTATAGTTATATTTTTTTTGAAATGTCGAAGTTAATATTTCCAAATTTTTCGTGTTTTTTTCAGGTTTTGCTACAAAATGTTTTTTTAAAAATTTAAATAAAAGTTACATCTTTAATTCCATACTAACTTTTGTTCCCAATAATCCAATGAATATAAATCACTTAAAATAACTAAAAAATATTGAAAATTAAAAATGTTATAAAAGTTTTAAAAAACTTCAAAATTTAAGGGACATACTAAAAATAGTCAGATGGTCTATTAGCAAAAGAGCAGAAAGAAAGACAGACTAAAGTCTACTGATCACGGGAAGTTTCTTTCAATCCACGATTCAAAGAAACTTCCCTCCCCAGGAATTCTTGGAATAAAAGGGGGGAAAATGAGCTACGTCAGTGCTCGTACAACGGTCATTCAGACCGATAACAACTTTAGAATGCAATAAAATTCTAAGAAAACACAGGAATGACTTGCAATTTTACTACACAACAGGGCTAACAGTCAAGGTCAGGGCAGCTACGAGGAGTTTCTTCATTGTACCTTTAAGGGGAGATGGGTTACAGAAAGATAACTGTTTTCGGCGGCAAAAAGACCGACGCGCGACTACTCCCGGATTAAGGGTCATCGGGAAACGATATAGCGTTCCACTACATCACAAAGACACTATTACGATTGAATGTCAATACGAAGCAATTGGAAAGGTATGCTTCGGAAACTTTTCGCAGAACGTATACTTTTCCAGTGGTAAAAAAAAACGTGAAGCTCGATTTATCTGACTAGATGATACGTTGTCAATTATTCGACTTCTAATTTTCAGAATATTTTCACCATTTGATACATAATCTCACTTTAGAGTCAGTAATGAAGGACTTCTGGACTGAAGCACTACCATAAATACCAGGTTTATGCAGCTCCTGACAAAAAGTTTTAACTGAAACGGGATCAATAGGAATTGTATTCCTCCCTGCTGTTATTCCCCGTACTGTATTCTTGGGTTTCCCTCATACAATTTCCGCCATTTCCTCACTAGTACACACACACACACACACACACACACACACACACACACACACATATATATATATATATATATATATATATATATATACAGTGGACGCTCGTTAATTCGAACTCGGTTAATTCGAACCCCCAAAGGCCCCCAAAAACTTGTATTGAAGTTAATGTTAAAAATATCTCATTAATTCGAACTAAATTTTTATCACTTCGGTTAATTCGAACTAAAAATTTGACAAAAAAATTCTTTTTCCTCGTTTAATGGAGAAAATACACACTGAATTTATTATTTTGTGTGTCAAAATTTCTTTTCTGTGTAAAGAGGCGCATGCCTGCATTCCTAGACTATTGCATGTCCGCTAAACGTTATTAGCTATTGTCCGTCTTATTAGTGCTAAACGCTAAAAGCAATTTTCCTTTATTTGGATCGATTTTCTTAGAATTTCAGAAAAACTGGTCTTTACTACAGATTCTAGGGAGCTGCGTCAGTTATAACTGCAGTGCAGACAAGTTAATGTGGTCTGGTTTTTCTTCTTCATTGTGTGGTGTGAACGTGTAAAAATTCAGGATGTCTACACGTGGAAAGTACAAAACCCTAACTTTGGAGACAAAGGTAGAAATTTTAAATAAAATAGAGAATGGCGAATGTAAAACAAAGTTAGCATCTGACTATGGAATTAAAAAAATGCCTTGTCAACTAATTTGAAAAACAAGGAGTAAATTTTAGATTCTTGGTAAAAATCTAAATTTGCTAGAGGAAGGAAACGCATGGGAAATGCGTCCCAAGAAGTTCTAGAAAGAGCTGTACTGCTATGGTTCCAGGATGTTAGATCTCGAAATTTTCCGATAAATGGACCCCTAGTGCTGACGAAGGCTGATGAATTGGCAAGTCGAATGGGTATTGAAGATTTTAAATGCAGTGATGGATGGCTTTCTAGATTTAAGTCAAGTCAAAATATTTCTTATCAAACTGTATGTGGCGAAAGCTCTGATGTAAACGAAGACGTATGCACTAATTTGGGTAGGAAACTGCAAGGGCTTTTTTCTACTTACCTGCCGAAAGATATTTTTAATGCTGCCATAATGGACAAAGCCATAATGGACTCTATTAAAACTCTGAAAGGATTTATTCAGATGGAACCTTCCTCTGAAAACGAATTGAAATGTTTACTTCAAATCGAGAAGCTGGCTGAACAATGTAGGCATCATAAACAGAACCAAACATCCATTTTACAGTTTTTCCCCAAAGTGTAATTCATATTTTTAATAACAGCTTACTTTATACTGCATATCTTCTTCTTCATTTTATGATTAAGGTAAGTCTGTATTGCTTTTTAATATGTTTAACTTTAGATAACATAGTATAATATATTTTCTAGGGTTATACGTACTAGGAGAGTTTCTTCTTCAGTGATACACATTTAAAATTATATATTTTCTCTTAACATCGGATAATTCGAATTTCGGATAATTCGAACATTTTTCTGAGAACCTTCGGGTTCGAATTAACGAGCGTCCACTGTATATATATATATATATATATATATATATTTATGTGTGTGTGTGTGTGTAAGTAAGTAAGAAAGTAACATCACGCACATACTTTTATCGTAGAAAAGGGTAGACAAAACCGGAGTGGAGAACATCAATAATCACCCGATAAAAACACAGGAACACGTTGAACAGCTGAACTACTTTATTCCCTGGATTTAAACTTCAAGACGGCGACATGGAAGAGATGCACAATACAAAACGACTTGACACAAACTGACACTGACGACATGGACGCAAATAAGCCAGCCACCGAAATCTTCTATCGGGGCTTATGAATACAGATTTTACATTGTAGAGTTGTCGGAAGCAGTCCGCGGGCAAGGGACAGAGGGACAAGCAAAGGGGTAACGAAGCAGAGAGAAGAAAATCCGGGCAAAACCTTGCTGTGGTTTAAATAATCTTCATGACGTCGCTGTCACATGACCGTTACACTCCGCACCCGTTGGCCAGGCCAGTTTTCTAGGCTCAGCGTCCCGTGGCATGTTATATCAGTTTTGGTGCCCACGAGACTGGGGGTTAAGGGAAGATATATTAATTGCCTACTTTTATAATTAGGATACTCTCAACCCTTTGATCTTAAAACGAAAATAGCTTGCTTACGCCCAGGAAATTTTAAAGGGAATTAAAACGAATTTTGAATTTGGAAAAGGTTTTTGGTTTTGTATGTTATATATATATATATATATATATATATATACAAAATAAACCAATCATAGGCCTCCAAACGATTAGCAATAAAATTTTTAACGCCTATGATTGGTTTATTTTCGTCTCAACGTCATCTTTCCCTTACCGCTACGCAACGGACTCCTATGTGAACAGGCCCTGAGGGTATCCCTATGGGGGGTACTTGTTCATCAGCATTGGCTGATTTTTTTCTACACACGTATGAACAGGGGGTTATGCTATGTAATGAGTTGATGATGTATTAGTGATTTATTTAGAAGAAGCAAATGCAATTGATTTTGGTTTTTATCCTATTTATTTAAAACTCATGGAAACGAAACATAATAGTGATGGCAGCATTGACTTTTTAGACATTAATTTAAACATATCAAATGGTGTAATTGTTTACAGAATTTATGGTAAACGTGATGCTTTCCCTTTTGAAGTTAACAAATTAATTAATTGGCAATCTGCTCTTCACATCTCTATTTATCGAAATATTATCATAAACCAATTACATCGCTATGATTACTTATATAGCAATAACAACGAAGAAATGTCACAAGTGTCTTGCTTTATTAAGTACACATTGAAAAGTGGATATCCCTATAGGTTTGTACGTAGGGAAATATGTGATTCTCTTAATTTAACTTACGATGAGTACAAAAGTTTGGTTATTGATGTTGTTGGTAGTGATGTACGCTAGGTTTTTTGTCTATTTCATCTTTCCGGTCCCATCTGTGGTCGACCGCTACTTGGTTTCACGATGTCCTGGCTAGCTGGGAGTGTTTGCTATAGCAAGAAAACATGTTCAACCAGGGACGAGGGGTCACAACCCCCCTCGGACAATTTTTGGACATCGCTACAATCCATATCTTTTTGTATTTGTTTATGATAGCTATATATATATATATATATATATATATATATATATACCCAACAAACACAGAGGCATCGGGCCGGGGTCGGAAGGTTCCGGCTAGCCGATTTCTCCATTGCCGGGCCGGCGCATTAGGTCAGTATCGTTTCCGTCACGGTCGTGTCCTCTCGCCCGCGACTACCCCGTCGAGTTCTGGGCCGCTTCCGGTAGGAATAGAGCCATCGTTCATCCGACTACGAACCGTCAGACAGCCGCGACGAAGCCATCAATGTGGATAGAAAGCCGTCGCGTAACCGGAGGTTGACGGGCCGGTTACGGGAGCAATAATTGGTGCCGACAGGCCGTCAAGTACCCATCTCGCAGCCAGCAAAGCGCCGTGAATCAGGGCAACTCGCCAGTAGTGAGCCGGAATCGGAATACCGGCAGATTTTCAAAGTTTTTCGTAGAACCCTTTCTTTCACATGCTTTTTATTTTTATTAATGAGATTGTTTTTAACCTTTATATATAATATGATCTGATATCTACCCTTTCACTTTATTTTTTTTCTGGCTCTCCATGTATAACTAGTATTGATATTTTTAACTGTTCCCCTTTTCTCGTGTATTTTCAGGTAATAGTAAATATTAATCTCTGCTATTACCTAAAATTTTTATTCAGAATAATTCCTGAAAATCAGGAATTACCCGATTATATAATCTTAATTTATATAATTTATTTGAAAATGATTAAAAATTAAAATTGAATGTAGTTCAATGTTTTATGAATTTTATTCAGTCTTTTTTTTTAGTAGTTGACAAGTGAAAAAAATGTTTCATTGTTTTGCATATCAAAGAGTGATTCGTTGTTAAATCTTAGCTGTTCATGAAATATCTTTTTTGAGACATCTTCAAATAGGTCTTGAAAAGTTTATTCTTCGGAAATAAAAAATAATAATATTCTGTCATCCTACAGTCTTATCATATTGCTGAATATGATAAGACTGAAAATTAAACATACCTTTCGGTCATTGTCCAATGATGGTATATTTAAAAAAATGTTGAAAATAAAAAAAAATCCCACACAGTCGAGCAGCGGAGAGATAGCAGATGTGGTGTTTCTAATCCCTGGTGTAGGAACTCCCTGGTGTAGGAAACATTATAACTCCCTGGTGTAGGAAAGCATACACCGAGTCCAAGAGATCCCGCCGTAAAAGAGAATCACAGACAAAATCCTCCTTAACCGACAGCTGTCTCAAAGAGACGCCCATACATTCTGTGAGTAGAAGTGGGGAAAGAGCAATGACAAACAGAAAAAGATTTCTCCCCCTCCACGAATTTCATTCTACGGAGGTGTTCGCTTCTAAGTCCCGCCATGGCCGCAAATGTCCAACCTCGAAGTAGAAAAATAAGATAGCAACTGTGTCGAAATATAATTGGTATAAATAGCGTGCGCCAAAGTTTCGCCAAAGTTTCGCCAAAGACTTAGATGACGGAAAATCGCCAATCTGTGTACGTCATGATCGCACGCTCGCCAAACGTATTTTGTCAATAGATCGCTGAACTTATATTTATATGTGTAGTAATTTACACGAACATCGAAAAATTTAAAACAGTATTTTGGGGGGCTGGGACTGAAAAAAACTCTTCTGGAATAAAAGTCTTTTTGAGTCCATAGACACTTTTCTTTTATTAATTTTTATTTTTATTTTCTGGAAATATTTTTTATTTTAACTTTCAGCTTTCTTGTGATCAAAATGTTTATGCTTTAAAACAAATACTTAGATTTTGATTTTTCAGCTTCCATCAAAGAATTTTCAGCTACGGCTTAAAATACATGAAAAGTTAAATCAATTTTTTAGACTAAATTAGCCATGTTTCAGAATTTCAGTAATGTGAAATACTACTTTTCATGCGGGAAAAAAATCCTTTTATGTAGACGATCAGCTTAAAGCGTTAAAAATACATATTAGATAAAGATTAGGTTAGTAAAAAATTATAAAGATTTTTTTTTTCCCTGAGGCTTTGAAATTTCTTGTAACTTCTCGTTGAAAGCTTTTAATAGATGGCTCTCTGAACCCCTTGAAACGATTTAATGGATGCCACTGGCCTAATAATTTTTAAGAAACTTAGAATTAAATTTTCTCATTCTGGAATGTATACATGTGTAGGGGGGGACTACAGAATGCCTGAAAGAAATAGAAAGATGGGAAATATTTAGGTACATGAAAATGGAACGAATGACTATCGAACATGGGGACATCTATATCTGTCAAAATTTTCTAAATTATCTGCAAGTGTAAATAGCATCATTGTTCTTAATATATATTAAGCACATTTGCGACCGTTTCAAGTTAAAAAATCATTAAAAAAACTGCGTTCTTTACATGTTTATTTTTTATCAAAATGTTGTTGTATTGATATTAGGAGTTTAGATGTATAATTGAGATAGTCATTTTATTTAACTGGCATCTGTTTTTCGACTTAAAAATGGAGAATGAGTTTTTAAGTCTTACGTATTGACAAAAAGTTTCCCATTGTTTTAAAGGAGTGGGGGTGGGTAAGAAGAATACTTCTAATAAAATCATTCACCGATTTAACTTGCTTAGGCTTGACCTAGAGAAAAACTTTTTTAATGACTCATGCACAGTAATTAAACTCAGTGCCTCGATCATTTATTTTTTTTCAGCGTATCAGCGACTACGAAAGTATGTATTATAATTATTGTATGTTACCTAACTGCATATATTGATCTAATAAGTAAAGATAAATTTGAAGAGAATCACTATTCTTGGCTTGCACCAAAAACTATTAACTTTTGGAAATTTAAATAGTTACATTCATTAATTTTAAGGCCAAAAATCTTAAATAATATCTTACAAGTCCAGTTCTTAAAGAAATTAATTAATTTTTTACTCAAAAATGGATGGCTCACTATTATGATATTACAGATTTTTTTTCTTTTTCTTAAAAAAATATGATTTAAATTAAATCCATGAATAAAAATCTGGACGACCCATAAGACCTAATTTTTCAACCTTTACCCTGACGGACTGCCGAGCGAGGGCAACGCCCCCTTCTCACTTGAGGGGGTGTTGGCGAGAGAAAGCATTCCCCATATGTTTTAGATGCGAGGGAAGAAATTATTCGCCCCAATTCTGAGAAAAAAGGGGCCTTTACTTGCCACCTGCAAACAAAGAGTGTCCACACAAGGGGTTGGGCGGGAGAGAAAGAAAACTGGTATGTGAGAGACAAAGAATCTGCCCCTGAGTGGATAATAAACTCATGACAAAAAAAAACAGGCTGTCGAGAAAGCAAGCTGATCGTTTGATTTTACTGTTAGATTTTTAAGTTCGATTCCGGTATACGAGCAAACTGCTCAGGTGAAATTCGGATGAAATCCGACGAACAGGGAAATCTCTCCGTTAAAGACCATGAATGGTCTTAGTTGAATAATTATCTCAATAAATTATTACTGTTATTAATTAATATCGCTTAAAAGCCTTTTATTCCCGAATTTTCGCCTAAAAGTAGTAAAAAAATATTTTCGAATTTATTCGCATGCATTTCGTAAATACGAAAATTAAGTATCCCTACTAAGTATCCTACCTCATTGTACTCGGTGACAGTGATTAAGCATTATCAGAGACTAAATAGATGCCGATGTTTGGCACGTGAAAGAAAGTGCATTTCTTGTGGGCATTTCTCATGGGTGAATGGAACAGATTGTGTTTAAATTTTACCTCTGCGAAGCTATTAGTAATTTTTTTGAAAAAAATAAAATATTTATCTGAATCTGAATGTTTTTATCTGTTTATGAAAAATAATCAACAATGAGGAAAATATTGTTTTTCTTCTAACTTTAAATAATTAAGAAAATATTATATGACTGCAAAATTGTTATTCAAACTGAAACATGAAATTATCGTAAAAAGCATTTTTATTTTCATTAAACAAGTGCAGCTGTAAAGGTGAAGACTTGCATCGCAAACAAGATATACGCAGAATCCTTGTATGAAGAAAAAAATTAGTAAACTATCTATTTACTAGCACATTAAAAGCTACTAAAATACTCTCAACATTTACATACGTACAAACACACACTTTCTAATTTAATCTATGATGACATTTTTTTTTTATTTTTTTTTATTTTTTTTTTTTTTTATGAAGCGTTTTCGGAAAACTTGAATACCGTTCATATCAATGGGTGTTAGAACTTTACATCTACGTTGGTCAGCTATGTGAAATTTATTTGCAGTCAACAATATCCCCCTTGAAGTTCCCCTTGAGGTAATTGACATGGTTAGGCTCCCTGATGACGAGACCTGTCGGTTACCTCTGTTGTTTTATGGTTCAGTTCCGGCACTTATACAGAATCTTGCCGTTGGTGCGTGGATGCCCAGAGTGCTTGATTTCTGTTTGTTTTTTGTCTATTTTAGTATAATTTTTTATCTATATCTGTTGGATTATTTATTTGTTTTTTTCATTATGGGGATATGAAGCTTCTGCGCTATCCTTTATTGAAAATGTTTTCTTTGCAGGATATATTTTATGTTATAGTAATTTAGCAGTCTATGCTTAAATTTTAATTTTGTTTATTTCTATTATTTACTTTTTACGTTCTATACATCACTAGGTATAAAGTATGCGAATAAATACTGTTAAAAATGACGAATATGATTCAATGTAAATCAATATTTTAATAACAATATTTTGACTGTATAGAGCAGGGGTGGCCAAAGCGGCGACCGCGGTCGACTGGTAGACCGTGTAACTATTCCCAGTCGCCCGCCTGCCTAATATGTAATTGGTTGGGAATCAAAATGGATTTATTACTCTTTGTAAAAGTGATGATGATATTCCAAGTCTAACAAACTACCATTGCATTATCCAACAGCAGGCATTGTGCTCAAAAATATTGAATTCAGATGTGATGAATTTCGCATTTTAAATAGTTAATTCTATTCGTGGAAGAAGTTTGCAAAGACGCAGATTCAGAGCATTGCTAGAGGAACGTGAATCTGATTTCGGGGAACTACTTTTACACACTGCCGTACGCTGGCTAAGCCGTGCTAAGTTTTAAAAAGATTCTTGGATCTTTTTCCTGACATAAAATAATTATGGCAACTGTTAATACATCATATCCTCAATTGGAAGATAAGTACATTACAGGAAAGCTAAATGAATTAAATTTGCAACTTCAAGGAAAGAACAAAACATTAACTGAAATGGTTAGCGATGTTAATGCATTCAAGGGGAAACTTACATTCCTAGAAGCACAATTGAGGAGAGGAGATTTAAAACAATTTGAAAATATGGCAGCAAATTTTTAATATATGCTCAAATGAATGCGATCAATATGCTGATAAGATATCTCTGTTACGAAATGAGTTTCTAGAAGATTTAAAGATATTTATAAAACAGAGGATATAATATTATTCATGTCATTCCCATTCAATGATGAAATAAAAAATAGAAGAAATATCAATAAAATTAAAAGAATTTTTGGATGTGGATCAAATGCTAGTTGAGAATGAAATCCTTAACCTAAAATGCGATATATTTTTGAAATCAAGAGCTTCGTCTCAAAATAGTTATTGGAATTTACTTTGTGGAGAAAAATAATCATGTTTATGGTGCTGTGCAGCATATTTAACAACCATTCTCGGCTCTACTTACCTCTGCGAAACATTTTCTACCATGAATGCAATCAAAACAAAACATCGCTCCCGTTTAACAGATGACCATTTGGTAGTATGTTTACGAATAGCTATAAGTACATAGGAACCACAGTATGAAAAGCTTGCCGAAAATATGCAATGTCATGTTTCCAGCACGTCCTCTAATATGAAATAAAAATAATAGTTAACATTAATTTACAATAATATTGTTCGCATTAATAAGAAAATAAAAGAACATATTGTTTTATTTATAAACTAATTACTTTTTAAGAAGAAAACCTTTTATCTCTTATTAACATAACTTGATATTGAATATAATTAGTAATATGTATGATTATTTTAAATTTAAACTAATTTTTGGCTTTATATTACTAATTTTCTTATGATCACTCAACACATACGATGTTGGTAGACCGCAGCCTATAATTTAAATTATAGGTCGCCGGTAGTGATCAAAAGTTTGGCCACCACTGGTATAGAGGTATAAAAAGGTATGGTATGTTTTTAGTGTTTAATCTGTTAAACACTTATTAAAATGCATTGGGACTCAATTTCTTTTAAAAGAGAACTGTCACTCGAAGCATTTTACTTTATGCTATGGATATATCTATCTTCTAATAAATAAAAACGGTAGTGTTATTCATTGCAAAATCAGTACTCTTACCCCCCCCCCCCCCCAAAAAAAAAAAAAAAAAAAAAAAAAAAGCGCTGAAAATAAACGAAAATGGTCATGTTTAAGTAAAAAAATGCCCAGCGCCACGAAATACTTAGATCATGAAATAATTATCAACACCATCACCGAAAAATAACTGTAGTCCAAATAAGTGTAACCCAGTGGTCAACCGAAAAAGGAAATGAAGCGCCTAACGAAATTTATCTTGGCGATAACCATCTTCGGGCAGGGTTGCCAGGTAAATCGAAGAGAACCAGGATTTGAAATGAAGCCCCGATAGATACCCGCTTTGGCATCCAAGAGAGTCTACTGAAAATTCCGTCTTAATCAAAATGAAAATCAAATTTAGGCAGGTACTATTTTTTCCTCTCTTGTGCATAAACAGAGGCGAAAAAATTATTCATTTGTAAGTGGATGTTTATTTCATTTCTATAGGAGTTGATGAAAAATGTACAAGGGAATTTTGTGTTTTTTTCAGCTTCACCGGAGCTTGGAACGCAGACCCCCCCCCCCCCCACACACACACACACACATACACAAACAACAACAACAACATACACAAACGCACATACTTGTGTAATAATACCACTGCGTTCCCCTGTTTGAAAAGCATTGTGTGCGCGTTTGTAATAGGAAGTCTTATGTCTTGAAGCTTAAAGAATTGGAAATCAGAAGGATACACGTTTCATAAATTCCCTCAAACATCAATTTCTAAGATAATATGGAATACAAACATACATATCTTAAATCAGAAAATAAGTTGAGCTCAAATATTCAGGTAATAAATGCAGCCCTATACAGAAAGTCGTTCGCACTTTGTGAAAACGATTTTAATAGTTAAGTTTTAAGTATAAATTCTTATTTTTTTGCTGCGATTTGCTTCAGCACAAAAGTAATAATCTCCGAAAATTTGATATCTGTATCTCCAATAGTTTTTGCTGGGCGTTGATACGTGAATAAGTCAGGACTTCTGCCTTTATATATATAGATAATATAACCGAAAGATTATATTATGTAAGCCGTATACTTCTGACATAATACAATCTTTAAATACAAGGAAAATTATGTGAATTTTCAGTGTAAAAGAATTTTCACAAAAATGAAATAAATTTTTATTAAAAGTCTCTTTAATTTAATCTTCGCCTTCCCTTTCAAATCCATAATTCTGACGCAGATTTCTGTTACTTATGGTTACGAATCGAACGACCGATTCCGGTGCGATGAAGTTTTATCGATGTCGCCACGATTCTGAAAACCCGCCACAGGCCCACTCACGCGTTCGGACGGGGAAACGCAAAAAATTTCCCCCTCGGAGTTTCGTAAACAATCCTCCAGTGGGCCGGAAAAATTATCCCGTACTTGTCGCTCTAACGGCACCTCCAGCACTGGCCCGTAAAGCTGCCGTCAGTCCTGTGTTTGTTGGGTATATATATATATATATATATATATATATATATATATATATATATATATATATATATATATATATATATATATACATATGTATACGTATATATATATATATATGTATACGTATGTATATATGTATATATATATATATATATATATATATATATATATATATATATATATATATATATATATATATATATATATATATGTGTATATATATGTATATGTATATATATATATATATATATATATATATATATATATATATATATACATACATATGTATACGTATATATATATATATATGTATGTATACGTATGTATATATGTATATATATATATATATATATATATATATATATATATATATATATATATATATATATATATATATATATATATATATATATGCATGTATATTTATATATATATGTGTATGTATATATATATATATATATATATATATATATATATATATATATATATATATATATATATATATATATATATATTTATACACGTGTGTGTGTGTGTGCATGATTGGGATTTTTATTGAAGGTTCCAGTTAGGTATACAGTGTACATCAGGGGTGTCAAACTCGCGGCCCGCGACGAACATTTTTGTGGCCCGGCCAATATATTGGCACACAATAATATATATTAAAATAACCGACGCAGAATTAGGAGGATAGGAAGAATTCGCTAAATGTTTTTTTTTTAATTATAGTCTTTTTTTGCTATTATTAAACAAAATGCGTATATTTATGTTGAATATACTGTAATTAGGTAAATAAACCTACGTTTCTATTAATATTTTTTTTGTGGTCCACCTCTAGTTAAACCTTGTTTGTTTGGCCCAAGTTAGCCTTTGAGTTTGACGCCCCTGGTGTACATGATCGAAACATACGGAACATTCGAGCATATATTTGCGTACGAAAATTTTAAGGTTATCGGCGTCCATTAAGTATGAAAACGAATAGTGTTTCGCATATCAAATGCTTATTTAAATTTGTGCAGTTGTTGTAAAAAAAATACTAAACATATTTTATATGTTGTGCCGAGGTTCATAAAATAGACATGCAAAAGGTATCTCTAGGTGCATTTTATTTGAATAACAATTTTTCTTGATTTTATACAAAATATTTAACGTATGATTTAAAAGAAACATCGGCAGTTTACAGCTGCACTCCATAAAAAGATACAAAAACATTTATTTAGAAAATATTTGTCACTGTAAGAAGGCTGAATATGAAAAACCTTTATGAGTTCCAAAATATTTTTGTATTTAATTAATTTTCTAAAGTAAGATATGACCCTTTCAAATTCAATATTTTTATATCTGCGGGAAAATACCAAATCTGCTCATACTTTGAGAAGCAGGAACATGACTTATCTTAACAAAGTGTGAAAATGTTTATTTTGATAATACTCGGGGATACGAATTCTCTTCATGACGACTCTACGGGATCGAAGGAAATGTAAGGATGCAGAGGAAATCTAATTTAACGTTTTGACAGAAATTCATTCTGACACCACTTACGGGAATATATTCTCATACTTCCTTCGTTGAATCAACAATACGTTGAAACTTTTATTCGGTTTATTCATGACTAGCTGAAAACCCGCGCTTCGCTACGGAGTACATTCAAATTAAATACAACGGACATTGTATGCAATTAATGCCAAAAATAATAAATATATATATTTATAATAAATGCGACGATCATTGTATACAATTGATGTCAATATATATATATATATATATATATATATATATATATATATATATATATATATATATATATACCGGGTGGCCATAATTAAACTGACAGTGCTCACAGTGTTCTGTAGCGCGATCTATTTGCAAGAATGACGCCACATTTTGTAGGAAGATTAAACAAGGCGGGGGACGAAGGATTCCGCGAAAAAATAAATTAGTTCCAAAAGTCACCGCTAGGGGAATATTTGGCGCTGTGTAATAGAAGAATGGACCTACGATAAATTCCGCTGTGAACCCACACCAAACAGTTACCTTTGGTGAATGTAAGGGACTTCTGTGACTGCATGTGGTGATTTGTCATCCCAAATTCGGCAGTTCTGGGTATTCACAGTTCCATGCAGGTAAAATGGGCCTCGTCTCCCCATAAGATTTTCCACGGCCAAGCATCATCCACCTCCATTCTGGCAAGAAAGGTGAGAGCAAAAGTCAATCGCTTATCATGGTCGGGGTACAGTAACTCCTGTACACGGCTGATCTTGTACGGATAGAAGTTGATAATCTTTCGTAAGATTTTCCATACCGTACTGTAAGGCATATCCATATTCCGAGCTAATCCACGAGCGATAGAGGTGGCAGCAATATTGTCTGGTCCTCTGTCGACAATCGCCGTGGCAACTGCTTCGATTGTATCCTGTGGTACAGGTTTTCGTCCTCTGCCTGACTGAACCTTCAGAGAACCTGTTTACTCAAACGTCGCAACCATTGCTTTTAGCCCATTAACTGACACAGGACCGTTACCTTTACGCATTTTTTTGTGCGTTCTAAAAGCACGAAGAGCGGCTGACGCGTTTCACTGGTTGAGGTAAAAGAATTTGACCAGTAACGCACGCTCGACTAAAGAAGGAGACATTGCACATAAACTTTCAATCCGATTGATTCGAAACGTAACACATTGCCTTTTAAAACCCAAGCAGCTGGCACTGTGCCAATGGATGTAACGTGAAACTTGAATAAAGAACTTCTTCTTCTGCTCAGCGTACGTGATATTGCAGATCACGAGACTTTATCGGTGTTTATGTAGATTTTACGCTTTTTTAAAAGTGTTGCCATATTGCACTTGAACTAAATAAGAAAATGTGCATAATGAAAGGTAATTTTATTCCGTATTAATTTGCATTTGTTAACACTCTATTTTCTATTACACAGCGCCAAATATTCCCCTAGCGGTGACTTTGGGAACTAATTTATTTTTTCGCGGAATCCTTCGTCCCCCGTCTTGTTTAATCTTCCTACAAAATGTGGCGTCATTCTCGCAAATAGATCGAGCTACAGAACACTGTGAGCACTGTCAGTTTAATTATGGCCACCCGGTATTTATAAAAATATCGTAAGGGATATTTTTTTTGGATAATATCCAATCGTCTGCTGCATTAGAAAAAAAAATTTGTCTATTTAGTTGTTATGCACGTGACGATAAATTTATTTAAAGTATCAGAAAAGGAAATCACGTGATCAGCATTTAATAAATTAAATTCTAAAAATTAATCTTTAAAAATTCCCCAAAAATCAGAAAATCAAGGTAAAGGTTTGAAAAAAATTTCATTTTAAAGGAATATTTATGATCTTTCTCCTGAAATAAATTTTATAACCCTGAAATTATTATTTTAAATGCAAACTTTAAAAAAGTTACAAAAACAACTTAAAAATTTAATTTAAAAAAATCTAAGAAATTTTTTTTCAAAAATCTCTCTTAGTGCACCCCTACACCATAAAAAAATCGCCATACAAAATTTCAGCCCTTTAGGTCCAGCGGTTTGGTCTGTGCGTTGTATGTCAGTCAGTCAGTTACGGAACTGTTTTATATATAAAGATAAACATACATTTACATTTAATATTTGTTCCTAGTTTTAAAATTTTCCATAGAAAATATTAAGTCTTTAATCATGAGAATTGTGGGTACCCATCCCCGGTTCTTGTAGAAAATTAATACTCATCATTTTTTTTTTAGAACATAACTATATACATGACTTTTTAATTCATCATCTAAGCGTTCTAGAGAAAAACCCTGCTTGATTTAGAATTCTACCTGTTCACACTTTACAGTAAACAACCATTGCTTTTCTCACAAACTGGTCCTTCATTGAATCCATTGACACAGAATTTTCAACTACTCTTATAAATAAAACATAAGAATCAATGCATTAACTTCTAAACAAAAGTTTGTCGGTGCCCTTTATTCCAGGATCGACATTAAACTTTGACATTAGGGATTCCACTGAAGTAGGTATCCTCAGCACTCTGTTTTAAAGCGGATTAGGTATAATTAAATAATTATATATCATCTTTTGTTTCCATGTAAGGCTTACGTCGTCAAAAAGTTAAGACGCCTGGAAAAGATATCGTGTTAAAATCGTCTTTTAAGATTTGGTAGCTGCAGAACCTGTCAATGAAAAATTAATTAACTAAGAACGTTAGGACATCTTTTCTAAAATTATTCCATCAACAGATAGACATTTCTAATAATATAGAAATGATTCATTTGTTATTTTTACTAAAGAAGGAATAAATTGATGTTTAGAGATATTCTTCATTCGACTTCTTTTATGTGAGAGATGTAGTCCAGGTGAGTGCTAATAAGATTTTCTTCCTTTATTCTCTGTAATTCTGTTGAAGCAGGTACAAATAACCTTTCTCGAAAGTATGTATGAGATAAAGGAGAGAAGGAGATCATGAAACTTGACTTCTATTTAAAATTATGATTCTCGATCATATAGATACCATGGTACTGACCCTTTTCAAAGATAAAATGCAAAATCAGTTAAGGGAACGGTTGACATTAAAATTTACTTTTTTTACTTTTCATCATAGAGATACGAAATTTTGTACATATACACATTTCACTATAAATAAATAGAATACCTTAAAAGACAATTCCAATCTCATTATTATTTTAAGATTTTTTAAAAAAATTTGAAATTTGTAAATAAAATTTTAAAATGCTCCTTGCTACTTAATTTTTGAGATATTTCCTCGATTTTGCATTTTAATCTCTTTAAACTGTATAACAAACAAATCTAGGTATCAATTATTTAATCCCTTAAATAGTTAATTTTTGAGAATTTTTTTCTGAATTCCATCCCGATTTTCATCAAATTTTTGCCTTTTGAAAAGTTTTAAATCAAATTTAATTACCTTAATGAAGTCGATTAGTAAAATGCATACCCAGATTTTTTGTAAAATGTATCAGGATTCTTCCTTATCAATTTCATGATTTTTGAAGAAAAATTAAGTAGCATAGAGCACTTAAAAAATCTAAAAACCTTGAAAAATCTGTTTTGAGAAAAACAGATTTAAAATTTATTACTAAACTTACCTATTATAAATTACTTTGTAGAAGCTTCATAAATGATTTTTTACTTGAAAAAAATTATTTTGGTACTAATAATCTACAGAAATATATATATTTTTTACAATAACGCAATCAGTATTACAATGACGAGATTTGCTCAAATAAAGGTCCACCGTTCCCTTAAATGAGGAAATAACCTATAACTGACCAAATAGGTTTCGAAGATTTTCTTCTTCGGTGGTAAGAGTATGAAACGGACTTAATTCTTCACAATATGCAGATGACTTAAAATAGACTTTTTTCTGTCTCAGGGGGGGGGGGGGACACTACAGTTACTCATCATTGATCTCTTAAAATTGGAAGAAGATTTTGCTTCGTTGCCCTAATCGTGGTATTAAATATTTTCATTTTTAATTACCGCCTACCTACATGTAAGATAGACCAATGGGTATTTGAAGTAGAATTGTCATCAAAATCAAAAGCGTTATGAAGAATTGCGGTCATCAGCACTACATTCGGCTACTCACACCTGCTCGTTAACACCTACTCAAAAAAGGTCTGAGACTTATGGAAGACATACCACATTACACAATACCAAAGCCAAGAATTTCAAATGAGTATTCAAGAAGTACAAATGTCTAAAAGGTTAATTTCTGAGTTGATGTGATTTGGAAATATACTTTCTCTCCCAAATTTGAAAATATTTCAGTTTAAACAATGTTTTGAAATCGTAAGACGCAAAAGCTTGAAGTTTACTTTAACGTAACACGTGAAGGAAAACAAATAGTCCATAAGTAAGGCTCTCTTACCTTTCGTCTAAGAGGAACATGATCAGACTTCAAGTCAGAGGAATAATAAAGAAATGCATATTGCAATGTATATCGTATAAACATTAGAAATGCCCGAGGTTACATCAATAACTCTCGACGCTGATTCGACGGACTGTAAAAACTTTGGAACAGCATCAAAAGAGAATGTGCCTGTTTCAAAAAGACTCAAAGATTTCTTTCTAAGAGTAACGGATAAAGGAGATACATTTAATTCACTAGAGTTAGATTTTGTTTTTCCCGCTCAAAGCCCTCGGTTATTATGCTGTTGTTGTCTATCCTGATGTACGGACCTGGGCACGTTGGTTTCCAGTTTACGATTAAGCTTCCCTAGAGGTCCAAAGCTCAATGAAATTTTGAGGAACTGATTCCATATTGAATGTATGTTCAATAAACATATGACGCTTTCTTTATTTCCCAAAACAGTTTCTTAAATATTTTTTGAAAGAACCTGAAGTTTTATCCTTTGTTTCATGATTCCGAAAATAAATGGTATCAGGGATTATCTTAGCACAACCAAAGTCATAATTAATTTCTGGTAACTCATAATAAATAAATGTTTAAAAAAGGTTTTTTACTTTAAATCTTGAAATAATTTATATGAAAGATTTAAGCCGGAATGAAATCTACAGAAACGATTTTCATAAAAGTCTAACACGCTTTGAAAAGAATACGGTGCATATTTAAAAGAATTTGCATAATGATTTTTTTCTAGTTTTAAATTCTTGGGATTCATCAGTAATTTCCTAATAATCTAATTCTTTTACAGAATTATTTTGTATGATTACCCTTAACTGCTTTGTTATAAAGACTCATGGAGTATATCTATAAATATTCAGGTCTTTATAACTGTCTCTCATAACTGCCATACATTGGCAGAAAAGAAAAATGATTTATTGCCAAAAAAAGCGATGCACGCCAAATCTGGTGTATTGAGCCTGTATTGCGCAGGCGCGAAGTACAGATTGGCGCATGTCAGGCTAGCTTCGAAAAGTAGCGGGAGACAGCCCTTGGACTGGTAAGCGGTTGGTGAACTTTGGGAGCGTATGTTGAGTGTGGAGCGAGGGGCATGGCATGGCTTGACTGTATACAATTAAGTATTCCCTTTTTTATTATGTTTAGTTAAAATAAACTTCTTATTTGCTCCTTAAACCCCTTGTCTGTAATTTAATTTACTGTAGTAGATATTGTTTCCTAGGTATGAATAATTTGAATATTGTAATCTGCTTAGCACGTGGGTCAGGCTGTATGTAGGGTTAAGTATTTTCTTGCTAAGCTAAGTGCTGTTAACCTAAAGCAGCTACTCTACTTAATCTATGTTACCTGAGACAACCTATCTGGGTTATCTTTCATGTCGCTTTGTTACTTGAAGTTAATTCTGCAACTTATTTTAATACACAACGCATTACATGTTTCACCTTTTTATGGCTGGCTTAACTATTCGCTAATTTGCTACCACTTGTTCCGATACGGCTTCCCAATTGGAGTCGTAATTTCTCGGCTTCACAACATGCTTAAATGCCTGGAATTGTGTAAATTACATCCAATCAGTCCGCACGTTTTAATAAAACAATCAAAGTAGGAAGTTGTAAATTGGAAAATGAAGTATATTATTAAAGATGGTAACTATAATCAAAGAGATTTTGAGTTTCGTTAATTGCCATTCTTGATTGAAAATTATTCAGAAAACTACAGTTCATCTGGTAAATCCTGAAAAGAAACACAGAGTGGTCCAAAAGTCGCTATAACCATGAAATGCTCAAAATCTCGATAACTAACGACTCTACAATCATGTAATTAACGGTGCAGGGAGTTCATTTAATTCATCATACATCCAGTTTACAATAAATGCCCAAAGTGGCTCCCTTGTTCCTGTTTGCATGAGCGCATGCGACGACACACGACGAACGTATTCGAGGAAACACGTTGCAGCATGTCATCTGGAATGGAGTTTATTGTAGTGTCGTTAGAAGTCGATTCTTAAACAACTTTTGAGTATAGCGACTTTTTGGATCACTCTGCATTTCCTATGCTAGCCCTTCGGTGGCAACATGATTCTTTTCCCGTTTAGTGGGAACATCTTCCTGGAAGGCGGATATAGATGGAATATCTCTTTCCCAGGTATACCTCACTAGAAATTCAGAGGGTATTTGTGGTTCCTTACATTTCATGGTAGCGACAATCGTCAAACCTTTTCTTCTTAATTCTTGACCAGATTCTAGTGAACAGAACCAATTATTATCACAGCCTATATTACGGTTAGTTTTGTAGAGGCAATTAGTGAGTCGAACGAGTGACTGGGTTGGGATTTTTAGTTTTTGCTCTGATGAACCTAATTTTTACATGAACCGCAGAAGTCTGGCGTCCCGAATCACCTTTCCACACCGAAGACACCTTTCCACACCGTTGACTGTAGCATGAGTAGACTCATAGTACTCAAGTTCGAAAGGGGGGGGGGAGTTTTGAATAAAGAAAACATAGCTGCCTGAGAGGCAGATGTTCCCACAGAAGGGCTTGTAGTGCTAAATATCTAATTTTCCGAGGTCGTGTAATATTTGGAGCCGTAAGAGCGTGCTTATTGTGCCTATTATGCAAACCGCTTCTATTTGTTTAAGTCAAAATCTAAAGATATCAAGTATCTCTGACGACTTTTTAACTTCTTAATAACAATAAGAGTCTTATAAGTGTTACGCGATAATCTAACGATCGGAACAGACGCATTGTCACCATGTCTCAAAACTGGACAAGATTTGCACAAAATACAGTGTTGCCTGCTCTTGTGGAAGAAATTCGTGGAAAACAAGTTTTCATGTGCTGTATTGACTGAATTTCATGACTGAGCGTACAGTATCAGAAAATGATATCATTTTGGGAAAAATAAACAGAAAATAAAAGCATTTATTTTTCGCCTGTCTAGGCATCTCTAAAAATATATTTCAGATTCTTTACTTTGAATAAAAATCAATTTTTTGATTGTATGTATATATATATATATATATATATATATATATATATATATATATATATATATATATATATATATATATATATATATATATATATATATATATATATATATATATATTTCCAAAAAGCATGATGTTTTAGTGAACCAAGGAAAATGTGAGTTATATCTTCCTTTCTTAAAACCGAAACATAAGAAAATATTTTAAATTAAGGAAATATATTTCATATGAATTCAAACATTAAATTTTCAGTAGACGGGTAAATGAACGTCCAATTGCATTCTTTACCTTTCTCATACATAGAACAGCAATATTTACAAGTAAATCATTTACACAGGTATAGGTTTTACACAGGTGTAGTATGGACTACAGCATAGAAAATTTTAATATTCTTCTAAATTTTTCGATTCTAATCCTAAATACAGACTCAGCGCCATTGCTTCGCTCGTAAATTCATACAATCAGACTGTACAAAATACATAAAAAAATTTAGATAATTTAAATTTGAATCGCAATTTTTAAGTTGTAATGTATCAACTAAATGACTAATTCAACTAAAATGACTGATTTAAATTTAACTGTCATTTCAACTGCATTATAGTACGTATGTGTAGACTATACTGTGAGTGTTATTTGACGAATTCCACTTTGCACACAGATAACCTATTAATCGGTAATGAATTTTAAGATTTAATGACTTGATTTTTCCTACAAAATCTGTATTTTCCATAAAACTAAATTTTAAATTATTATTATGAATCTAACTGAAAGTTTTTGCTTCACTATAACGCTAAAGCTAGCATCCTCAATTTTTATGCTTTTTTAATATATCTATAAATGTGTTTTATGTACAAATTTTCATACATAAAACATTCACGAAAGCGGTGACGTCAGATTATCGAAATTTCCGATCCACGTCCACGAAGCTAGCGATTTCGCCGTATGACGTCATACCACTGAATGCTTCGTGAAAGTCCTTCCTAAAGCTTTTTTTTTAAGTCCTAAAGAAGTATACTCTGCCAAATGCATGTCAAAAACAAAAACGGGGGTGCAGGGTGATGACTTCATAAATGTACGTGTAACTTTTTGATTTTCTTAAAATACTGAACGTGTCGTTTATTTTAGCTGACGACATTTTGTTAGAACTTTTTGTTTGCCGAGTAAAGAAGCAATAATATAAGCATTGTTTGTTTTTTAACCTTCCGATTTTTCGAATCCTCTGCTTTTAAAGCCGATTCTAAAATGCTGCACATATCTATGTAACCACCATTATCGTAAATATTAGACTCGTTCATTCAGTGTCATTTAAATACACAGATTCTTCGGCCGCCATTACTGGTCATCGAATCGCTCTCACACTGCAATGAAAACTTAACGAGTAGACTCCAAATCGCTTAAGGCAAGTTGCTCGTTTTGAAAGGAAGTCGAGTATTTGTCGCTATCACACCTGTTTCATATTAAAAATCCTTCTTGTTACAGTCTAATTTGCTATTAAATAGTTCTGTTCAAGGCCTAATTTGGCCCTTAAATTGTCTTCTATCCATTTCGGCTTAGCTTTCATGATAGCTTTCGTAACGTACCCAAAAGATATTGTCAGTTTCCCAATACGCCGAACTTCAACCCGTCCATTTAGATTCTGAAGGTTAATTCGCCCATTGTCAATATTGCATAAATTAATGCAAAAAAAATAATATCATTGCAAAACCTTCAAATACATGTCTATTTAATCAAATTCAAATTGTTATCTCATTATAACAAAATATTTTTCCATGCCATTTTATCACGGGCTTTTCTTCTAGAATGCATATGATTGCTTGCTTTTCAAATAGCTAATTTATTCACGACCAGGTAGGAATGCTCGGTAATTTCATTATGGGTATACTCTTTTACAACGCTCAATCAGACCGTAAATTAATATCAAGGGGATTCGGCGCTATCTTTGCATAGTTCCTTCTTGACAGATTACCTAACTCACTCTTTTCTTCCCTTTCTCGTATATTTGTATGTGCTCGGGGGTGTGATGGGCTTCATTAAGCTAAAAAGGGCTAATTAGAACACGAGATCAGCTAACATTAAAATTGTGAGAGAAAACTGTATGCTAAATAGAAAAAACAAAGTATCTTCACCTAGCGTCAATTATAAGTATCGCTATATTACGCCAACCATAATTCTTCACAAATTAATGTTTCAAACTGATTGATAAATTCTCGTTAGAAGTTAAGTATCTGCCTACCTTCGGATTATATTTTGTTTTCAAAAATATACAGTTCTGGTTACATACATGTAATGTTAGTTCAAATGTGTTCTAAAATCATGTGAACAAATATCATTTTGGAAAAATTTCATAACATTTTAAAATGTAGGGAATTTTTTGTCAATTATTAGTACAATTGTGTGCGCCAGAGACCCTACACTCCATTCAACTCAGTATAAATCAATATCCTTTGGATCATATACTATTGTGACACTTACCTGTGTTCTGAAGTAAAAGTTTTAAAATAATTAAAAAATCACCGGAATATAACAAAAAGCGAAAAAACAATGATTTTTTAATTATATTTTTAAAAGTACCCATAGAATGATTACATTGACTCACTATGGACTCATTAAATCAGCGGTTGAGGACAGGGCGGGCATATCCATTCTGAAATTGCTTTCTCAGCTTTCGGTCAATTATGAGGCTCGTATGCAGTGGATTCCCATGTCGGAATTAGTGGAAACGAGATTGCGGATTCTCTGGCAAAGGCTGCCTCTTCAGAGACTCTCCAGCCAGACAAGCTTAGTACTTACAGTGAGGTATTCTCCGAGGATAATAGAAATCTTGAACATCTTTGGAGTGTCCCTCCTGTCAGAGACTGGTACTCGAGAAAATATCCTCGTGGTGCCTTCTCTTTTGAGGGTCACAGGATACAGCAAACTTGCATTTCACGTTTTTCCAGTGGACACTTGAGAAGTCTTTCCTATGAGCACGAACAGAAGGTTTCTAAGACTTGCACCAAGTTTAAGGCTGTTCAGGCTTCCTCTTATCACATTTTAAACTGTCTAGATTTTACCCTGGACGATGTTTACTCTAAACCTTTTCTTTTCTTGGACTTTCTCGGAGTATATGGACTTATGGAAATTTGTCTAGCATAGCTGGACCATTTTGGGGATCAGAAACAACAAACTACAACAACAACAACAACAACAGAATGATTAAATTAACACACACAGGTTAGCTTTGAGTTCAAAATATAGTATATAAAAAACATTAATTCAAAATTTCATTGAAATATATTGAAAACTTTTTAAAACAATAGCTTTCATGTTTCCAAAAGTCACTGAAAACTTAGTTTTCTAGAAAATGCATTTGATAAAGATGGTACTTCCGGTCTTTTCATATCGCTTTCGGTTTATTAAAAGGGCCATGAATTCTCATCCCGTGATTGTACAACTGAAAGTAAAGCATTTTTAGAGAAGTACCTCCTATGAGCACAAACAGAAGGATTTTAAGACTTGCACCAAGTTTAGGGCTGTTCAGGCTTCCTCTTATCACATTTTAAACTGTCTAGATTTTACCCTGGACGATGTTTACTCTAAACCTTTTCTTTTCTTGGACTTTCTCGGAGTATATGGACTTATGGAAATTTGTCTAGCATAGCTCGACCATTTTGGGGATCGGAAACAACAAACTACAACAACAACAACAACAGAATTATTAAATTAACACACACAGGTTAGCTTTGAGTTCAAAATATAGTATATAAAAAACATTAATTCAAAATTTCATTGAAATATATTGAAAACTTTTTAAAATAATAGCTTTCATGTTTCCAAAAGTCACTGAAAACTTAGTTTTCTAGAAAATGCATTTGATAAAGATGGTACTTCCGGTCTTTTCATATCGCTTTCGGTTTATTAAAAGGGCCATGAATTCTCATCCCGTGATTGTACAACTGAAAGTAAAGCAGTTTTAGAGAAGTACCTCCTATGAGCACAGACAGAAGGATTTTAAGACTTGCACCAAGTTTAGGGCTGTTCAGGCTTCCTCTTATCACATTTTAAACTGTCTAGATTTTACCCTGGACGATGTTTACTCTAAACCTTTTCTTTTCTTGGACTTTCTCGGAGTATATGGACTTATGGAAATTTGTCTAGCATAGCTCGACCATTTTGGGGATCGGAAACAACAAACTACAACAACAACAACAACAGAATTATTAAATTAACACACACAGGTTAGCTTTGAGTTCAAAATATAGTATATAAAAAACATTAATTCAAAATTTCATTGAAATATATTGAAAACTTTTTAAAATAATAGCTTTCATGTTTCCAAAAGTCACTGAAAACTTAGTTTTCTAGAAAATGCATTTGATAAAGATGGTACTTCCGGTCTTTTCATATCGCTTTCGGTTTATTAAAAGGGCCATGAATTCTCATCCCGTGATTGTACAACTGAAAGTAAAGCAGTTTTAGAGAAGTACCTCCTATGAGCACAGACAGAAGGATTTTAAGACTTGCACCAAGTTTAGGGCTGTTCAGGCTTCCTCTTATCACATTTTAAACTGTCTAGATTTTACCCTGGACGATGTTTACTCTAAACCTTTTCTTTTCTTGGACTTTCTCGGAGTATATGGACTTATGGAAATTTGTCTAGCATAGCTCGACCATTTTGGGGATCGGAAACAACAAACTACAACAACAACAACAACAGAATTATTAAATTAACACACACAGGTTAGCTTTGAGATCAAAATATAGTATATAAAAAACATTAATTCAAATTTCATTGAAATATATTGAAAACTTTTTAAAATAATAGCTTTCATGTTTCCAAAAGTCACTGAAAACTTAGTTTTCTAGAAAATGCATTTGATAAAGATGGTACTTCCGGTCTTTTCATATCGCTTTCGGTTTATTAAAAGGGCCATGAATTCTCATCCCGTGATTGTACAACTGAAAGTAAAGCAGTTTTAGAGAAGTACCTCCTATGAGCACAGACAGAAGGATTTTAAGACTTGCACCAAGTTTAGGGCTGTTCAGGCTTCCTCTTATCACATTTTAAACTGTCTAGATTTTACCCTGGACGATGTTTACTCTAAACCTTTTCTTTTCTTGGACTTTCTCGGAGTATATGGACTTATGGAAATTTGTCTAGCATAGCTCGACCATTTTGGGGATCGGAAACAACAAACTACAACAACAACAACAACAGAATTATTAAATTAACACACACAGGTTAGCTTTGAGTTCAAAATATAGTATATAAAAAACATTAATTCAAAATTTCATTGAAATATATTGAAAACTTTTTAAAATAATAGCTTTCATGTTTCCAAAAGTCACTGAAAACTTAGTTTTCTAGAAAATGCATTTGATAAAGATGGTACTTCCGGTCTTTTCATATCGCTTTCGGTTTATTAAAAGGGCCATGAATTCTCATCCCGTGATTGTACAACTGAAAGTAAAGCAGTTTTAGAGAAGTACCTCCTATGAGCACAAACAGAAGGATTTTAAGACTTGCACCAAGTTTAGGGCTGTTCAGGCTTCCTCTTATCACATTTTAAACTGTCTAGATTTTACCCTGGACGATGTTTACTCTAAACCTTTTCTTTTCTTGGACTTTCTCGGAGTATATGGACTTATGGAAATTTGTCTAGCATAGCTCGACCATTTTGGGGATCGGAAACAACAAACTACAACAACAACAACAACAGAATTATTAAATTAACACACACAGGTTAGCTTTGAGATCAAAATATAGTATATAAAAAACATTAATTCAAAATTTCATTGAAATATATTGAAAACTTTTTAAAATAATAGCTTTCATGTTTCCAAAAGTCACTGAAAACTTAGTTTTCTAGAAAATGCATTTGATAAAGATGGTACTTCCGGTCTTTTCATATCGCTTTCGGTTTATTAAAAGGGCCATGAATTCTCATCCCGTGATTGTACAACTGAAAGTAAAGGAGTTTTAGAGAAGTACCTCCTATGAGCACAGACAGAAGGATTTTAAGACTTGCACCAAGTTTAGGGCTGTTCAGGCTTCCTCTTATCACATTTTAAACTGTCTAGATTTTACCCTGGACGATGTTTACTCTAAACCTTTTCTTTTCTTGGACTTTCTCGGAGTATATGGACTTATGGAAATTTGTCTAGCATAGCTCGACCATTTTGGGGATCAGAAACAACAAACTACAACAACAACAACAACAGAATTATTAAATTAACACACACAGGTTAGCTTTGAGTTCAAAATACAGTATATAAAAAACATTATTTCAAAATTTCATTGAAATATATTGAAAACTTTTTAAAATAATAGCTTTCATGTTTCCAAAAGTCACTGAAAACTTAGTTTTCTAGAAAATGCATTTGATAAAGATGGTACTTCCGGTCTTTTCATATCGCTTTCGGTTTATTAAAAGGGCAATGAATTCTCATCCCGTGATTGTACAACTGAAAGTAAAGCAGTTTTAGAGAAGTACCTCCTATGAGCACAGACAGAAGGATTTTAAGACTTGCACCAAGTTTAGGGCTGTTCAGGCTTCCTCTTATCACATTTTAAACTGTCTAGATTTTACCCTGGACGATGTTTACTCTAAACCTTTTCTTTTCTTGGACTTTCTCGGAGTATATGGACTTATGGAAATTTGTCTAGCATAGCTCGACCATTTTGGGGATCGGAAACAACAAACTACAACAACAACAACAACAGAATTATTAAATTAACACACACAGGTTAGCTTTGAGTTCAAAATATAGTATATAAAAAACATTAATTCAAAATTTCATTGAAATATATTGAAAACTTTTTAAAATAATAGCTTTCATGTTTCCAAAAGTCACTGAAAACTTAGTTTTCTAGAAAATGCATTTGATAAAGATGGTACTTCCGGTCTTTTCATATCGCTTTCGGTTTATTAAAAGGGCCATGAATTCTCATCCCGTGATTGTACAACTGAAAGTAAAGCAGTTTTAGAGAAGTACCTCCTATGAGCACAAACAGAAGGATTTTAAGACTTGCACCAAGTTTAGGGCTGTTCAGGCTTCCTCTTATCACATTTTAAACTGTCTAGATTTTACCCTGGACGATGTTTACTCTAAACCTTTTCTTTTCTTGGACTTTCTCGGAGTATATGGACTTATGGAAATTTGTCTAGCATAGCTCGACCATTTTGGGGATCGGAAACAACAAACTACAACAACAACAACAACAGAATTATTAAATTAACACACACAGGTTAGCTTTGAGATCAAAATATAGTATATAAAAAACATTAATTCAAAATTTCATTGAAATATATTGAAAACTTTTTAAAATAATAGCTTTCATGTTTCCAAAAGTCACTGAAAACTTAGTTTTCTAGAAAATGCATTTGATAAAGATGGTACTTCCGGTCTTTTCATATCGCTTTCGGTTTATTAAAAGGGCCATGAATTCTCATCCCGTGATTGTACAACTGAAAGTAAAGGAGTTTTAGAGAAGTACCTCCTATGAGCACAGACAGAAGGATTTTAAGACTTGCACCAAGTTTAGGGCTGTTCAGGCTTCCTCTTATCACATTTTAAACTGTCTAGATTTTACCCTGGACGATGTTTACTCTAAACCTTTTCTTTTCTTGGACTTTCTCGGAGTATATGGACTTATGGAAATTTGTCTAGCATAGCTCGACCATTTTGGGGATCAGAAACAACAAACTACAACAACAACAACAACAGAATTATTAAATTAACACACACAGGTTAGCTTTGAGTTCAAAATATAGTATATAAAAAACATTATTTCAAAATTTCATTGAAATATATTGAAAACTTTTTAAAATAATAGCTTTCATGTTTCCAAAAGTCACTGAAAACTTAGTTTTCTAGAAAATGCATTTGATAAAGATGGTACTTCCGGTCTTTTCATATCGCTTTCGGTTTATTAAAAGGGCCATGAATTCTCATCCCATGATTGTACGAATGAAAGTAAAGCAGCTTTAGAATCCTAAAAGATTAGACTTTGAAATGGAGTGATAAAGATATTTCAAAATTTTGCACTAAAACAGCCATTTCAAATGTAGGTAGATACCGTAATAATTATTCCTATTTACGACATTAATAATTTAAATAAAACGGCATACACTAATAAAAATAAATGTGTGTCTAAAATAAAAGATGCCCATATATTTACATAATGCACATGTATGTCTAAAATAAAAGATGCCCATTTTATAATACTTGCGGTTAATTTACAAGTAAATGAGTAAAAAGTGTACAGACCAACAGGACTAATAAATATCTCAAAAAGACACTCATCTTATACATTTGTATATACTATGAAATTATTTAGCTTTTGTTGATTGTACTTTTGTTGTCTCAAATAAATTTCATTTCATAACATTGTAACTTCGATGAACAAAATAAACGGACTGCTCTGCGAGACATTTGGCAATTTTTACTTCAACAAAAATACAACTAGTTAGAGTGCACATTATAAATGGCCTTTGCATTTCTAAGCTCTGCCATTTACTTCATGAATAAGTCTCGAATGCACAATACTCGTAAAAATTTTAATATGCCATATAAAAGCACGGTTAAAATACTTTGTTTTGTCCTGTTGTCAAAGTATTATCGGGGATCAATGTATCAATATATATATATATATATATATATATAATGTATGTGCATGTAAGTATGTACTTATGTGTGTGTCTGTGTATAATGCAATGTATCTATGCATACTGAATGCAGTAGGAAACAGTAGGCAGAATTGTTTTTACAGCTGCGTCAATTTTTGTGTTTGAAGGTTATCCCCTTTTTGTAAAATCGTTTTTTTTATGCAATTGGGACTTTCCGATGGAAAGTAAGTTTTTTTTCTTTTGTTATTTGTGTGGATAGCGCCAAATTTGCTGCCATGTACACGGAAATTCTAAATAATAAAATAAAATAACAACAAAATGATTGGATGTTCCCCAGTGCTTGAACTAAAGTTAAATATTAGTTATGATGTTGCACTTGATGTTTCTTCTTCTAGGTGTCGTAGAGAGTAAGTTTTAAAATTAATTCTTCCATGCATTTCAAATGTAATTTTTAAAAAAAATAAAATTAATGACATGTGATTTATAAGTATTTTTATCTTTTTCTATAGAACTCGGACATAATTTTTCTATTAGAAAAAAGAGTAAATGACGTAGACATGTGTCATGATTTACTATCTCAATTTCTAAAAATCTAATTTTAACTTTTTTTTTTGGTTCCTTGGTATTGACCAAATCCTATATATTTATATTTGCTAATGTAATTTACTAAATACAAATTTATAAATTTATATGTAATGCAAATTTTGCTGAGGAGCGTATACTTGTATGTTGATGCACTCAAACTCTGGTTATTGCATTTTATTATATTATTTATAATCTTCTCATTTAATAATATGTGTTTAAGTTTTTATTTAGGTAATTGTTTTTCATGAAATACACAATTGAGAGAAGTTTCAATTTTTTCTCCGTATACCAAGTTTTAAATTTTGATAGACCTCTTGATTTTAAATTAAAACATTGTCAGATTTTTTTCAGTTGTAATGTATTAAGAAACAAAATCAATATTAATCGTCCGCATCTGGAAGTCTGGGTGATATTTATTTTCTCAATAACAGTCTGAAAAGAGTATTTTTACCTAAAGGGACTTAAGGAAAAATCTTTGACTCTCAGGATCTGTTCAGTCTTCATAAAATATTTACTATTTTAATTTTAATTTTTAAATAATTCATTATAATAATTGTTTCATTTTATTCATCATATTATTTGTAATTTGTATTCTTATTAAGTTTCTGGTCAATAGATGGCATCCCTATGTAACTTTTTTTTAAATTCTGATATTGTTGCACATTCGATACTGAGTAACGGTAAAAAAAATGGCTAAGAAATGTTTAATCTGTTGTGGTGTATATTCTATTCTAAGCAATGCCATGTAAGAATTAAAAAATCGCTATGTTGGATGCGATTCCGTTAATTCTTTGTTTGTTAAAGATTCTGTTACAGATTATTGTTCAAGCTGTTGACATTTTGAAGTCAATTATTTATTTTGTAAAACCTAATTCCGAAGGGTTATTCAGTGTGTCAGGAATTCCATAGTTATGTGTTTCTTATTAAATGCATTATTAAATGCATTTTTAAGACACATGAATGGAACTTAATTTTTTAGTATTGACTTATTATTCAAGTATTATTCAGATGATGTTAAAAGTAAGCCATTCCAGTATTACATTTATTAAAAGAAGTAAGAAGATTGATTTGCTGCACTTAAACAAGAAAATTAAGTCTTTTTGTTAATGGATTCTTATACAGTCCACTAAGATATAAAGTTATATTAATAAAATTACTGACCCCAAAGGATCTTTGAATTTTTGCGAACGCTTAATCTCTCAGTAACAATTCTTGCTATAACATTTCTTATTGCATATCTATGAATGTATGTCTTTGTCAACTATAATAAGAAATAAAACTATTTCGAGGTAAATTTCTGAAAAGTTTTCCTTATCACGAAGTTTTACAACTTGCTTCGGGATTTCCCCTCAAAGTTTTTATCCAATAAATGTCATAACTTCGCAAAAATGTAGCCGATAACGACATTCTTATTTTGTAGAGTTAGGAACTTATCAAAAACAATAGGTAAAGCAATGAAATAAATTACATGATGCCAAGTTACAGCAAATCACATTGCAATATTATTTTCGAAGCATATTAACTCAAAACATTCTCTACAGTCAATTAATTTTCAAAACTTTTCCAACACATATTAACGACTAGACTTTAATTTTTAAAGGAAAAGACTGTATTTTTGAAGGAATAGACATTTTTTTTTTTTTTGAAAATTTTTAAATGTTCCACCGGGTACATCCAGTAGGTATTAAAGAACAAAATTTATTTCAAATGGCAGACGCTATTGAATCTCGAAATAGAAAATGAACCACGAATGTGCGGTCAATATACCGAAATGCCACAGATGGAAATGTCGAGGTATGTTGTTTTGACTTCATACGTGTGCTGTATATTTTTTATTTGCACAGATTCTTTTGGCACGCCCGAAGAATGCTCTGAAATGCAGATCAATGAATGCGGTGAATTTCTGCCTGAAGGTAGGAGTATACCGGAAAATACCGAGGAATTAAAAAAGGCATGCGAGTAAGTAACATTTGAATATAAATAACTTAAAATGAATGCATTTAATGTAAATGTATTTTTAGGGCTTTCCTATTCTATATAGAACAGCATGCCTTCAAAGTTTTGCAGGATATGCTGGAAGATTTGTTTGTTTGTTTGCTAATACGGAGCAGTTGCAAATAAAGACATTCGCACATAATCCACGAAATATTGTTGGTTGTTTTCAATGAGGACACCCTACAGGAGAACCAACAGTACCTCCTGGGTCCAAGGGCGGCCCTAAGGTGGGGGGGATAGGGGAAAATGTCACCCCCTTCAAAGCTTGGCGTATTTCTTTTTTCATAGCCTAAAATTATATAATCATAGACCTAATACTAAATGAGTTTAAATTTAAAATGAGACGATAATTGTCTTATATATATATATATATATATATATATATATATATATATATATATATATATATATATATATATATATATATACACTGCTGGCCACTGTAAATGCAACACCCTGAAGGAAACATGCAAATAACATGAAATTTACAACATGCATTAGCGGAGGTGAGATATGCAAATGATTAGAATTTCAGCGCAGACGCACATCACGCGCGCCTGTGGCGCCACTTCAAAGCGCTATTTAAGGCTTGGAGATTTCGACGATTTCAAGTTCGGCAATTGTGTTTTTCTTGTGCTTTTTTCAAAAAAACGATCAATTATGCCTCGTCGAAAACAGAGATCATCTTTTGATCAAGTATCAGAGTTCGACAGAGGAAGGATAGTGGCCTACCGAGATTGTGGATTATCTTTCAGGGAAATCGGTAGTCGTGTTGGACGAAACCAAACAACTGTAATGCGGATATGTGATCGTTGGATGCAGGAGGGTACGACGGACCGGCGTGTTCGATCGCATCCACCTCAGCGCACCACTTCACGTGATGACAGGCAAATTGTGCACATGGCAGTGACGGATCGCTCAGTCACATCACGAACCATAGCACAGCACATGCAGTCTGTAACGCATCATCCAGTGTCTGCGCGTACCTTTCGACGCCGTTTACAGCAGAGTGGTCTGTCCGCACGACGTCCATTGCTTTGTCTACCCTTGACGCAGAACCACAGACGTCTTCGCCGCCAATGGTGCGATGACAGAAGGATGTGGACGGCAGAATGGAATGAAATTGTCTTTACTGACGAGTCACGCTTTTGTCTGCAACACCAAGATGGTCGCATTCGAGTCTGGAGACACCGTGAAGAGAGGATACTGAACAGCTGCGAGATGCACCGCCACACTGGTCCTGCACCGGGTATTATGGTATGGGACGGTATTGGATATCACTCTCGCACACCTCTAGTACGCATTGCCGGTACTTTAAACAACCAGCGCTACATCTCCGAGGTGTTGGAGCCAGTTGTCCTTCCTTACCGTCAGAGCTTGCCCACAGCCATATTTCTACAGGATAATGCGCGACCACACGTGGCACGCATTGTCCAACGGTTCTTCGTCAATCGCCAGATTGAATTGCTTCCCTGGCAGCCTCGCTCTCCGGATCTTTCGCCGATAGAAAACATGTGGTCCATGGTTGCTCTACGATTGACCCAGATTCCATCCCCAGCTGCCACAGCAGATCAACTTTGGCAACGTGTGGAACCTGCTTGTTCTGCTGTACCCCAAGAACTCATCCAAAGTCTCTTTGAATCAATGCCGAGGCGTGTGGCAGTGGTGATCTCCAACAATGGCGGCTACTCTGGCTACTGATTTTGGCAGGAACCACACTTCACAGAAGTCTATAAATTTAATCATTTGATACTTGGTCAACATGTTATCTAGAAAATAAATTTTGTTGTGATATCTCTTTCTTGGTGTTGCAATTTGGGTGGCCAGCAGTGTATATATATATATATATATATATGTGATGCCCCGTACCTCACGCCGTGGGGGAGAGGCATAGCACTAATCGTAGGTGTAGCCGTCACGAAGGTGTGATGCAGACGGGCGCAGTGTAGATCCAGGTAAGCACTTACGAACTTTAGGTGAGACACGAACACATTGATGATACACACAACTTCGAAGACTTGCTTTATTTATTAGAAGGCATTACCCGTAATGGCCACATGACTTGGCCTGACGGGGCGCGGATTACATTACAAGACAGAAGCGGACCGCAGGTCGACACCAACGAGAGTTAGACACCAAGAGACAGAAATCTTCTATTCACGCAATATTAAATTGGTGTTTTGAGATATTGACGCCAGAGGGCCTAAACTACTTAATATTTTAATTGGGTGACTTTTGATTCGTGGAGTTCACGTGTCCACTTAAGTTTATCGGGGACTGTACTGCTAGATCCCGCGCTTGTTAGAACCGTGAACTATTTACCTGAGTGCAGGATAAGTGGCCATAAACTTCTTATAACGTGCGGTTTTGACACTATAGAAGACATAAATTCAGAGTGGTTCGAGGGCTCTTCAAGAATTTTGGCATTACACTGACATTCGAAATCTCATAAACTTCCTACACTCATATCTGGGGATGTTATTGAGTTCAGCTACTTCACATGCTTGTATCATGATCAGAAGGGCTACGATAAATTATCTTATTTTACTTTTAGGTTGCAATTTTGGAAAAAGGGGTCGTGCTTTATTAACAAGATAATTTTAAATACGCTTTAAATATATAATGGTGGGCCGTTATTATCACATATATATGTGTGTGTGTGTGTGTGTGTATCAGTGGTGGCCAAACTTTTGATCACTACGGGCGACCTTAATTTAAATTATAGGCGGCGGTCTACCAACATGTGTTGAATGGTAATAAGAAAATTAGTAATTTAAAGGCAAAAAATTTATTAAATTTAAAATTATCAGATATTACTAATTATGTTGAATATCAAGTTATTTTAATAGGAGAAAAATGTTTTTTTCTTATAAACTAATTAGTTTATAAATAAAACAATCTGTTCTTTTATTTTCTTATTATTAACGCAAACAATGTAATTGTATATTAATTTTAACTATTATTTTTATTTCGTATCAGAAGACGCACTGCATGTGTCGGAACATTGCATGTTTTCGGAAAACTTTTCATATTGTGGTTCATATGTACTTATAGCTATTCGTAAACCTGCTGCCAAATGGTCATCTGTCAAACGGGAGCGATGTTTTGTTTTGATTGCATTCATGGTAGAAAATTTTGTTTCACAGAGGTAAGTAGGACTGAAAGAGGTTGTTAAATATGCTGCACATCTCCATAAACATGGATATTTTTCTTCACAAAGTAAATTCCAATAACTATTTTGAGTCTAAGCTCTTGATTTCAAAAATATATCGCATTTTACGTTAACGATTTCATTCTCAACTAGCATTTGATCCACATCCAAAAATTCTGTCAATTTTATTGATATTTCTTCTATTTTTATGTCATCATTGAATGGGAATGACATGAATAATACAATATCCTCTATTTTAGAAATATCTTTAAATTTTCTATCAAACTCACTTCGTAACAGAGACATCGTATTACCATATTTATTGTATTCATTGGAGTTTTTATAAGTAGATTTAGCTTCCATATTTTCAACTTGTTTTAAATCTCCTCTCCTCAATTGTGCTTCTAGGAATGCAAGTTTCCCCTTGAATTTATTAACATCGCGAACCATTTCAGTTAATGTTTGGCGATGTTTTTTCCTTGAAGCTGAAAATTTAATTCATTTAGCTTTCCTGTAATGTCAGAGAGAAAAGCAAGATCACGGACTAGGGATGCGCCATCGATGTCGGTGTTTTCAAAACATCGATGTTTTGATAAAAACATCGATATTTTAAACATCGATTTATTGAAGTCGATTTTTTTAACATCGATGTTTTGTGCTCGATATTTTACGTTGTCTCGATGTTTTTTTTTAAATGAATATGTACCATAATGAAAAAAAAATTTAACCACGTAGCATAATTTTCCCCACTCAGTAAATGTAAATCTGAATTCTGAAAAGGACGAATTCAAAAGGGGGAACGAGTATACACAAATGGCAATGAACAACCAATGAATAATAATTATATACCCCAATAGCCCCAATAATTGTTATTTACAGTAAAGAAAAAATAAGCTTGTTCACTTTTCCCACATACGTTGGTTTTGCATATGCACTTCAAATTGGTGTAAATATATGTAATTTTCTTTTGTATTATTTAATTTGAAAATAAAAGATTTGCTTATAAATAATTTCTTCCTCAATTTTCTTGTAAAA
Source organism: Dolomedes plantarius (assembly GCA_907164885.2). NCBI lineage: Eukaryota > Metazoa > Arthropoda > Arachnida > Araneae > Dolomedidae > Dolomedes > Dolomedes plantarius. Next base: position 205,386,762 of record OU015493.1, read on the forward strand.
GTAATAAAATGTGTGATGGAAATTCTGCGATATGCGCTGACTCTAGCAACCAAGTTTTTGTCATTTGTGTTAGCCTAACCTGAGAGTAAAATTATCCCCCCCCCCCTCCATGACTAACCGAAGTAACATTAATCTTAGAGGTTACTAAACCAGTTTTAAAAAATGTAGTAAACATCGTTCATAACAAAGAGTAAGTGTAGTAAACAAAGTTCATAAACATCGATGTTTAAAAACATCGATGGTTTTGGGGCGATGTTTTATAAGCATCGATGTTTTAATTTTTAATATCGATGTTTCGAAACATCGATGCTTTGTTGTCGATGTCGCATCCCTATCACGGACCCACTTATCATCTTCCAATTAAGGATATGATGTATTAACAGTTGCCATAAAATCTTTTATTTCAGACAAAAGGTCCAGGAATCTTTTAAAAAACTTAGCACGGCTTAGCCACCTTACTTCAGTGTGTAATAGTAGTTACCCAAAATCAGATTCACATTCCTCTAGTAATGCTCTGAAACTGCAAACTTCTTCCACGCATAGAATTAACTATTTTAAATGTGAAATTCATCACATCATCTGAATTCAATATTTTTTAGCACAATGACTTTAGATGGATAATGACATGGTAGTTTGTAAAACTTGGAATATTATCATCACTTTTACAAAGAGTAATAAATCCATTATGATTCCCAACTATAGGAGCTCCCTCAGTCGTAATCGATACCAGTTTATGTATGGGAAATTGTTTTGGTAATAAAATTCTTAAACGAATTATAAATATCTTGACCATTTGTCCTTTCATCGGAAAAAATGTTAGCAAATTTTCTCTGACAGGCATACGTAGGTAGGCTGAAAAGTAATGCACACTTGCTTGTAGAGCGCGAACGAAATGACCTTCAAAACAGCGCCAAGTGGCATTTGCAACTTCCATTCCTCCTCAATACGCATGCGCAGGTTTGAAATCGTTGTGTTCATCCTGTGTATTTTGAAAAGCGGTAGTATGGAGACGTGTTCTAGTGCTATGTCAACGCCGAGTTCTACAGCGCGCTGTTATCGAATTTTTAACAGCTGAAAAAGTGAGTCCTACTGAGATTCATCGTCGTTTAAAGGCTGTTTAAGGTGACGATGCTGTTGATAGGGGTACTGTAAATCGATGGGTAATAAAATTTCGTGGTTTCGAGCCTGGAAAAGCCATAATTGTTGATGAAACACGCAACGGACGTCCGATCACTGACCAAGACGATGAACATCGCAAACTCGTCGACGATTTGATTCAAAATGACCGGCGAATCACTCAAAAGCGTATCGCAAACCATAATGGAGTATCCAAGGAATGTGTCTACTTCATTATAGAACGATTGGGATACCGTAAAAGCTGTGCTCGATGGGTACCACGCCGTCTCACAGGCGAGAACAGCATCGGACTGGAGAGGCTCTGCGAAACCTGAAGTTTGAACCGATTCCACACCCTCCTTATTTCCCCAACCTTGCGCCTTGCAATTTTTATTTTTTTTCCTCTACTCAAGAGAGACCTAAAGGTCATTACACCTCGGACGATGTGGTGAAGGCAGCTGTCAAGTCGTGGATTCGAGAAAAGTCGGAAGAATTTTTCAGTGACGGAATGAGAAAACTTGTTACACGTTGGGAGAAATGTGTTAGCCTTAACAGTGACTATGTTGAAAAATAAATATATGATTTGGAAGCTTAAGAATTGTACTTTAATGTTCTTTTTGCCCGATCTCACTATTTCTTTTTGTTCGCGCTCTACAAGCATGTGTGCATTACTTTTCAGCCTCGTATCTTGGAAACACATTCGAATAAATATACATAGTTGTGCGGTATCAGTGACATCCGTTGATTCGTCAAATTGTAAGAGTAGAAACATACATTCATTAATACTTTCTTTCAAAATCTCTTCTAAATTGTTGCTCGTTGCTTCTGTTCAACGCATAACGGTGTTTCTCGAGAGCGACATTACTTTAATTGAAGCAATTATTTCAGATTTATTGTTATTTTTTAAAAATAATAGTTCTCCTGCTTTAAAACTCTCCTTCCATATTTTGCCGTCTTCAAAAGGCTTCTTATGTTTTAATAAAATTTCAGCTATCTTGAATGAGGCCATGGTGGCAGTTTTCGACTTCGTACTTAATCTCGGCAAAAATGACTGTTACATATTTGATTATGTCATTAATTGTTGTATTTTTGCTTTCCGTAACTCGGTGACAAATTATAATGTGTTATACGTCCATCATTGTTTCTTGGTGCCATATCACGAATCTGATTTGATACCATGGTTTAATTTCATAATGTGAGATCTTGTATCACCCTGTCAGACCCATTTCTTTGCCTTTCACCCTTCCGTTTTCCATTACGGCACACGTGCATGATTAGTTTGTTTTTTGAATACACAATGCAATGAAAGAGTCTGTAGCTTATCTGAATTACGTATCACTCCTTTAATGGTTCGATGAAAGACTGCCACTAAGATTATAGTCGTATTGCATTACAGTGTAAAATTTTCCCACTCTCTTACGATACAGAACCATGGTCATGTCCAGGATAGGATCCAACAAATCTCAATTCTAAAACGACAAAAATTGTGGATGTGAAGAACAGGCGCAGAAAAAAATAAGAGTCCACCTCTGGCCTGGATGCAAGCTGTCACCTGGTATAGACTGATAAAGCTCCCGGATGGTGTTCAGCCGATTTCTTGACAAATTGTCTCCAACTCTCAGGCTAAATCGGCAACATTCTGGGAGAGTTGCAATCGGCTTCCCAACACGCCCCAAATGGGCTCTATGGGGGAGAGATCAGACGACCTAGGTGGCCAGGGAAGTGTCTGGCAAGCTTGAAGCCAATTCATTGCAACATGTGCTGTATGCGGCCGGGATTTATCTTGTTGAAAAGTAAGTCCGGAGTGGTGCATGCGGAATGGCAACAGTCGCAGAATATCGTCTACGTACCGCTGTGCTGTAAGTGTGTCACCAGTGACTACCAATGAAGTCCGGCTATCAAAGGAAATGGTACCCCAGAGTATAACGCCCTGTTGTGGGCCTGTGGGACGTGCGATAGTAATGACAGGATCCCCACGCTGCCGTGGACGTCTCCAGACACGTCTTCGGTGGTCGTCTTTACACAGTTGGAAACGGGACTCGTCACTAAGGGCGATACGTCACTAAAGGTTATACGTGGCAGTTGCAAGTTGATCGAATTAAGCACCACTGTAATCGGACCTGACGGTGTACAGTCGTGAGGGGCAAGCGGCGTAACGGTGCGAGCGTAGATTCCGCTCTCTCAGTCGTCTGTCAATGGTCATGTCGGACACTAGTGTGCGAGTCACACGTTACGTTGTTGATAACGACGAATCCGTTGTTGTGACAGCTGATCTGACGATCGCTCTGTTTTCTCGTTCTGTTGTGGTTCTAGGTCGACCTCGGCCCTTCTGTCTCTTAAATTTTCCGCTGCTGACCCACACTTGCCCGCATCGTGTAATCGCTGCATCGCCTCGACCCAGATGCAGTTATTTCATTTATCATTATTCAGGGGGCCCAGGGTTGCCCAAATTGGTCGGTAGACCTGTAATGTCCGTCCGGTGCCCAGGCCTATAAGAAACACCACCGAACAGCGGAAATCAACCCTCGGCTGAGTTTGCAGGAATTGATGCGCAGCAAATGTCTTCAGTTTGACAGTTGCTTGTACACGAATGTGGGGGTGGCCGTAATCTCTAATGCATTATCATTAGTCAACACTAAAGAACGAAGCATCATTAAACGAACAAACAACATTCAATTCATCTGATTCAAAGTGATTAATAACATCGTAATTTTCTTAATTTTTATGAAGCTAAGGTAAATATGTGGGGTTTTAAACTGGTAATTTGGGTAAAATCATCCTCAAGACAATTCAAAAACATTTAATTTATAAATAGATTAGTGAGATTTAACAACAAAATTTTGAATGTACAAAAATGTTTGAATGTTTTGAAAATAAATCCTTCTACGACTGACATTTAAGAGCGTAAAATCATTTTATACTGCCAATAGTTTTTCTTACTCCTTCTCTCACCGCAATGGAAACCAAAAAAAATAAAAATACTTATCTCACTTTAACTGGTAGTTAGTCCTGCAGTCAAATTCAATAGACAACCAATGCCGAAAACAATTTAATTTAATTCAGTTTCTTTCCTGCCACAATTATCGTGAGAACGAAGAGATTGACAGATAAATCGAGAAAAAACACAGCGTTTGCAAGAGCCAGAAAAAAATGTGTATTAAAAACTCACTGGGTAAAGTAATATACTTTTAGAAATAGAAATTCTTCAAATATCTCAAGGGAAGCCTTATATGAAATATATGTCACAGGCTATTTTTTTGGAAATATTTCCTTTTGCTCAGGAAAATTTATATATATTTAAGCGTTCTATATTTTCGGAAGTATATAGTTTGACGTCATGTCGAGTTTTTCATGACTGTATTTGCGTATCAATTCATTTTAATAATTTGAAATCTGATATTTATTAGAAAATATTCTAAAAAAGTAATATATCTCTATTAAAAATTAAATAAAAATTTTACCACCCGCTTATCCCTCTGCAGAACTTTTATCCTCGATTTTAATAGTTCTTGTAACTTTAAGTGTTTACCTACTTTCATATATTCCTTCTCATACACAGTCTTGAATTTAATGCAGTTGACGTAAAAAGCTTTAAGTGTGTTGATTATCTGGTGACGTAAGGTGTGTTGAATATTGGGTAAATATTGATAGGTTTTATTTTACAATATTCGTAATGCTCTGCTATTTTCGTTTAATCCAAACAAATTTGTTTATATGCTCGAAAATGTGACCTGTGTTTAAAAAAAAAATCTAAACCAGCGGTTTGCTTAATCCTTAAGCGGGCATGCCCGTGTACAAAGTGCAACATTTTCGTAATTTTGAATGGTTTGTATTTACATGTAAGGTTAGAATGCTCTATGAAGTTTCTTTTTATAGCTACACCCTTTCTAATGCAGGTCTGAATTTCTAACCCTTGTGTTCCTTTCCATTCATTGTTAGCCGCGATTTAACCGTGGTAAACCAGCAATTATACTGGATCACAATATAACAAAAGCAAGACTTGATGTAGTCGATCCAATGTGCAGCTATTACGAGGCATCCCGCATATCACGAAGATGGAACCTCTCATTGTTTTCTAGGTTTTTGGACATAGTAAGAATCAATTCGCAAATTGTCCTTAGTTCCAATAAACCGGACAGTTTTTAAATATGGCGATTGTATCTGCATTCTTTGGCGTTTAATTATAAATACACTCTGTCACAAAAAAATATATCCACCCAGAAGGAAACGAGCTACTATCACGAAACTTAACATGTATGGAGTGTATGAGAAGATAAGCAAATGATTACAAATTCATAAGAACAAACAGTTTTATTAAGAAGATACGGCAAGGAAAAGGTTACAAATCAGTTAGTAAATCCACTCCTGGCAGCTATAGAAGCCGAAAGACGGCGTGGCATCGAATCAATGAAGTCACCAATGAACTCCTGCGGAAGATCATGCCATAACCTTTGCAACTGGGCAGTTAATTGACCAGTATTCCGGGACGGCTGCAGTTGCCTTCCAAGCACGTCCCAGACGTGTTCTATTGGCGAGATGTCTGGTGACCTGGCAGGCCATGGGAGTACGTCATATCCTTGAAGACATTGTTGGGAGAGTCGAACAGCATGTGGACGAGCGTTGTCTTTCTGATAAATGCCACCTGGGCGACTTGATAGCATAGGCAGTACAACTGGCGTTAAAATCTCGTCCACGTAACTGCGTGCCGTCAAAGTGGGTTGAAGGACGACTAGAGGTGATCGTGTGTCCCAACAGATCGCTCCCCACACTGTCACACCTTGTGTAATCGCCGTATGCCTCTCGACAACAAATGCCGGATCGGACCGGTGGCGTGGCTGCCTCCACACGCGTATGCTCTGGTCATCAGCATTGAGACTGAATCGGGATTCATCGCTGAAGATCACACGCCTCCAGTCGGTCACACTCTAGCTTGCCCGAGGTCGGCGAAAATCCAATCGACACTGCCTGTGATGTGGGGTCAGTGGTATGCGTCTTAATGGACGTCGGCTCCTTATACCTACATCGGCCAGTCGTCTCCGAATGGTTTCCCTTGATATTACCGGATGTCCGGAAGGTGGTTAATGGCGTCGAACCGATTCTAGCGACGTTCCTGGTGCGGATGTGGCCTCTCTTATGATTGCGCGATCCTCGCGAGTATTTGTGTTCCTGGGACGCCCTGACCCTCCGCGGCGGTAGACTATCCCTTTCGTGATCCATTGTTGCCAACACCGAGAAACTACCATATAGATCCGAGGTGGCGGCCGATACACCTGTTCGACGAACCTGCTTCTCTGAGGCCTACTATACGGCCCCTCTCAAACACCGACAAGTGTTTTTACTGTCACCGGTTACGTCTCAGAGGCATCTCTAGTCACAATGCCGTCCATCCAGGTCGACAGATTTGTTTGATTAACCCTATGGCACGAGCAATCATGCTTTTAAACTCTCCCAGCTGCGCATCTCATATGCGCATAGCGCGCTTACCCTTGCCTCATTACCGTCGAAATTTTAAGCATTTGAATATCTCTTACCAGACTACATTCTTGCCAAGTTTTGTGATAGTAGCTCGATTTCTTCTGGGTGCATATATTTTTTGTGACAGAGTGTATGTCTCAATATTATCAATATTTTACATCTTGTAATAAAGCGCAGAATTATTATTTTCAATTTGAACAAAAAAAAGTTTATTAGAAAAGGAATAATCAAGGTTGAAAGACGTTGCACTTTGTGCTATGCGCGGCTGCTGGTGTACCAAACACTGGTGCACCAGCTGAAGGGTTAAGGTTAATTAATACAAAAGAGCCATTTGGACTATGACCAGGTTTTCAAGCACGTTTAATAAATACAACTAGATGTGCTCTGTTTATCCGTTTGGTTTACAATGCGTGCAAACATTTTGTGCAATAGTTTTCTTTGCTTTCATATCGTGATATTTATATTGGCCACCCTAAAATCGGTAGAGGGAAGCAAAAATGTCTGAACCTAGTATCTCTTGATCATTCATTATTGTAGGTTTTAGAAATTTCGCTTCGTCATGTTGTAAAGTTATCATAAGCCAATTGTGGGCATCATTCTGTTTGGATCATGGAAAACAAGAACCATAAACCTCCAGTGTATCCGACTGTGATATTCTGAAAGCCTTGCACTTCCATCATTTCTGAATTCTTTTCGTTACAACAAAACAATCCTCATACCACCCAGTAAGTCCCTGAAGTTTGCAATATCTATTGATTACTAGATAGGTTCTGTGACATAAGAAATTCATAAGACCCACGTGTTTACTAGCTGAGGTAAAAAGCATGAAGAGACATTTATCAGAGGACATTATTTAGAGTTCTGGTGTCTAACTTTTGAGAGGAAGGAAACACTTACATAACAGAATATAAACACATATATAGCGAATTACCAAGTAGATGCTTAGAAGTGTGTTATATGTAAATAATTCGATTCCATTAATATATTTTTACTTTTATTCTTTCATTTTATACAGGGTCCCCCCCTATATCGGTTACACCCCCCCCCCCCTTAACAGCTAAACAGTGACAGCTTAGGCCATAAAGTTGGTGTTTAGGTATAGTAAAAAGGATATGCGCTACTCGATGAGACAACTTACAATGCCATCTATCGGCAAATTTTGGAATGATCGTTTTTATCTTAAAAATGGTACGAGATACGGGAAAAAAGTCAATTAAAAACTTGTTCAACATCATCGATTTAGTAAGAAAAAGACACCTTGAGCCCATTATTACTCAAAACAGAATGTAAAAAATGAACATATATTTGCTTGTGATTTTCAACACTATGGCGTCGTTGCACGAATGTGCAGCGAGAAATCCAGTCCAGAGTGCAAATGTGTATAGTGGCTAATGGAGAGCATTTTTAGCAACATAAATAAATAATCTTGAAGATAGGGAAGTGTCTCAGTTTCTTTGTTCCACTCTTTATGACATGACAATTTTCGAAATTGTGACCAAACACATGTTCATTTTCTACATTCTGTTTCAAGTATTAATGTGCGCAAGGTGTCTCTTCATACTAAATTGATGATGCTGAACAACTTTGTAACTTCTTTTTTTCCTGTATCACGTACCGGTTTTGAGATAAAAACGCTCATTCCAAAATTGGCCGATAGATGGCGTTGTAAGTTGTCTCATCCAGTAGCGTATAGCCTTTTTACCGTACCTAGACACTAACTTTATGGACCAAGCTGTCACCGTTTAGAAGTTAATGGGGGTGTGACGGATATAGGTGGGAACCCTGTATAACTTTTTTCTCGTCTTCTATTTTCTTTTTATTTCTCTGTAGCTTCTTTTTATCATCGTTTTGCGCTCTTTTCGGTTTCTCCGTTTTACCAATTTTTTCTTAATAGGTAACATTTTCTTTAGTTCACAAATTTATACCTTCGAAATTCGAAAAAAAAGAGAATTTTTACCTGTTATAGGGAATTTTTGAGCACTTTTCCTCTTTTCAAATCCATTTTTACAGGTCTTGTTCCGTTTATTATCTGTTTACTGTAGTCTTTCCATAAATAATAAAAGATAGATTGCATGATAGTTTTACTTAATAAGTAAAAGAAATTAAAGTCTGAAAGTCTGGACATCCCTTTAAGATTTACAGTTAATTCTAGATAAAGATAAAAATTAAATTACATTAAATAGGCACAAACTGAAATGTCTAATACATTTTTAAAAGGGCCTTTAATCTTGAAAGAAAATATAAATCGTACTAGTTACATTAAAAAAAATTATGCTTCACTTTGTGTAATCACTATAGAATTTATTATAATTAAAATATAGATTAAATGAACAAATGTTGGAGGTAGTAAAATGTACGTACATTAAGCTATTAACATTTTTACCTTTTTATTATTCTTATGTATAATTTTAGCATTTTTTTACTTTTGGGTTTTTAGGAAACTCTTAGAATTTGAAAAATGTGCATATAATGTTGCTAAAAATTGTTTGGATGAAGAGAAAATGTTGGATATAATGCGTAATGCAATAGAGTACATAGATGGGGCCTGCTATGAGGAAAGTCAGCCTTTTCAAGGTAATTATTATTGTTTTAGTTCAATTACATTAAATAGGCTATAATAAATCCGTATAAGGAATTGTGCGTAATTTTTAGTCATGTTTTCCATAAACTTCTAAAACCTTTGGCGACTAACATTTTCTTATTTTTTGATTGTGTGAAAGTTTTCCACTCTTTTGCATTTTAATTTTGTAAGCATATTTTCATTAAGTTAGAACATTTTTTTTGTTCCCGTATGAAGCATTCTTGCCGTAGAAAATGCACTATTACTTTACCTTATAAAAAATGCATTTTACCGTCGATAAAAGAAACGACTTTCCTCACAGAAGAATTTGTATGGCCGACACACATAGATTATCTAAAGATAATTCTAAGAAAAAGCATTCATTTTCGTTTTTCGGGCCGCCTACCTGTAACGAGGTATAACGATTTTCTGTCAGTCTCTAAAACAAGTCGAATATCTCGTTTTAATGAAACTTATTCCTTTTCATCATGTTTCTTCGTAAAAAGAGGGTAAAGGTAAATGTGCCGTCTTTTATTTATTACTACTAAAACTTAATTTTTTTTAAAAAAATATAAATATACAGCTCGAAATTCGAATATTTACTGCTCTTGGTTCTTTAACGTCTACGCTTGAGAGGAGATAGTATTTATTTTATAGGAAAATATACACCATTTCTAGAGAAGGTAATCCGAAAGTATAAATAACCTTAATATTTCGCTATAAATGACAATAAAAGAAGGTTCGTTTCTAATTTCTAAAGCGAATTCTTCCTCAAAAGTAGATAAAAAAAACACCTGTACAGTAAGCTTAGGGAGGTTACAAATTCTATATGAAAAAACACAAAGTGTACTTTAGAAATTTCCCTTTTCTAAGTTTTAGTTTTTCTTTAGTATTATTTTTCTTCCCTCCTTAGCAAATTGTGAGGGCATTCACTTGATCTGCGTCTGGCGATGAAACCATTTTAGCGGCAGAAATTCAAACTCGGTGATTTTAAAATCCTTTTTAAGGTTTATATGTCCATTTTAAGTTTTAGGAAAAATTTTTAGGTTGCTTCTATTACAAACATATAATTTGTTTGGTGTAATAATAAACAACAGTGGTGTGTTTGTATATTTATATCAGTTTTGAGCGTTTCAGTGATATCCAAAAACCAAGCTTGTATTATTGGTGCTCTTAACTCTGACATTGTGTATGAAGATTGCAGACTAATGGAATACATCAGTGAAAAGAATAAAGAAGTCATTACCATACACAGAAAAGCGTTGGCTAAACGCGGAACTTATATCAATGATTCTAAATTGCACTGCATGTAAGGCCGTCTGCACACGGGGCAATTCAAAAGAAACTGATAACTGACTCGAATCACAAACCAGTCCGTTTTGAGTCGTAACCTATGTAATTGAATGGAGCCACGCACACGGCGCAACTGGTTACAAACCCGTCGACGGGTATTGAGATGGTTGGAAACTATTCTTTGGGGGATTCAAATTTTGCAATTCTGTTTCACGTTATTTTATTGCGTTGTTTCTTTCTCAACTTCCATTTGATAATATTTTTGACGCTAAGCCGCCCACATCGTATACTTTTTAGGGTCACGAGTTTCCACAAAGTAGGCTCGGATTCGAATACCGAGTAAGGGCCTGTTCACATAGAATCCGTCAGCGCCAGCGTTATTCGTATTGAAATGTATTTAACCAATTACAAATCTCCAAACGATTAGCCACGAAATTGTTAAGGCCTGTGATTGGTTTAAAATATATCAATACTAGTAACGCTGACGCTGACAGACTGTATGTGAAGAGGCCCTAAGGAACGGCCGTTCCCCTGCTATCTCCTCATAGGAAAGATCCCTATTGGCTTTGGCTTCCTATAAGTGATATCCCTAATGGCTTACAAACATATTGCTTTCGTAACAAGGTGGCTAAGGAATTCGCTGTTTGGTCGGGACAATGTCCTCGGGACAAAAAAAACTTTTGTTTATCAGCATATCCATTGCCAGATACTTCTTAGGCACATTATTGCAACGTTGTGCCCGTATTTTCATGATTCAACATTCATTTTACAATATTTTTTCGCATGTTTTATCAGCATATTCATTGCGAGATACTTCGTACATACATAATCGCTATGTTTGAGTTTTTTTTTTATTTTTCGCCTTTTCTTTTTTTCAATATTCACTTTATGATATTCCCTTTCATGTGGCATCATTTTAAAAATGGCAGGACAGATGGAATGTGTCCACTAAGGGCAGGCGCACGCAGGAAATCTTCCAGTCAGTTTGTCTGGACAAAGTCCAAGGGGACTTCCTGAGGAACCAGGCGATTACTGGGCACGGTAGCTTTGGCCAGCATCAGGCCAAATTCTTCGGGAAGACGGACAGCTGCAGTTGTGGAGAGATACAGACAGTCGAGCACTGTCAGTTCGATTGCAGAAACTTCGATGACCTGCGTGTCGACCTGCCTGCGAATGCAAGAAATTGGAGTAAACATAAACTCTATAACGATTACTACTGCTGCAGAGTAGTAAACAAAATCGCTAAAAGGCTGATGGACGAACATGTCCAGTAAGCCAAAGCTTGTCAATCTCGATGTATTTTGCTGTGATGTAACCTTTTAATGAAGTATGTGTAAATAGCGATAAAAGTCGTTCTGCGGGCGGTTGGCTCAATGGAGCGACTCGGTAAAGCTGCAGATGTAGCAAAGTGTCGGAGCTAGGGATGTGCTTCTTTGCGACGACCGGCCTTCTTAAAACACTGTTGGATGCCGTCAAGGTGGGCCGACGTTAAGCTTAGACTTTCCTTTCATGTATGTTTTATCAGCACACCCATTGCGACAGGGCTCGGAATGACGCAAGGTCAATCCGAAGCCTTCGTGGTTCATGTCTACCCAAATTCTTCGCAGCAGGAAAAGAGCTTCTCTCTGAGCGAAAATAATTGTTATTGAAAATGTACAATCTATATATATAAAACAGTTCCGTAACTGACTCATTCATTCACTGACCGACTGACTGACATACAACGCACAGACCAAACCGCTGGACCTAAAGGGCTGAAATTTTGCATGGAAATTCTTCTAATAGTGTAGGGGTGCACTAAGAAAGATTTTTCTAAAATTCTTCTTAGATTTTTTAAAATTAAATTTTTAAACTGATTTTGTAACTTTTTTTACGTTTGCATTTAAAATAATAATTTGAGGGCTATAAAATTTATATCACGGGAAAGATCATAAAAATTCCTTTAAAATGAAATTTTTTTCGAATCTTTACCTCGATTTTATGATTTTTGGTGAATTTTTAAAGATTGATTTTCAGAATTTAATTTATTAAATGCTGATCACGTGATTTATTTTTCTCGCACTTTAGATAAATTTATCGTCACGTGCGTAACAACTAAATAGACAGAAAAAATTGTTTCTTTCTAATGCAGCAGACGATTGGATATTATAAAAAAAATATCCCTTACGATTTATATATATATATATATATATATATATATATATATATATTGCATCAATTGTATACACTGATCGTCGCATTTATTATAAATATATATATATTTATTTTTTGTTTGGTATTAATTGCATACATTGACCGTTGTATTTAATTTGAATGTACTCCGTAGCGAAGCGCGGGTTTTCAGCTAGTTAACGTATAAATCTGAAAAACAAGTTCAACGGTTTTGGAAATTCACAAGCCAAAAGAACGGGAAGAGGTACTGCATATCAAACAAGCAGAAGGATATCAGCGGCTGCAGATTTTAATTTTCCGGAAATATCAAATGTCTTCTTCAATTTTATTTGAAAGATTTGAAAACATGTCAAATCCCCAGGATCTTCCGAATATGTTTAGCATAAAAAGCTTTTATAAAACCTTTCAATTCTACTGTATCCTGCCATAAGCTTATAAGCATACACGTACCAAATGAAATTAATGTTCAAAAAATTTTACCTGCAGTATGAATCTCCATTACATATTGCGGGAAGTTACATGGATATGGAAGTCTATTCAAATACACAATGACCTTTTTCTTATTTCTTTCACATATTTATAAATGGATGTTATTCACAAGTAGAAATATACAATATGAAGTAATTGGTAAACTCATGCAATGTTTGTTCCAGGAGGTTACTACAACCATTGGGTTGATCATCGATGGAAAATTGGGTTAAATATCTGTTGTCTGGCAGTAATAGATGAGTTAATTAAAACGAAACGTACGTGATAATTGAATTTCGTGCTGATAGCAAAACTAATTTCCCGCGAACATGCGATACCCTGAAAGGGAATGTAGTCCTTTAAACCTGAATTTGTTCTTCACATATCGTCTTGTATGACGCGCAATACATGTCTCGATAAAAAATATTTGATTTAATGGTAAACTTCAACCAAATTATGATTAATGTCTCCTTGAAATGTATTTTAAAAATAGAATTATTTACATTACCTGGAAAAAATCGACAAAAAATTATATAAAAAACAATTTAATATAAGATACTATGATTTGAACCATGGTCATTGCAGACATCCCTTAAGTCATGTGGAAAATCCACAAAGGAAAAATAAGAAAAAAGTGTGATAAAAAATAAATTCAATTCTGGAAAACTTTTTTAATCAAATATTCAATCTAAATAAAACTTATATAAGGCCGTTTATGAAAATCCACCTAAAAGTAAAAATTCTTTAGATCACCAATATGGATTTACTGGAATAGCACCATTAATAAGGAGGTCAAAACCACAAAAAAATTATTTTTTTAAATGTTTTATTTTATTTTATTTTACTTATTTATTTATTTATTTTGGGGGGAAGGGGGGACTTTAAACATACTTTAGAGATTTCAGAATTAAATAATAGACACTATCTGATCATAGAAGGATTATATTCACAAATGCAATTTTTATGAGCTGTACTCCATGTGTGTTCTGTTGTACATCTGCATTTTAAGTCAGTTTATCTCAGATTGGAATTTTTTCCAATTTACCGTCTTCAAAAGTACATAAATAAATTCTTTCACAAAGTATATCAGTGCCATTTTGCATCATATTCCATTGTTCTAATTTAATTTAACTGTCATTTTTTATTTAGAGCAGAAATAGAAAAAAGTTTTCCGCGCACAAAAGCTAATCTATTAAATTTTACCTCTTACGTGATTAAAAGTTTACAGATGGAGTTTTATAAAAGAGGAATAGAAATCCTTTTTAAGCCTCTTCCAAGCCAAATCGGTTTAAAATTGTGCCAATAAAAGTATTGCTTCGGCAGATGTAGCCAAATCTGAACAGGCTTTATTTTGTTATTTTAATTAGAAATTTGTATGCTTTATTTTTAAAAAACTTGGTTTTTATTTTGCTTTAAATTTTCAAATTTTTAAAACACAATTTCAAATTCTTAGAACATTTTTATATGCATAATGATCTCTATTGTTGACATATTTTAAAATGAAAATCTTTAAAAATGTGCGCTAACAGAAGAAAAACTGTAAAAATCTTGGATTCAGAAGCACTTTTGGGCCAGACAGTTTAAAATACCTTTAGACTCAAAGTTTCCAGTCGATTAAGGACCATTATAGCTTTAACAAAGCCTTTGAATTACTTCAATTTCACGAACACACTGCTTCTACATGTTCCGAAACAAACAGAAAAAAGGAATTTGTCTTTAAACAGAATTGTTTTATCTCTCAAAAGAAAAGTGATTACCTTCCGTCTTTTCATGGATTGAAGTTAAGATGAACCGAGTGGCATAGAATGAATACTAAAATCTCCATAACCCAATCTATTTTTGTTGTTATAATCAGGTTCGGGGTTTACAGATTTCGTTGTAAGAACTTTTATGACCATTTTTGAGGAATTAATTCCATTTCCCCTTGTTAAACTAAGCAATGTTTTAATGCCCCTTTATTTTAAAACTGATATTATTTCACAGGGTTTTATCATGGATAAACCAATGTCCATCGATATCCATCGATCAATGTCCATCGATATCACTGTGGATCTGAAGTGAAACAAACCATATCGGAACTCACACGGAAAGGAGAGATGTATAAAGTGTACGATGAAACGTGCGACGATAATGCTTTAGAGGAAGCGTCGATGAACCTGGACGAAATTTATGAAAAAGTAATGATCGAAGAACAAAAGGCGAGACATTAGGTGAAATAAAAGAGAAATAAACATGCCCTGTCTTGTATAAAATAAATTATATGTTAAACGAATTACTTACCTAATATAATGCATTGAATACGCTTCAGTGTAACATAAGTAAAATTAAATGAGTAAATATGAACAAAAACCTTTGTTTCTGCATATTTTAAATCCCAATCACTAGCGAAAAACAAAAATAAATCAAAGTCCCACGCATAGACGCTGTGGTGTCGTGGCCTTCATAGCAATACTTCAGTACTCGAGAGAGATTGTTTCCAAGAGAGGCATGCAGTTAAGCTCTTTTTATTATTTTAGTTGGTATGAAACTATATACAAGTTATTTACAAAATAGATGCGAGCTGCATCTAACTGGCTCCCCTAGACCTCCCACATCAAACATTTTCACGTAGAAGAGAACAAGTCCGTCGATTCTTCCGCTCGTCGATAGCCCTCGGTTTCTCTCTGCCCAGTTCGTCAGTCGGTCTCTCGTCCCGAAAACCCTCTGAGTAGCCGCTTGCGCTCGACCCCTTTTTAAGCACCGTCCGTAAGCTTCTAGAACGATCTAGACTCCTATTCAGAACCTTCCAGGTGGCTCCAAAAAAAGACCTCCCATGGTGCTTGACGACTTCTGGTCTTTAATGAATAGGCGGTACGAGAACCATCGGCTGCTTAGTGAAAATCATCCTGCTAAAGGGAAAAACGGAAAACACATTCCACTGCCGATTTCCAAAGATCGGCTAAATGAAAAAGAACCGTTCACACATTATAGCCTGGCGATTCTGAGAAACGGCCAGTTGGTTAAAAGGAGAGTATAACCACGTTACTATAACGCAATATTCAGGATTCTTTCGATGCGCAAAAGAAATTTTACCTCAATCGTGGTCGAAATCGATATCCCAAATTTAATACCACAGTTTGAAATAATAATTGAAACATTCAAAAAATATAATAATTCAGTGACTAAAAACCTGTATGCTCATTTTAACGTAGGATTACGTTCATCCATAACAGTCCTCCAGAAAGCAAAATTTCAGATGCCCTGCGTTACGAGTTATAATTTTGGCAGTGCGCCAAACCCAGTTTCTATCGCTTGGGCCAGCAGTAAAGATTTAAACAAAAAAGTACTAAAATGCGTCAATATTTTGACATATATATGTGTGTGCCTGTGTGTGTGTGTCTGTCTGTATGCGTGCGTGCGTGTGTGTATGTGTGTGTGTGTGTGTCTGTGTGTGTTAGTTAGTGTTAAACCTTAATTGAGACAATTTACGGGGGGCTTCAAAATAACAAATTTCTTACGTTAAAAGCCATGATTATTCAGAGTCAATCAGATTACACTCGTCTATTAATGCATAGACTATAGGAGTTATTAATAGAGTTGAATGGCTTTGGGGGAGAATCAAGAAATGAGATTCGCAGGCATCCATTGCGTGGGGAGTTGTTTTTGGAGTTTAGACTGGGTTTCGAGCGAAAATTAGTTGCAATGTAAGCAAAAGGACCTTCTGGAACATTCGGCAGATGTCAATGAGCATGCGCGTTAAGGTTAGACGCCTTGAGGAACAATAGAGTTTTCGGCAGATCCGGATTAGCATTTGTAATAAGCGGTCGCGCATCGCGGGCAGTTGAGATGATTACTTGGTAAACTAAATTTTGTGCGGATTGAATTAGAGGATAGTTAAATGAATTGTTGGAATAAACTTGTTGGATGTAATTAATTTGTAATCATTTACCACGGCCTATGTTTCCTGACTGCAATATTATTAATAAGTATTAGGGAGTAATTAAGAGGGATCTCCGATATAAAGAGCACGCTTCGAGTCGGCAATAGTCAGGCCCGTCATATATATATATATATATATATATATATATACACTGCTGGCCACTGTAAATGCAACACCCTGAAGGAAACATGCAAATAACACGAAATTTACAACATGCATTAGCGGAGGTGAGATATGCAAATGATTAGAATTTCAGCGCAGACGCACATCACGCGCGCCTGTGGCGCCACTTCAAAGCGCTATTTAAGGCTTGGAGATTTCGACGATTTCAAGTTCGGCAATTGTGTTTTTCTTGTGGGTTTTTTCAAAAAAACGATCAATTATGCCTCGTCGAAAACAGAGATCATCTTTTGATCAAGTATCCGAGTTCGACAGAGGAAGGATAGTGGCCTACCGAGATTGTGGATTATCTTTCAGGGAAATCGGTAGTCGTGTTGGACGAAACCAAACAACTGTAATGCGGATATGTGATCGTTGGATACAGGAGGGTACGACGGACCGGCGTTTTCGATCGCATCCACCTCAGCACACCACTTCACGTGATTACAGGCAAACTGTGCGCATGGCACAATTTGCCATGTGACGGATCGCTCAGTCACATCACGAACCATAGCACAGCACATGCAGTCTGTAACAAATCATCCAGTGTCTGCGCGTACCATTCGACGCCGTTTTACAGCAGAGTGGTCTGTCCGCAAGACGTCCATTGCTTTGTCTACCCTTGACGCAGAACCACAGACGTCTCCGCCGCCAATGGTGCGATGACAGAAGGATGTGGACGGCAGAATGGAATGAAATTGTCTTTACTGACGAGTCACGCTTCTGTCTGCAACACCACGATCGTCGCATTCGAGTCTGGAGACACCGTGAAGAGAGGATGCTGAACAGCTGAGTTATGCACCGCCACACTGGTCCTGTACCGGATATTATGGTATGGGGCGGTATTGGATATCACTCTCGCACACCTCTAGTACGCATTGCCGGTACTTTAAACAACCAGCGCTATATCTCCGAGGTGTTGGAGCCAGTTGTCCTTCCTTGCCTTCAGGGCTTGCCCAAAGCCATATTTCTACAGGATAATGTGCGACCACACGTGGCACGCATTGTCCAACGGTTCTTCGTCAATCGCCAGATTGAATTGCTTCCCTGGCCGCCTCGCTCTCCGGATCTTTCGCCGATAGAAAACATGTGGTCCATGGTTGCTCTACGATTGACCCAGATTCCATCCCCAGCTGCCACAGCAGATCAACTTTGGCAACGTGTGGAAGCTGCTTGATCTGCTGTACCCCAAGAGCTCATCCAAAGTCTCTTTGAATCAATGCCGAGGCGTGTGGCAGCGGTGATCTCCAACAATGGCGGCTACTCTGGCTACTGATTTTGGCAGGAACCACACTTCACAGAAGTCTATAAATTTAATCATTTGATACTTGGTCAACATGTTATCTACAAAATAAATTTTGTTGTGATATCTCTTGTCTTTCTTGGTGTTGCAATTTGGGTGGCCAGCAGTATATATATATATATATATATATATATAAATATATATATATATATATATATATATATATATATGTATATATATATATATATATATATATATATATATATATATATATATATATATATATATATATATATATATATATATATATATATATATATATATATATATATATATAATACATTCATACATATATATACAACGATAAGTAATCCTACGTTAATAACCCGTGGTACTTTCGTTAGAAGAGATTACCAGATTTTTTTTATTCTTCTCCGAAGCCTAGCAGTGTTATTAAGGATTTCTACAACAATCACAACACATAATAGTGATTAGTAATTGTAGTAAATATGGATTTCTATTATATCTAGAAATTTTACTTACCAGAAGCAGTTCACAAAGGTTTAATTTCACGTATATTTAACAATTTTCAGATAACCGTTCATTATATACAAGAGTTAACTTCTCTCTGACGAAATATTAGACTTCTGAATATTGACATTTTTATATTTAAAGACTCAGCACATATTATTGTAAGTGTGATGTGAAATCAGAATTTGTACTTTAATATAGAGTTCATAACCACTTACTTCAAATTAATATATTTTAATGCAAAGGTAATATAAGTTTCAACATATCACAATTTTACTAGAAGAAACTTACAGAAAAATTTCTAATTGTTTTATCAACCGTATAATTGGATTAATATTAATAAACTGCAATGTTAGTATTAACTTTATTATCATACAGCTCATGTAATTAAGGCTGCTGTGTAGTAACCCTACTCGAATCGCTCACTTCAGTGTTAACCTATAGAGAAAATGTGTCTGATATTGACAGCTACATAAATGTTAACAACCAATAAAAATGGTTTTTTCAGATAGCCTGAAATTTCTGCACCTTGCAACACGATTCATTTTAATAAATTTCATTAACCAAAGGAATAGAGTAGAGTTTAAAAAATATTATACCAGATTTTTTCCCCAACTAATTTAAATCTTAAAATTTTATTTGCATTTAAAAAAAAACGGAAAATGCCCCAATGTGTCACATTTCTTTCTGTATTACGGAGTGTAATTAAAAAAAAATCTTGAAATCCAAGTCGGTAATTTTTGGACACATTTTCTCTATAGGTTAACGATGAGGTGAGCGAATCCAAATAGGCTTAGTACACATCAGTCTTAATTAAGTAAAAAGAATTAGTAATTTACATTTTCTTTAAAACTAGCGAATTGTCATGCAACTTTCCGTTATATATTTTGCATATTAACATGAATGTCTAATTCCAAGTCTAATTTTAAGTCCGATTTCCAAGAAAACACCTATTTTGAGCGCATAAAATAATGATTGCTTCAGAAGAGTTTTGAAATCGAGTGATTTTGACTATTAACAGCACAAATTCTAGTCTTAATGCGAATGCTAGTCAGAGGCAGATTCCGATAGTTAAAAGATAAATCTGTATTAGCATAACTATATTTAGAAATTTTAACAGGAATAATCCAATTAATGGAAGTGGATTTCCATTAAAGACTCTAATGCATGTAACACATAATCTATATATTTAAGATGCTAAGCCGACTTTTTGGGCAGTCCGTGAGATAAAACTACTGGATCCATTTACTTCATTTTAGTCTTAAACGAAAGATTGTAATCTATAGGTTTGTCAAATTTGGATTTTGTAACCGTAATTTCTATCAATGAGCGATAATTTACAATTAAATATTGATTTCTGCGCATGCTCATTGACATGTTTAAGCATGTCTTTAGAAACTCACTGTTTCGGCGCATGTTCAGTGACATGATTTAATGATAAGCACGTTTATTTCGAGGAGTCTCTCGATCTCTTTCTGCCATTTTTATGATAATTATGTTTGTGAGACGTAAGATTAAACCTGATGGAAATTGTTTAATTATCGTTAATTTACAATTAAAAAAAATGCTTTCTGTGCATGCTCAGTGACATGATTTAATGATAAACACGTTTATTTCGAGGAGTCTCTCGATATCTTTCTGCCATTTTTATGATAATTATGTTTGTGAAACGTAAGATTAAACCTGATGGAAATTGTTTAATTATCGTTAATTTACAATTTAAAAAAATGCTTTCTGCGCATGCTCAGTGACATGATTTAATGATAAACACGTTCATTTCGAGGAGTCTCTCGATCTCTTTCTGCCATTTTTATGATAATTATGTTTGTGAGACGTAAGATTAAACCTGATGGAAATTGTTTAATTATCGTTAATTTACAATTAAAAAAATTGCTTTCTGCGCATGCTCAGTGACATTTTTAAATCTGGCTTTAGATAATAAGCACGAGGCTTCTTAAAAACATTAATTTTTTTCTGCACATTTTTATGATTTTCTACATTTGGAAATGATGTGTTGAGTATAATTTGTGAATTAGTAGATTTATTTACTATCTAGCCGTCATGTTTTAACGGGTACCAAATATTACTCTATTAAAACGTTTATGAACGTCTTGCTGATTGCTCATATAACAAATGTTAAAAACTCTCCCAGAGTTGAGAATTCTTCGAGGTATTTTCTAAGCTGCTTTATACCCTTAAAATTTTATTTCCCATGGTCTAAAATGTGATGATCCCGAATTTTATGCTCAGAGTTTGAGAGCAGTTAAATATGATATGGCAAGGAAATATCAGGGAGAAAGAAGTAATGCAATATTTGAACATCCGTAAGATATTTGTATACGGAGAGAAAAAGTGGGAGTAAGTGCGGCATATCAAGTTCCGTAGACCTGTTGTGATGATAATTAATAGTTTTGGAAGTGATTAAAGTTAATATTAATATCGGGTATTCAGATAAATAAATTAGTAAACTAAATTAGTAAAGTAAGTAAATTTTAGTAACGATTGTGCTTTGTTTTAATCAATTTATTAAGCCTCTGCTAATTATATGTAAGGGTTATACTTGTGGTGATCAGATATTAATTGATTTGATTAATGTCATCGCATTTGGAGAAGGTGCGCAAGTTTCTCTAAATGTTTTGACATTGAGAAGAATTAAGTTTGAAATAGATCATCACAGGTTATACCTTATTATTGTTAATATGGATAAATTAATAAGTCTTATTTATGAACCTCGTGAATGGCTGGTACGCTGGTGAATTTTTGGGTTTTTTATTAAATGAATGAATACAAAATTATAGTGTGTCTTTTCTTTTAAAGTTAAATCCTTCCTTTTGAGAACCCCTTTTTGTCAGTTGATCGTAAACTGAGACTTCCGATAACGACTGGTCACGGACACCCTCCCCTTCGGGACGTTTGGAATGTTGATGAGCCAAGCAGATACGAAGGCGCTCCCTGCGCGGTTGAATACAGTGGCTTGTAGATGGCGGCGTTTTCAAGGAGGAAAAATTAATCAAAAATTATTATGTGAAATAAGAAAATGAAAAAATCAACAATGAGTCGGAGAGGAGATTCCTTCGGCTAATTCCTAATTTCAGCGTTTTCCTCGTCCGGGATTGACGGAGCGGAGTGGACCTTCTTACTTTCCGCGGAATACAAAGTGAGAAAAGGAGCGTCAACTCGGGGGCGGAGGGTGCAAGTGGACACAGAGAGGGGGAGAGGCGAGCGAAGAAGCTGGGAGCTGACCCCAGTGCCTTGATAAAAAAGATAATGGCCGTACGGAAAGGTCCGACGACGTTCATCTCTTGGCGTCGTGCACGCTTTAGAAAATGGCGTTAAGGCTCCCCTCATGACTTCCTTAAATAATAGTGTTTTTTTTTGTGCTGCAGCATTTTAATTGGGTAATATAATTTTAATTTCCTTTTTTTTGTTTACTGAATTTTTCTATAGTTTTTTCTTTTGTTTTTTTTCCCATCACTTTTTCATTTAGAAGTTTTTTTTTGATTCGCCAGCCACTTCACTTAATTGCAATGTTTTATTGATAATTATTTGTATTATGGAGAGTAGAACTCATTTAAACGAAATTGTATTTATTCAATTGAATTTGGTTGTCAGAATAATGTTAAGAAGATCTGGAGTTAATGAGTTTGTTTGTTATAATATCAGGGAAATTCTTAAATAAATTGTTATGTTAGTTTGTAAAGTGGTGTCATGTCGGTCCTTGCCTTTTTAGTAAATTTTCTGATTTTCAGCTTTAGGTTTTATTTTTATTTCAGCAGATATGAAGCTTTTTCTTTTAGGTGAGACAATTTTATTTCTAGATGCTCTCCAAGGTTAAGTAAATTTATTAGATTTAATTTCATTTTTTTATTTTGGCTCATTATTCACCACAGTGAAGCATTCAGTTCGAACCAGTGTTAATTATAATTATTAATTGTTTATGGGTTATTGCATTTAAAAATAACACAACGCAACTTTACCATCTATCTTAAAATGTACTAACCACTAACGGCCAAATGGCAACTCTTGAAGTAAATTGACTTTAAAGTTTGTAAAGACCTATCATAACATTAATTAGTTAATTATAATATAATATTTAAAGCTATAAATAAACCCCATACTAACACGAATCATTCAACGCCACAAATGGCGCCTGTGACCTATCCACGCTGTGCCATTTTTTTTCCTCAAATGGTACCAGTTGTGAAGACTGTTTGCAAATGAGCCAATTTTTTTTCCCATTATCCTTTCCTTCGGTGAGACGGCATGACATTAAATTTTGGTATAGTAGAGGCTTAATCTTATTTTGGCACAGATTTTTTGGTTCATATGATTTTTATGTGGTTATGGTTATTATTAATTTTGATATTTTAAATGATGTAGATTTTAAATTAGAAATTTTTCTTACATTCCTATATTTTGTGCAATTATTTTGAATATTGATTTTTTTTTCATTTTGAATTATTGAACGATATAAATGTTTTTTTGGTGTTTTACTTAAGAGTATTGTTCTGTTAGTGCATTTAAGGATACATTTCGATTTGGAAGTTATTTTTACATTCCTATATATTTTGCGTTTATATTGAATATTGAATATTTTTAACATCTTTAAACATTGATAGATATTTTTATTAAATATTTTTATTGGTATTTTGTTGTTTTAACGGTTTTTATTGCTATGCTAGTGGTTTTAAGTATAATATTTGATTTGAGGTGCTAAATTGTGTATGTTTTACAATGTCTCCCATAGTATATTTGCATACTAAGTATTGATAAATTTTTAATTGCAATTCTACATGTCAGATAATTTTTTTTTGGTTATTTTGGGCTTCATATCACGAGTTTTTTTCGGTCTTGCCAGGTGCTAAGTTTTTTTACTTTCCGCTTGCCATTTAGAGCTGGTCTCATGGTCAGACGGGAAATAGAGATTGTTTGTGTGCATGGACAGTTTGAAAATTACATTTAATTTTTTTCATATAATAGTTAATGATTTTTTATCACACGAAAATTTAGTTACAATTGGGTTTAAAATTTCAAACTTCAATGTCACAGACAGGGAAATTTGAATGCTGCGGTCATTTCAGTACCTAATAAATTCAGTTTCTTATGTCGGGTATATGTTTGGACTTAATACCAGTTGGGTTTGGTTAGAAATTTAATTAAGATTGGGGTTAATATTCAACTTCAATGTCACAGGCTGGGAAATTTTGAATGTTGTGGTCTTTCAGTACCTAATAAGTTCAGTTTCTCATGTCAGAGATTTGTTGAATTCAATACCAGTTTAGTTTTTTTTTGCAGAGTTTTAGCTTAATTTAATATTGTTTAATTTCTTTTGTAATGCATACTAAAGCGTCCGAAAATTTTGTTTATGTGTAGGGTTGATGTTAAATTTTTTTTTGGTGCTCTTGTCTACAATGTTTCATGTGCATATTCTGTTTTGAACGGATCAGCATGACTTTTGGGGATCGACTGTGATTCGATTCGACCGGTTTTTGTTTATTTAAGTAGGGCATACGGTTTTTTGAATAAGTTTGGTTATGTTATTTTAGTAGGTATGTTTGCGTTGGTCTGTTCAGTTCGGTTTATGCAATTAAACGTTAGACAGGGCTTCTTGTGTTAATCATTATTTTTACTAAGCATATTAGAATTTCATTGCCGCGAGGGACGAAGAGTCTCTCTTCGCAGGCTGGAATTACTTTTGGTTTGGTAGGAGTAAATGGTGGAGTAGTTAAATATTGGTTTCAAAATTTTATCATTTACTTAGTTTTGTAGTGTGTATTAAGGTGTCCAGGAGGTTAATGAACGTTAGACATGGCCTCAGATTTTAATCATTAATTTTTACTAAGCTTATTAGAATTTCATTGCCGCGAGGGACGAAGAGTCTATCTTCGCAGGCTGGAATTGAATTTGGATTAGTAGGAGTAAATAGTGGTGTAGTTAACGATAGGTCTCAAATTTCTATCAATTACCTGGTTTTGTAATGTATACTAGGGTGTACGGGAGGTTAAAATTTTTTTGTTATATGTACGGTTAAAGTTGTAATTTTTGTACACCTGTCTCACATGTTTCATATACATTTTTTTGAGGTTGAACAGTAAACATGTTAATTTTGTTTGAACAGTGATAATGAATTTCGTAAGAGAGAATTTTGTATTGAGTTTTGTTCGAAGAGGTTTTGTTTATTTGTGTTAAGCATACTTTTTTTTTAAAATTTGTTTCGGATTGTATGCTATGGTCGCACTGTCAATTTCAAATTAAGGAAATAAACTGTGGACAGGGTGTAATGTTTTTGAACTGATTGTTTTAACCGAGGATGATTATTTTACTATGCAGTTTTTTTAGTGTATATGGTTTAATTGTAAATTGAGCATACAGTTGTGGTAATGAATTGTTTTAGATATATGTTAGGTGTTCAATGTTTCATTTTTGCTTGTTTTATATACAATTGTGGTAATGAAATTTTTTTTCGGGTATTATGCTAGATATTCCATGGTTTATATTTTTGTTTAATAAGTAATCTCTCATGAATATGTGTTTTGTTATGTGACCCGGGTCGAATGGGAACAATATATCACATTGTGTAATGTAATTTTATACTTTAGTCAATTCTTTTAATTCGTGAAATTTTTCCACGGTGATCTGTGGTTTTTTTTTATTAAAAAAAAAATTTGTGCCAAATTTTTTTTTCTCGCGGAAAAGGAGGTATTTGTTGTGATGATAATTAATAGTTTTGGAAGTGATTAAAGTTAATATTAATATCGGGTATTCAGATAAATAAATTAGTAAACTAAATTAGTAAAGTAAGTAAATTTTAGTAACGATTGTGCTTTGTTTTAATCAATTTATTAAGCCTCTGCTAATTATATGTAAGGGTTATACTTGTGGTGATCAGATATTAATTGATTTGATTAATGTCATCGCATTTGGAGAAGGTGCGCAAGTTTCTCTAAATGTTTTGACATTGAGAAGAATTAAGTTTGAAATAGATCATCACAGGTTATACCTTATTATTGTTAATATGGATAAATTAATAAGTCTTATTTATGAACCTCGTGAATGGCTGGTACGCTGGTGAATTTTTGGGTTTTTTATTAAATGAATGAATACAAAATTATAGTGTGTCTTTTCTTTTAAAGTTAAATCCTTCCTTTTGAGAACCCCTTTTTGTCAGTTGATCGTAAACTGAGACTTCCGATAACGACTGGTCACGGACACCCTCCCCTTCGGGACGTTTGGAATGTTGATGAGCCAAGCAGATACGAAGGCGCTCCCTGCGCGGTTGAATACAGTGGCTTGTAGATGGCGGCGTTTTCAAGGAGGAAAAATTAATCAAAAATTATTATGTGAAATAAGAAAATGAAAAAATCAACAATGAGTCGGAGAGGAGATTCCTTCGGCTAATTCCTAATTTCAGCGTTTTCCTCGTCCGGGATTGACGGAGCGGAGTGGACCTTCTTACTTTCCGCGGAATACAAAGTGAGAAAAGGAGCGTCAACTCGGGGGCGGAGGGTGCAAGTGGACACAGAGAGGGGGAGAGGCGAGCGAAGAAGCTGGGAGCTGACCCCAGTGCCTTGATAAAAAAGATAATGGCCGTACGGAAAGGTCCGACGACGTTCATCTCTTGGCGTCGTGCACGCTTTAGAAAATGGCGTTAAGGCTCCCCTCATGACTTCCTTAAATAATAGTGTTTTTTTTTGTGCTGCAGCATTTTAATTGGGTAATATAATTTTAATTTCCTTTTTTTTGTTTACTGAATTTTTCTATAGTTTTTTCTTTTGTTTTTTTCCCATCACTTTTTCATTTAGAAGTTTTTTTTGATTCGCCAGCCACTTCACTTAATTGCAATGTTTTATTGATAATTATTTGTATTATGGAGAGTAGAACTCATTTAAACGAAATTGTATTTATTCAATTGAATTTGGTTGTCAGAATAATGTTAAGAAGATCTGGAGTTAATGAGTTTGTTTGTTATAATATCAGGGAAATTCTTAAATAAATTGTTATGTTAGTTTGTAAAGTGGTGTCATGTCGGTCCTTGCCTTTTTAGTAAATTTTCTGATTTTCAGCTTTAGGTTTTATTTTTATTTCAGCAGATATGAAGCTTTTTCTTTTAGGTGAGACAATTTTATTTCTAGATGCTCTCCAAGGTTAAGTAAATTTATTAGATTTAATTTCATTTTTTTATTTTGGCTCATTATTCACCACAGTGAAGCATTCAGTTCGAACCAGTGTTAATTATAATTATTAATTGTTTATGGGTTATTGCATTTAAAAATAACACAACGCAACTTTACCATCTATCTTAAAATGTACTAACCACTAACGGCCAAATGGCAAATATTGTTGCATTTAAATTTAACTGAAACCCCACTTTAAGTAGTAAAGATTTATTCCTACCTTAATTTCATTAATTATTAATTAATATATATATATTAAGTTTTAAAACACCCCATACACAAGCATCTTCGTTGCCACAGACCTACATTTCTGTGATAGCCCGCCAGCCAGTAATGCCATCCGCTTTAAATCCATGTCCCATGACACTGTTGGAGGATAAACGAATTGTCAGGTCTGTCTGTTTAACAGAAAAGAATAGAATTTTTAGAAAGGTAATCAAAAATGACATTGGGGAAAAATACAAATCTAAACTATTATTCAGCACAACAACGGTAAATGGTCACGAAAATAAATAAAATTGAATTATAATTTAAACAAAACGACATTTTTACCGACAAAATGCAAATATTAAAACATAGTAAAAAATTAAACTGATTTAAATCACCAGTACGTATATATGTCCAAAGCATAGCTTCCCTTCGGTTATTTAGACAAACATTAATCAATTTGTTACATAAGTATTGATTAATTTGATGTTAATATAAACACGGAGAAAACCCTCCGGCAACAAGCAACATTATGTAAACGGGGGAGGTTATAATGCGTGGGTCCCCACTACCAAAATTCTATCGCCATGGTTACCCGTCGAGGACAATGAACTGAAATAGCTGCCATAGTGTCCATTAGTTACTGAACCTTATGATCTTCGATGATTTTCTGGAACAAAATCTAAGGCACCGATATTCCTCATCTCTTGAACACCTTTACTCTTAGAAATTATATTTTTGAATGGATGAAAAAAATGTTCTTTTATAATATAAACTTACTACGTGGCCCGTGAGAAAATTTCGCATGTGAATACAATTAGATTCATTTTATAGTAAGGTTGGTGGTTTGTAGTAGGATGAAAGAGGAACCGGTTCATTTGTAACCATTGTTTATTTGTCAAATAACAATGGTTCTCAAGGATGATACAAAACCGATTACAAAACACCTTTGGGTACGAAATTGGAGGTGAAGCATATCATAAAACAGGGGAACAGGAGAAATGGACACGTAAAAACACCTTTATAGGCAATATTAAAAGTGAAGTATGATGTCGTAGTTAGGGACGACACGTTTCTTAGAAAAGAGGGAGAGACAAATCACAGGAGCAGAAAGCGACATTATTAAGAAGGAATAGAGAAAATAAGTAGCAGGAGTACAGTAAGGATAGCAGGCAACGAGTTTTTACCAGCTAATAAATGGTGACCAGCTGGATGTAACTAACTGCTTACGCGAAAATGAAGACGAGAGATGCCAAGTTGAAAGGAAATACGGACAGGGGAGGGGAACCTACTGGATTTAATGGACTAAGCAGGCGAAAATTGGAATATAAAAGGGTCAGAAGTGAAAGAGGAAAAAGGGAGAAAGAAATTTATGATGTTGACTTCGTTTGGAGCGAAGTAGGTGGTCGAAGGGAGTCGTGAGAGTCTGGGAGTGGGAGGACCCCCAGAAAAGAGTGCATCAGAAACAGGGGTGGGTGCCCCCTTCAATTTAGATTGGGAGAAGAATCATTATAAAATATTTGTGTAGCCAATAATATAGGTCCAGGTTTATCCATTGGTCAGAAGGTGGCCACCAATGGAAGCCAAGAGTGAAAGAGTTGAAATTAAGTTGAGGGTAAGAAAAATTCAGCAGAGCAGATTGGGCTGAGAAGTCAAAAAGACATAGACCGCATCAGAGGCTGAAAGGGACGCGTTTACCCTGGCAGATATGTAAGCCCCAGAGTTAATATATAGAGAGAATAGAAGCAGTTGTGTTGAAGAGACGGAGATGTTTGAATGAGATTGTAAGCTGACGTTGAAATAGGAAGTTGGTGATGTTAAGAAGCCCAGCGGACGGATCCAGGCAGATAATTTGAATTTCGTGAGCTTTAGCCCCGTGAAAATCCAGATCAGTTCCGAGTACCGCATCCAATTGTTCGCCAGCAGATTTGGACTGACGGCAAAGGGCAGTCGGAGGTCACCGCATCCCCAAGGCCGAAGATGACCAGATGAGGAAAGGGTCAACAACAGTAGAAATCCCCGATCAGCCTAGTTCAACGAAGCAGCAGTGACCCTCATCCGCAGCAAAGAATGACCAGCGAACATCCTGAACAAGCTCGTGCCGACGGGAAAAGTCCTAGAGCTTACGCCGCACTCGTATCGTAAGGTGCCCACTACAAGGAGCAAGAGATGTTCGGCGATCCTGTCCAACCAATCAGAACGAGGCGCAGAGCTACTTCTTCAGTCCTCGACGGAGAACCCCTATTGTTGAAAGGAGAGATTCCCCGTTGTTATACCGGTGAAGTCATCCAAGGTAGGGAGAGAGTTTTTTGTTTACTTTTCTGCCAATGCCCAGCTCGTGTAGTGCCCGAGTTCATGATAGGTAGTCAGGTTCATTTATGATTGATAATTCTTCATATAGATATATATCACATAGTAGTAATGATATTTGCTTAAGGTATGAGTAATAATGAAATGTTTATATATGTGTATATTTTGATGATATTTAATAAACTGGTTGATTAAAGTACACTTGAGTAATCACTCTTAGTTTTATCCAAGTACTACCACTAATTAACAAAGATCCCTGCGACATATGACACAAAATCGTGGAAAATGTGATATTTACATTACAAACCTCTTTGTACACACTATTTGACCATGCCGTATCGACACATCCGGGGAAAGTACTCTATGGACAAAAGTCTATTTTTAACTTCGCTTTTTAAACAAACAATATGATGTGTCATTCTAAATGACCAATTCGTCAGATGCGGAGAACTTAGTTTTTAAAATGGTACGCCTTTTATCGATTTGGGTGAAGTATGAAGGGAGAAAAAGGGATCGTCACCAAAAATCACCTACTAGAAATTATATATATGATTGTTCAACACCATGCCAAGCTTAACAGAAATGCCAAGCTGAACGTAAATCTACTCTTATTTGCCCTGTTTATGAAGTCACGAAACTTTATCTACCTATTTTAGACGTTGAATTTCGTAAAGTATAGCTTGTTGTTCTTAGCTTTTTTGATTTTACTGCTTGCGTATAGACAACAAATTGTAAGCATAAATATTTAGATCACACAGAGGAAAAGAAATTCATACTCAACAATGTTAGGCAATCAGATAGTTCTTTATAATTTCCTGCCTAGGAAGAATTAAATGCCTACAATGTCTCTTACTAACGTAATGATAAAGCCTGAAATATATGACAGTTATGCAAGAAATTTCATTATTTACAAATTAAATTACGTAAGAAGAATCTTGTGTTAAAAAGTTATCTTCACTGCGTATTAGTTTTGAAGCTCCCACCGTTCAAGTCCGAGACTCTCTAACCGCTGAAATGGAATATTCATTAACTGTTTAGTTGGAGTGTCTCCCTGCACCACAGTTGAAAAGTTATTGAAAGGATGTCCTGATCTTATTTCTTAGAGGATACTCTTAATATTATAGAGATTATTTCTGAATCGTTTATTTCTGCGAGTAAAGGCATAAAAAAGAATCTATATTTGTGAATGTGATAATTGATATGCTAATGTTGTGCTGTAAGTAATATTCCACAAACAGAAATGTTGTTTTTTTTCAGTTTATAAAATAGCTGATGTATTACATGTTGTTAAATAATGACTGAAAAGAATCTATCATTTGAAAAATAATTTATTCACAAATATATGTCTGGGTGTGTACTGTAACGTAAGCGAGCAAAACTAAAATGTTATAGCTTGTACAATAGAGAAAAAAATTTCTTCCCTACCGACAATCGTGACTGTTACTATATGACCCGTCTATGTTACATTAAAAAAAAAAATGTTTTCATTATTTATTTTCACTCATTTTGCGCAAGTGAAAATAAAAAATATATTACGGCCCCTTTACTTGTTGGTAAAATCCAGAAATAAAAACCATAGAAATGATTTAATTATTCACGTGACACAACATCAAGAAGTGAGTGAAAAACCAAAAACTAATCCACTGGTAACGAAAACATTACTTATTCAGCACTCGAGACGAAGACAACTAAGTCAAATCCACTTGACAAAAACAAAGACCTTACATGTTGACAGGTCACCGAGGCGACGAGAAAAAGTCCTTTGATTAAATAATTCATCCACTTACGTGATATAGAATGCTCAAAGAATTTGCAGAACATGGGATTTGGGGTTAATTCCCAGGCAGAATGTAGTTGAAGAGGTTTACGTAACCGAAGAGAAGAAAATATATTAACTATTACTCATATTAAATAATAGTATTAGGATAGTTTATTTCGTGGAGTTAAGATATTTTGAAAATAGAATAAAAGGTATATATATATATATATATATATATATATATATATATATATATATATATATATATATATATATATATATATATATATATATATATATATATATATATATATATACATGTGTGTGTGTGTGTGCGTGAGTTATACAATTAAGGCACATAATTTCGACGAGGGTTATTCAGTTGTTAAAAAATGTATTGTCTTTTTAATTACCTTTTCTGGCTTTCTCGTAAAGTTATCGATTAATTACATTTGAGAGTGAGATAAAGGGGAATAACTTATTTCAGATGTACCAAATTTTCCATAATTATGAAGAGTCATTCATCACAGTAATAGATCTGTTTTAAGTAATACATTAATCATGGATGATTTTCCACAAAAACTGATTTTTTTTTCAGAGGAATATGGAGTGAAAGCAAATAGGCCAGCGAAGTCTTCCTGGTTTTAAGGATATTATCAATTTTTACAATGTTTCGACAATGTTTAGCTTCTTAAAAATATTCAGAAAGTAAAGAGGGTTATTTA
Organism: Dolomedes plantarius; assembly: GCA_907164885.2. Lineage (NCBI taxonomy): Eukaryota > Metazoa > Arthropoda > Arachnida > Araneae > Dolomedidae > Dolomedes > Dolomedes plantarius. Next base: position 205,418,873 of record OU015493.1, read on the forward strand.
TGCAATGCGATTCTTCTTGCGTCCCCTGTAAAACGTAATAATAAAAGATAATGAAGCCTTCCTCAGCAATTTCTTGCGCAGAAGGCAGCAAGGTATCGCACAGATATCATAAACCTTGGTTTTTACTGAGTATACATTTCATTGCTGTTTGTTCTCGTATCCCGCAAATTTATGATATTATTCTAAAGAGGAGAGACGTTGCAATTTACCTGACGAAAAGAAAAACAAATATTTGGGACATATACGTGAAATAAGAATAATAACAGTGAAAACGGTACAAGTTATAATCAGTTTGTTCTTTAAACTTTATGGTCGATAGTGTATAATATTTCCCATATATAAGAAAAGATAAAAGAAATTTTTAAATATCCAACCAATTAAAAATACTTTAATATTCGGATCATAAGACGCACACTTTTGCATAAAAAAATCGACATAAAATGAGAGTGTGTTTTATGATCCGAAGGTAACATTAAAACAAAATGAATATTTTATTATATACGAGTATATATTTTATTATATACGTATGTTATATATATTTATATGTTTTATCACATATATTTTTTTATCTTTATTAACCCTTCAGCGGGCAATCCGTGTATAAAGTGCAACGTTTTCGTAATTTTGAATGGCTTGTTTTTACGTGTAAGGTTTGAATGTTCTAATCAGTTTCTATTTATAGCTACACCCTTTCTAATGCAGGTCTGATTTTCTGACCTTCGAATTCCTTTCCATTCATGTGGTAGTTGGGATTTAACCATGGTAAACGAGCCATTATAATGGAATAACAATACGACAAAATCAGGAGTTGATGTAGTCGATCGAATGTGCAGCTATTACACGGTATCCCGCATATCACGAAGATGGACAATCTCACTGTTTTTTAGGTGTTTGGACATAATAAGAATTCATTCGCAAGTTATCCTTAGATCCAACTAACGATAGTTTTGAAATAAAATGATTCTATCTGCATTTTTTGGCCTTTAATTATAAATATATCTCAACATTATCAACATTTTATATACACTGCTGGCTACCCAAATTGCAACACCAAGAAAGACAAGAGATATCACAACAAAATTTATTTTGCAGATAACATGTTGACCAAGTATCAAATGATTAAATTTATAGACTTCTGTGAAGTGTGGTTCCTGCCAAAATCAGTAGCCAGAGTAGCCGCCATTGTTGGAGATCACCGCTGCCACACGCCTCGGCATTGACTCAAAGAGACTTTGGAGGAGTTCTTGGGGTACAGCAGACCAAGCAGCTTCCACACGTTGCCAAAGTTGATCTGATGTGGCAGCTGGGGATGGAATCTGGTTCAATCGTAGAGCAACCATGGACCACATGTTTTCTATCGACAAAAGATCCGGAGAGCGAGGCGGTCTGGGAAGCAATTCAATCTGGCTATTGACGAAGAACCGTTGGACAATGTGTGCCACGTGTGGTCCCGCATTATCCTATTGAAATATGGCTGTGGGCAAGTCCTGAAGGTAAGGAAGGACAACTGGCTCCAACACCTCGGAGATGTAGCGCTAGCTGTTTAAAGTACCGGTAATGCGTACTAGAGGTGTGCGAGAGTGATATCCAATACCGCCCCATAACCATAATACCCGGTGTAGGACCAGGGTGGGGGTGCATAACGCAGCTGTTCAGCATCCTCTCTTCACGGTGTCTCCAGACTCGAATGCGACCATCGTGGTGTTGCAGACAGAAGCGTGACTCGTCAGTAAAGACAATTTCATTCCATTCTGCCGTCCACATCCTTCTGTCATCGCATCATTGGCGGCGGAGACGTCTGTGATTCTGCGTCAAGGGTAGACAAAGCAATTGACGTCTTGCAGACAGACCACTCTGCTGTAAACGGCGTCGAATGGTACTCGCAGACTCTGGTTACATACTGCATGTGCTGTGCTATGGTTCGTGGTGTGACTGAACGATCCGTCACTGCCATGCGCACATTTTGCCTGTCATCACGTTAAGTGGTGCGCTGAGGTGGATGCGATCGAACACGCCGGTCCGTCGTACCCTCCTGCATCCAACGATCACATATCCGCATTACAGTTGTTTGGTTTCGTCCAACACGACTACCGATTTCCCTGAAAGATAATCCACAATCTCGGTAGGCCACTATCCTTCCTCTGTCGAACTCGGATACTTGATCAAAAGATGATCGCTGTTTTCGACGAGGCATAATTGATCGTTTTTTGAAAAAAACCACAAGAAAAACACAATTGCCGAACTTGAAATTGTCGAGATCTCCAAGCCTTAAATAGCGCTATGAAGTGGCGCCACAGGCGCGCGTGATGTGCGTCTGCGCTGAAATTCTAATCATTTGCATATCTCACCTCCGCTAATGCATGTTGTAAATTTCATGTTATTTGCATGTTTCCTTCAGGGTGTTGCATTTACAGTGGCCAGCAGTGTATTTTCATAAAATTCAGAATCATTGTTTTCAATTTGAAAAAAAAAGTTTATTACTAAAGGAATAATCAAGGTTGAAAGAGATGTTGCACTTTGTGCCACGCGCGCCTTCTGGTGTTCGAAAAATTGGCGCGCCCGTTGAAGGGTTACATTTTGAAAATTTTTTTATTTATTGAGTTAAAATTTTGAATTTTTTGTGATGGTTAACCATATAATTTGTAAACAAAATCATATCATAAAACTTCTCAAAATGTTTTTCAAAATTTTAAATTTAAAATTTTTAATAATAGTGGGGTAATTTAAAATCGTTGTAACTCGAAATATTATTTGTCGAATTTCAAATTTTTTTCATTTAATTAAATAGAAGTATATATATGTTTTAATTCTGATTCGCCATTTTTTAAATATTATTTTCTTAAAAATTAAAAATATTTAGATTAAAAATTACAAAAAAAAAATTATGTAACTTATTTTTAAAAAATCATATTTTCAAAAGTAAATATTTTTTCAAATTTGCTGAATCAAAATTAAAGTAAAATAGTTGAAAAAGACATGTTATAAGTTTCAACCATTTATCCTTAACAGTTCTTGACTTATAACCACTTAAAGACAAAAAATGGGGGGGAAAATCCGTCATGCATAAAAACGCACTTACAGGTTTAAACAACGATTGGCTACTATTAAAATGTTGCCAAAAAAAATTCTCCTGTTCTAATTACGATAGAAACATGATTTAAACGTCATTTTAAGCGTAAAAGAACACAGAAAGCTTTAATGCAATAATTTTTCTTTTCGAATATCCGAACAATTTTGTGCCCTGGTAAGAAATTGAAACCATCTTTCTATACCTGACAAAATACAAAATATTCTTTTCTAAAAATCCTCCCATACATTTGAAGCACTTCTTATTGTCCTATTACTTCTTATTGTCTTATGATCCGAAAATTACCGTATACAAATGAAAATTGTTTCCCCTTTTTAAAGAAGGTATAGAGTTGTGGGGCTCAAGCGTCGTGATTGTAACGTGCAACTGCGATGTTATTATCCAGCCCCGTCAGCTAAGCAAACAGTTTCGAGTTTTATTCTGTCCTAAGCCCGTAAAGCGTGAAGGGAAATATTATTTTTTCACAAATTCTGTTTAACGACGATCTCTACTAAAGGACGATTTTTCCCGGTCCCTTGAAAGTCGTTAAACAGAGAGCCAACTGTAATAACTAGGGGCTTCACCCCTAGGCTAGCTCCTCTGTTAAGCTATGTCCACACTTTTGCGCTTTCGGGTTCGATTTCGCTTTCGACATGTCGCACGGAGAGAGAAATGTGAAGCATGCTCAGAGCGATGCTTCACCACCTGCAAATTCCAGGACAGCGCATGCGCCGCGATATCGCATGCGATATCGCAATTGTATCCAACCTGAGTGAATTTTCATGCTGAATTCCATGCGTTTTTCTGTTATCCAAGGCAGTTTTCAAGCCAGTGTTCACAATGTCGCAGTCTTTGGAAATTTTAAATTTTATTGATGATTACAGAAATTTACCGGCATTTTGGGATGTCAACCACTCCGCATACACAAATAAAATTATTAATACATTTAAAATAATTATTTAATAATAATTAATGTGCATTGTTTTAAAATAAAAACTAAATGTATTTTTAAACAAAGGAAATTGAAAAAAAAATTTGAAAACTTTAACTATATCATTGAAATTTTCTTTTTGAAATACAGGGAGAAGATTTCAAAAATATGCATCAGCTAATTTGTTATTATAAAAATACTGAATAAAAAAATCTCCATAGCTTATCATAGAAATTAAAGACCCACTTTGAAAAAAAAATAGATGTTTTAGTGTTATAAAAGCAGGTTACAACCTAAATTCGCGTTTTGCGTGACGTAATTTTTCCCATGTCATGCATTGCTTGCATCCAAATGCGTATAATCTTGCATGTATGATTTTCATTTGAAGCTAAATATCATCGACACATTTTAAATGTAGGCATTTTTTAGTCCATCAGGGTTTTCTCGTCGTGTTCTTCATTTAACCCCATGTTAAAGAAAAATGAATGATTTTCATTAATAACAAAATATACTTATTAACTTCTTACATATGTATAAAAATTTTTTTAATATATATGAAAATTCAAAAGTAATTCTTCATGGCCCGCTTTGCTCAGAAAAGAAGTAAATGTCTCGGTTTAATTCTTTACTTTATATTAAAGAGATTACTTACTTACTTACTTACTTTCTCTCTCTCTTTCTCTCTCTCTCTCTCTCTCTCTCTCTCTCTCTATATATATATATATATATATATATATATATATATATATATATATATATATATATATATATATATATATATATATATAATTATTTTATTTATAACATTTATTGTATTTTTATTGAAACAATAAGCAAAGTTTCTATACGGTCATCGTAGGACGACCCAAACAGGATCACGTCCTGCGCATACGTCGCTCGCCGGAGCACTCCATAAGTGTTTATATATGTATAAATATACACTCTCACTGCTGTTCGATGTGTCAGTAGATGTAAGCGATGGTTGTATGAATAATAAATGTAGTTTTAAACAAGCCTCTCGTGTCCATGGATTCTGCGTCCCACACTTTTAACGTGGTCTTCAAATACACACACACAATATATATATGAATGTATGTATACATGTAAGCCCGGCCGGGGCTTACATGTATACATACACTTTATTTTTTACTTACTTTATTTTATTTTTATTTTTTAACATTACGAAATACTTTTCGAAATTTTCGGAACAGTATTTATAATTTACCAGCGTACAGTGAAAATTAAATAAAAAGATTTAAGGAAGAAACGTGTTACAAAGATACGAAAACTTTTATTTTTGCAAAGTCTGATAAGTGCACACAATACACAATGATTATCATAAACACAATGAAACGCTTGTAATGTTTAACAGAGCTTGACAAGGGTTTTTTAGAGTCTAATATTTGCGAGCGATCATCAATTATACATCGTAGTATGAAGGTAGGATATTTTGATAAAGGTTCTTGTCTGCTCAACAGAAGACAAAGTTCCTTTTCCTACAATTGCAAAATGCGAATCAGTTCAGCCCTTTCGCCGTTCCTTACACTTGCGAGGAAGAAACGTTGCCCGGAGAGTACCGCTTGGAGGCGGGCTGTTGAACACTCCCCTTTACAGCAAGACCATCCGCGCGGCCCGATGCCAGTGGGCCGGTGTGTTTCTCACTTTTTTTTCTTTTTTTTTAATGGAGGCACGATGTTTGGAGGATACATTTCCCAGCCTGATGTTGTTGGCTCAAAAATAAAAAAATCAATTTGTGGTGAAGAGGTTGACACGAGCCAGACGGTAGCGGCACTGGTGAGGAGGAAGATAGAAGCCAGATGGTAGCGGCTCTGGTAAAGAGGATGATACGAGCCAGATGGTAGCGGCTCTGGTGAGGAGGATGATACGAGCCAGATGGTAGCGGCTCTGGTGAGGAGGATGATAGGAGCCAGATGTTAGCGGCTCTGGTGAAGAGGATGATACGAGCCAGATGGTAGCGGCTCTGGTGAGGAGGAATATAGGAGCCAGATGGTAGCGGCTCTGGTGAAGATGATAATACGAGCCAGATGGTAGCGGCTCTGGTGAAGAGGATGATACGAGCCAGATAGTAGCGGCTCTGGTGAAGAGGATGATACGAGCCAGGTGGTATCGGCTGTGGTGAAGATGAGAAAGACATGAAGCAGATATTTAGGTGGTTTGGAGAAGAGGAAAAAGAAAGTAGACTTCAGTAACACTAATAAGCATGAGTAACCGATGATTTATAGTTGCAGGCAACAAAGTGTTGGAAAAACTGAAGACAGTGTGCGATGAGTTGCAAAAATTTTAAATCCCAAATTGTACGGATATTTAAAGTTCTATAGAGAGACAGTGGATGATTACACATAAAAAAGCTGTTTTAGGAATTTAGTTCATCGATGGAAAATCTTCATACAATTTTGTCCATGTAGGCTTGTTTGGTTAGTCTTTTGCTGAAGGCCGGAAACAACTGCACAAAAGTCGCCATATTCTCTTCTTTAAACTAAGTCGAGGTACATCAGTTGTAGTTTGGATGTCGCAGTCATTCAAAAACCTTTCCATGAGCGGGTTTGGAGGTTTAGGAGCCTTACGCAATACCAGGGCAGAATTAGGAGGCTTTCGGGGAGGTTTAGGAGGTCTAGCATCAACATATTCGTCCATAGAGCTTTCAGTGGCAGTTTCATAAATATCAACGTCATCTTCTTCCTCAACTGCCAGGCAAACTTCTTTTGACATTTTCCCCTTTATTTTTTTCTTTTCAATAAAAGCGTAAAATTGGTAAATACAAAAGCCTGATAAAAAATGCAGTAGACGTCCGACGTAGCGAAAAAGAATACGGCAGACACGATAAGAATGAACTTGTCCAATGATAGATACTTCAACAAATGACAATAAAAAGATCTCGATGTCAAGAGATATAAGAAAATTTCAAAGAATTCTCAAATTGAAATAAAAGCAATTACGATAAGCTTTCAAGCGCTTAAACCTTCACACATAAGTATTAGGTTTAAAATGGCGACTGTAAAAAACCTTTGTTGCGTAGCAGATCTGTTGTAAAAATCTTTATGATAATTAGCATTGTTGATGATTAACAATACTAAGAGCAGTTTACACAACACTGAGAAAGAACGATATCCTCTGAACAATGCTTAATATTTTCTGTTTATTTATGGCTATAATTAAGATTGTCGTTTCGTATATTTTGACAGCGTGGTCATTCATAAATGATTACTGCCTTTAAAGATGCATAGAAAAATTGAAAAGTTTTATGTAACACGTAATAGTTTCCCCTTAAACGCTTTAGCACAACACTGTCCTATTAGCTTGACCCGGGGGCATCTTTACCCGTCCGGGTCCGATTTCACTTTTCTCCACTGACAAACACAAATAGGGACTCTTTTTTCCCACCTCTCACATCCTGGTCGCGGAGACATGTCTTACTTTCTTCCCCACATTATTCTGCATCTATTGGTATCGGTCTCGACTCCAAACCCCCAGCTGTTTCGGAGGAGATAGTGTGACAAGCTTTTGACAGCCGCTGCCGCTGCAGCGGGAGTTACTTTTTTTAGAATAGAGAGATAAGAGATAATTGTGATAAATTATTTTAAAAACTTAGATTTTTAGTGTTGGGTAAATGTGTTGTTGAAATATCTTTTCAAATTTCAGGTAGTGGACAGACATCCTATATCTCATCTACTATTTGTGATCAGTTCATCGAGCTCCTAGCTAAAAAAGTACTAACGCATATTGCTAATGAAGCTAAAACATCAAAGTACTATTCCCTTGTTGTACATTCAACTCCTGATATCTCGCATGTGGAACAGCTGTCGTTTGCTTTGCGATATGTAAAAAATGGGAAACCTGTCGAGAGATTTATAAAATTTTTAACTAACGTTGGCCACAAAGCCCATGAAATGTTTGAAGCTTTTATTAAGACTGTCACTATTAAGACTGTATCTTGAAATGTCGGGGTCAATCATATGACAGTGCAGCTAATATGGCTCGTGTTTACTCAGATCTTCAGGCTAGGATACTTGAAGTTTCTCCTCTTGCATCCTTCATACCTTGTGCAGGACACTCTTTAAATTTAGTGGGAACACATGCTGTAGATTGCTGCATTGAAGCCACATCGCTTTTTAATTTGCTTCAAGAACTTTATAATATTTTCTCGTCGTCTACAGCGAGGTGGAAAGCATTGAAGAAAAATAGCACCCTTACCGCAAAAAGCCTCTCCACGACACGATGGTCGGCAAGATATGATGCTTGTAGAGCATTAAAAGAAGATTGGTTTGCAGTCATGAAAGCTCTAAAATACTTTGAAAGTGACGAATGTCAAAAATCAGCAACAAGAGCAGAAGCTAGAGGTTTACTAATGAAGTTGCAAAGGCTCGAAACAGTATTCATGGCACAGTTTTGGGGAACGGTGCTGATTCGACTTCACCAAGTCAATAAGTATGTACAAAACGTAGAACTTGATGTTTCATAAGTTGCCACAGTTCTTCAGTCACTCGTAAAGTTCTTGTTAGAACTGCGAGAACAATTTGGAGTATATGAAAACAAAGCTCTGGATATTTCTGAAAAGAAAGTTTATGAGCATGATGAAAAGCGTCAGGTTTTCAGAAAACTACAAGCTGACGAAAAACGTGAAGGCGAAGTTAATTTAAACGGACGTGATATCTTTAGAGTTAATACCTATTTCACGATTGGGGACAAACTCAAATCAGAGCTTGAGAAGAGGTCACAAGCTTATAGAGAGCTCAGTGAAAAATTTAAAGGAATTACTAAAATTTGGTCACTGACTTCTCTTGAGCTTGAAGAAAAGGGAAGAAAATTACGGGCAATTTTTAAAGATGATTTGGAGCCTGCATTATGTGATGAACTGCAATATCTAAAATCTCACATAACTAAGTACAGCATTGGGTCGAAAAGTCCCTTAGCAATTTGCAAGTGGCTACGTGAAAGAGGATTACAAACAGTGTATCCAAATGTTGATATCGTATTGAGAATGTTTGTGTGCACACCTGCCACAAATGCCTCTGCAGAAAGATATTTTTCTGCACTAAAAAGAATCAAAGATCATTCAATATCTTTGCTGCATCAAGACAAACTAAATGCCTTGGCACTTCTTTGCATTGAAGCAGATTTAACAAGATCTGTTGACTTCAATGAAACTATTGAAGAATTTTAATGGGCGAAAGCACGGAGGAAAAAATTTTAATTGTAATTTTTAGATAAATAAGAAGAAATTATGTAGAAAATTTTTATTAAAAATATGTTATTCAAATGTTTATTCAGTATATATGTTTCAAAAACTCTTACTGTATATTAAATCTAATGTTATAAGTCAAAAATTTAAATGGAGGGAAGGGGGCAAAAATGGTGCTTTGGCCTAGGGCATAAAAATATGCAAATCCGTCCTTGCTTATTCCCCACATGGACAGTTACATGCAGAGATGAAGAGCAAAATTTACATAATGACCACATAATGACCAATAAAATACCACATAATGACCATACTACCCCTTAGTACTACTCAGTAATATTGAGAGGTTTCAACAGAAGTTAGAATTTCTCATCGACATCTCTCTGGGGGAATCCCGTAGTACACCATTTTGAACAGATACTGCAAAAATATTATCGCCGGTGAAAGTAGAAGTTTACTTTTAGATATTCAAATTGAGAATTATACGTACTTAGGGATTCGGGTTTTGTACGACTATATTATTGCATACAGTCAGTACTCGCTAGCTCGTGTTTTCTTCCTCTAAGGTTTAATTATGTTTATTCCTTTTCACCAAAAAGGTGTTATTTTTCCATTTTATCGATCCATATAGCAGGGTTATTATGCAGGGTTCACAGCTATATCAGTTACACCCCCTTAAGGGGACAAGGGACCTTTAAATTCGAATTTTTTAAATTTTAAATTGTTAACTCTACATACAAAATGAGAATAATTAATTTTCTATTTTACTAAAATGAAAACATTTAGAATTCAAAATAACGAATTTTTTGGCAGAAAAATGTCTGTTTTTGAAAAAAAAAAATCAAAAATACTAACGTTTTTCAAATTACTCAATGCGCATTCTGTATTAATTAAAATTCATAAATTTTGTTTTATAAGTTTACCATATTTATATAAATATAAATGTGTATCTAATACTTCTTTTTGGATGAATCTAAAGTCTTAAATATTTTTTTTTATTATGCCAGTTATTTTTTTTAATGTTTTTTCTTTCTTGTTTATGGTCTATAAATTTGAAACATATTTTTTGATTTCAAAGAATTATGCACAGTTTTGTAAAAAAACACTTCCGTTAACAATTCTGAGAAATTTGGAAGATATCAGAAGAAAATGTATACGCATGGAGCCTTTTGAAAAATTCTAGCATTTTTGAAGAATTTTTTGATAAACAGGTCTTATTCCTCCACAAAATACTTATTTGTGAATTCTAAAAATCTTCAATGTTGTAGAAAAGAATATTGATTATACTCATGGGTATATATAGTAAAATATTGAAAATTAAAGAAGAATGAAATTAAAGGTCCCTTGTTCCCTTAACTTCTAAACGGTGTCAGCTTAGGCCATAAAGTTGGTGTCTAGGTATAGTAAAAAGGCTATGCGCTACTCGATGAGACAACGTACAACGCCATCTATCGGTAAATTTTTGAATGAATGTTTTTATCTCACAAACGGTACGAGATGCAGGGAAAAAAGTCAATTACTAAGTGGTTTAGCGTCATCGATTTAGTAAGAAAAGACACCTTGCGCACTAATACTTAAAAAAGAATGTAGAAAACGAACATTTGTTTGGTCACGATTTCGAAAATCGTCCTGGCATAAAGAGTGGAAGAAAGAAATTGAGACACTTCTCTATCTTCAGGATCATTTATTTATGTTTCTGAAAATGCTCTTCATTAGCCACTATACATATTTGCACTATGGACTGGATTCTCTGGTCTTTTAGCTCGCGTTTCACGACGCCATAGTGTTGAAAATCACGACCAAACAATTGTTCATTTTTTACGTTCTGTTTTGAATATTAATGGGTGCAAAGAGTCTATTCTTACTAAATCTATGATGTTGAACAAGTTTTTAATCTGACTTTTTTCCCGTATCTCGTACCGTTTAGATAAAAAACGCTCATTCCAAAATTTGCCAATAGATGGCGTTGTGAGTTGTCTCATCGAGTAGCGCATAGCTTTTTTACAATACCTAGACACCAACTTTATGGCCTAAGCTGTCATCGTTTAGAAGTTAAGGGGAGTGTAACAGATATAGTTGGGAACTCTATGAAGAGACTGGTATGCGATTCTAAACTTAATTTACTGATTTTGATGTGAGGGGACAATTCATAATTTCAAATACACAGCTTAATTTTTTAAATTATATTGTTGATTTTTAAGTTACACTAAAAATTCAAAGCGATATTTGTATTAAAATGCAGTAGTAAAGGGTGTCATATTTATTACAGTCTGGAAATGAAAGAATACACGGTGAGTTAAATCGCGTGACTGAAATATTGGCTTCTCGACGGAAGGGGGCAGTTTACACAATCTTCAAATCTTTTCTTTTAACTCGAAATCTCTGATTCGTAATTCTAAAAGCATTAATTTAATATTTCTAGTTCCGTATATGCAATGATATTTAGTGCAACCACTTGAGAATTGAACAGTCGATGCATAATAAACGAGGAATATCGCATCAACTGCCACGAGTAATCTAGGAATTTCACTACAATTAATCTATTATACCATTACTCAAACTATTACTCCACATATTATTTAAGCTATTAATAAACATTTGACTGAAACCATTAGGACTTTAACTGTTTTCACACTTAAGCTATTGACTTATCAGTTCTATTTGTCAAGGAGTAGGAAATAGTTCTCTCTTTTCTAATGTTTAAATAATTGCAAACTACCTTACTACTTCAAATTTTAGAAATGTTAGTAAATACTTAATGTAACACCCTCCGTGTGTTCTCTGTTGTACTTTCGATTCATGTCAATACATTGACCTAATTCAGTATCCTTTTTAATATTATACTATCAAAAACAAATTAAATATTAATTAATTCCCCTTACCAAATGCGAAGAGATATATCTTCAGATTAGCTATTTTTTCTTTTGATTAAAATAAAATATTCTCCACAAATACACTAAAAGGTAAACAGTTTAACAAGAAAGAATAGACAAATCTTATAGTTTTTTAATTTTGCCATGTAAAGCGTACTCAGCATCTTCTAGTCATTAGGAATCGATAAGAGAGTCTGAATAAAATATCTTTAAAAATACATGCATGTAAAACTTCACACCCAACGTTAATAGTTATAGGGGCTACTTCTCTAACTTTGTAAAACATTTATAGGAAAAAACCGTGGGCCTGTCCTTTTATAATACATTTATTGCTTTATTATAATTTGCAGTTCGAAAATGCTATGGAAGGTAAGAAAACATTTTGATGTTCATTATTATGTAGCCAAAATGCTTAATTTCTTTCCAATCGTCCCTATTCTTCTGGTCTTCGCGTAGTTTTCATCTCGCATACTTCCATTTTAAAATAAGTGATATATATATATATATATATATATATATGAAACATATTTCAAACCTTTTCCGTCATTAAATTATTGCAAGAGAACGTTATCCCTCAATTTCACCTAAATTCCAAATTAATCTATTAGATCTTCCCCGAAGTCCATGTGCGGACAGAAAACTTATATAAGTTCAAACCGGGTAGAACATTCGAAACATCATCCCATATGACGCGTTATAGTCAGGTGCTAATTCTAACCATTTAAAGTTCAGCGCGGCTGTACTCAAGGGCATAGAACTAGAGTTTTCACGGGAATTGTGTGCCCGATCTCCATGCTTGCAACATGTAGTTCTGCGCTGCAGGGTTTTTCGCCATTATGTATTGCTCAGGCAGGCTCCGCACTGTTCTAAATGTGGTATTCTGTTATAATATGTCCAAATGTGTCCAAATGTGAAAAAAATACAGTCTGTGCCATGGGAGTCATGGAAAATAAAAAGACTTTATAACCAGCTAACTGCAGGATCATGTTTTCGCGCCTCTTCTTTCTGGTATCGATTCATATTATTTCTTCTTCATCCCAGCCACTTCCATTGCCTGCTCCAGAACGACTAACCCATGCAGTGGTTCAGGACTTTCCACCTTTCCTTAACAAGTCACCGGTCTGTTAAGATCGTTCAAGAATCCAGTTATCATTTCATATATATATATATTGTTACGAGTTAGGGGCCAACTTGGCGTGTTATCGCCAGCGAGCGATATTCTGGAGTTCGCGTGATTTAAACCTATGGTTCAGCACGTTCACGCGTCTACCATGGAGTAAGAAATAAATCCTGCTCTTGGGTTTATTGTTGGAAAATGGTTTGGTTGAGCGGTGTGGCATCTCGGGTTTTGTTTCCCAGGTGAATAAGAATTTGGAATAAAGGTTTAGTTTTCAGCATTGTTCTTGTAGCGTTAGGTGACAGTTTTTGAACAGGTGTTTTCTCGTCGAGATTGGGACGGAGACCTTGATGTAGATTTAAAAGTTCGTGTTCTTTTCATTAATAACTGTTATATGTGTATTAATTAGAATTGTATTTGAATTCCTAATTATCAAGACAAGTTTTAGGTGCTGGAGTTTGTCGACTTCCAGCGAAGATTTGTAGTATTATTTTGCCTACTGCTACAACTATTAAAAGAACTGTTCATAAAATCTCTATTTTTCATTTGCGGTAACTGGCATATTCATTTCTGTTCTTGAAATTCACTTTTTAAATTATCTTTCCGTACCACGGATTTGGTACAATTTTGGTGTCAGAAGCGGGATTATTTTAAGTTAATGCCAGTTACCCCAAAAATGGAGGAGCAGTTTAAGTTATTGTTAGATTCGATGGCAAAACTTGGCGAAAGCCAGGACCAGATCGCCAGTCAGTTAGAAGTAAAAATTGTCGAAAGCCAGAATCAGCTCGCCAAGAAGTTGGAAACAGGTCTTGGCGAAATTAGCGAGAGCCAGGAACAATTGAAAACCACCATGGGCGAGAAATTTAATGAAACAGAAGAACGCGTCGGCACTATTGAGTCGAAATTCAAGACGGCGGTTGAAACTGTAGAACGTGTCAGCACTATAGAGTCGAAACTCAAGGCTACGGTTGAGACTGTTGAGCAGAAAAATAGAGAGGCCGTCAGCAGGCAAATGATCGTTTTAGAGAAAAAGTTCGTGGAAGAGTCAGCGCCAGTTACTGTACCTTGCTACTCTGTCGCTAGCATCCGGGAAGCGTACCCAGCGTTGAAATCATCCCGCCCTACCGTAAAAGTGTCTACCTATGACGGCAAAACGTCTTGGTGTTTAAAACACAGTTTAATATTGCTTCAACCGCCAATGGTTGGGATATTGCAATGCAAGCTTACCAATTGGCTACTTCACTCCGTGGCGAGGCTTCTGATGTGCTGCAAACCATCGCAGTAGAAAAACAATAAAATTTTGCGGCCTTGTCGAGTGCTCTCGAAATGCGTTTTGGCGAGAAATGCCGTAAAGAATATAGCCGCTTACAGCTGAAGTCCCGCCAACAGAAATCAACAGAGACACTTCAGGAACTCGCCTCGGCTATAGAGGGTTTAGCTCAATTATCTTTCCCGGAATGTCCGACGGAAGTGAGGGATAACCTAGCATTGGAGTACTTTGTCGACGCCATACGTGATCCAGAGACTCAACGGGCTCTTAGAATGGCGGACATCAAAGACTTGAAGTCAGCTTTGGTGTACGCGATGAAGTTCGAGGCTGCTCAGAGGGCGAGACGCCGTGACCGTTAACTATGAGACGTCAACGGGACGTCAACGTGAAAGGGGTGACCGCCGCCGAAAACCACCCAATAGCCGCCCGTTTTGAAGAAATAGAAAAACAGATCGGCGCCTTGGCAGGGATGAATTCAAATATTCCTCCAAGAAGAAATCCATAGAAGTGCTAGACCTGCGGGAGTGAGGGGCATTTAAAAAGGAATTGCGTACCACGCCAAACTGACGAATTAGGACGCCAAGGCCCAGGGAAATTAGTTCCAGGCCACCTGAATTGGGGAAGGCGGCCGGATGAGGAGAAGCCCTCTTGCAATGCACTGAATGTGTCGTCGATGCATCACGAAGAAAACAGGCCGTTTGTTGAAGGTTTTGTAAACGGTCAAACGTGTAGCATGTTGGTTGACACAGGTTCTAACGTTACCATCGTCAGGACAGACATAGCCCAAGAGCTTGGCGAGAAGCTACTTTTCACGCCGCAAAACATCACTTTGCGGACCGTGACCGGGGATAAAATTAAGATGAATGGAAAAGTTACTCTCCACATAAGCATCGGAAATAATAGTTATTGGCATACGGCGTATGTTGCCGATATTGTTGTCCCGATGAATCTCGGATTTGACCTTTTAACCAGAAATAGTTTCGTAATAAATTTCAATTCTAACCAAATTATAGCCACTGAAGATAGCACCATACCCTCCATGCCGGACAATAGTAGAAGAGGTCTTTTTGCTGCTGCAACTCTTGTGGACCAGTCGAAAGGTACGGTCCCCGTCAAGATTGCCGATGTCAGCAATAAAGACAAGAAAATCCAGAAAATGAAATGTTGCCAACTTATTCCCTGGTCACCGGAAAAAGTAGAAAGTGTAACCTGCGAGTCGTCGAGCGCTCCAATTTGACCGCAGATGTATTGAAGAGTGCGGGATTTATTGATCAACGAAGAATGGAACCAGAGAAATTCCTCAATGAATTCCAGGCCGTACTCGCCCGTGCAACACATGTGAGCCGCATGAACTTGGAGCACCACCGAATTGTCACGAAGAACTACACCCCGGTCAAGCAGCATCCCTGACGGCGCCCTTTGACGAAGCAAGGTCACCGTGGCCAGCGACAGAATGAGGAGGCGTTAAGACGCGACAGCAACAGACCATCAGTTCCAGTAAGGAACCAAAGTTCGGCTGTGGAGTCCTGTTCGCCGGGAGGGTCTATCTACCAAGCTACAGTTCCGCTGGAGAGGTTCAATCGTCGCCATCAAAAGAATCAACGACGTCGTTGTGTGAACTCGAGTGCCTGCAATTAGCAAAGCGAAGGTCGTACATTACGACCGGCTCGCTCCTTACTATGGGACGTGAGTGGGTCCTGAAGTATTTGAGGATACCCGAGCCACGGCTCGTAGGCTGTTGCCAAGTAGATACAGGCTAACCATTTTTATTTTCTTTTATTAATGTTGCAACTGTTATTCTTATATGTTTATTTCTTTAGTTTATAATTATACAGTGGTACCTCGACTTACGAGCGTCTCGACTTACGAGTCTTTCGAGATATGAGCAATCTCTCGATAGATTTTTTTGTTTCGAGTTACGAGCTAAAATTCGGGTTACAAGCAAGCTTCAGACATCCCACTGCTAGTTTGAGCAGCAAATGCCATGTTACGTGCTCATCAAATGAGAACACAAGAAGCATATATTATTTACAACCTTTATGTACAATTATTATGCAATTGTATAATATTATTCTGAGACTACTATCCAGTCTTAAACCGAGAGATTGAATTCTGAGAAAACGTTCTTCGGATTCTCAGAAAGAAGAATCTGAACTTTACAGTCACAGTGAACGATGGTACAATCGCCCAGCTTCCGTGTCTCACTCGTTCACTTTATGAGAGTAGCTGGTAATAAAAGCGATAGTGGGGAAAGCGGGGCGAAAAGATCAAAAATCAACGAGTAACATTTTCAGTCAACTTTTCAGTCAACGATTCTCCTCCTCCTTCATCAGCATCTTCAAGTCTGATCTCCAAGGTAAATGTTGTACAATACCCTTAATAAAACAAATTTACTGCAGTACATTCTATTGTATTGTGTTTTTATACAATGTTCGTCATTTATCATTGACGCGCACATTTTTCTTATTCAAAAACATCTAACAAAAAAGTTGCGGTGTTTTGGGGGAGCCCGGAACGAATTAATGGCATTTCCATTCATTTCAGTGTGGAAAATTGATTCGAGATACGAGCATTTCGAGTTACGAGCTAAGTCATGGGACGAATTAAACTCGTATGTCGAGGTACCACTGTATATGTTTTATGTTTTATGTTTATTTATGTAAAGTTGTATATTGTAGTAGCATTTTAGGTTAGTTTAGTTGTTAGTGTAAGGACTGTCCGGGACGATCATTCTTTTAGAGGAGGGGGCAATGTTACGAGTTAGGGGCCAACTTGGCGTGTTATCGCCAGCGAGCGATGATCTGGAGTTCGCGTGATTTAAAGCTATGATTTAGCACGTTCACGCGTCTACCATGGAGTAAGAAATAAATCTTGCTCTTGGGTTTATTGTTGGAAACTGGTTTGGTTGGGCGGTGCGGCATCTCGGGTTTTGTTCCCAGGTAAATAAGAATTTGGAATAAAATTTTAGTTTTAAGCGATGTTCTTGTAGCGTTAGGTGGCAGTTTTTGAACAGGTGTTTTCTCGTCGAGATTGGGACGGATACCTTGATGTAGATTTAAAAGTTTCGTATGCTTTTCATTAATAACTGTTATATGTGTATTAATTAGAATTGTATTTGAATTCCTAATTGTCAAGACAAGTTTTAGGTGCTGGAGTTTGTCGACTTCCAGCGAAGATTTGTAGTATTATTTTGTCTACTGCTGCAACTATTAAAAGAACTTTTCATAAAATCTCTATTTTTCATTTTCGGTAACTGGCATATTTATTTCTGTTCTTGAAATTCACTTTTTAAATTATCTTTCCGTACCACGGATTTGGAACAATATTTTATATATATAATATATATATATATACAAGTTACCATCATTAATACCACCACGGGACTACATATGCTCCCCTACTGTCTGCTATTAACAGTCTCACGGACATAGGTACTGCACTCAACACATGCCCGACAAAATCCGCTTGTTTACGATGATCTAGTTCTTCAATTTTGTGTTCCAACATAATTTTGTAGGCGTGAAATCGTAAACGTTTACGAAGCACATTCTGGATGGTTGTCTTCGGAATACCAAGTTCCAAGCTGCGGCGAGCGATAGATTTTTTCGGGCTACGCAAACACGATTGTCGTAAACACTTAATATTCTTTTCCAACGTACGTGTCTAGACAGGGGACTTCTTAATGTCAACACTCCCAGTTTCTTAAAATTGCTTCAACCAACAAATAATGGTTTTGTCCGCAGCTCCATATTGTCCGTTGGTATGCCGTAAATGCTGCTGCACTGTAACAGCTGATTTAAAGTCAGCGTACCTCGACACACAATGAGCTTTTTGTGTCGCATTGGCCATTACTGCAGTCTCTACTGGCCCATTGGACGAAGCGCGACGTCACTGTGTCCGCTCATGACCACAGCGCAGTCACAGTCACCATGATGACGAATAATAAAACTCTAGATGTTAACATACAATCTGCCGCTACGCAAAATCCGATTCGTAGATTGTTGTTCCCGGTGTGCACAATTGAAATCCACTAACACCTTTTACGATGACCTTATATATATATATATATATATATATATATATATATATATATATATATATATACTTATATATAAAGAGAGAGCGATTTTGTACGTGGGGGGTAATCTTCAGAACCACTGTACCTATTTGAAAAATTCATGGTAGTAACTTCTTCAAACAAATACAAGGAATACCAATGGGTGGAGGATGCTCATCTGCTTTAGCAGATATATACCTTCACTTTTACGAAAGAGGTGTAATGATTCTAAATGAACTTATGTTTTTCCGATATGTAGATGATATACTCATATGTTTTAATGAAAACTTAAAAGAAATAGATATTAATTTTTACCCTAAAAATCTTAAACTAGTGGAGACTGATAAAGATAACTATGGAAATTTGGTATTTTTAGACTTGAGTTTAAATGTTAATCAAAATCTAATATCATACTGTCTATATGATAAACGCGAGTTTTACAACTTTAAAACTGTTAGGATTATGAATTGGAATAATGCTCTACATTTAAATATTAAACGCAATATAGTTACTAACCAGTTAATACGTTGTCAACGATTACATTCAAACAAAAAAACTATGGACGTCAGTATAATAAAATTCTTAACTATAGCTATTGACCAGGGTATTCCCGTCAATTTCCTCGTATCTATTCTAACCCAGTTTTTTAATCTAGACAATAAAGATTGTATGAATCGTTTTAAAATAAGTTGGCAACACTAAAAAAAAAATTTCCCTAATACGGCGATATTTATCCCTACTATGTCTATAAAATGTGAGTGTGCAAGGGTTTCGTGTCCCTTTGCTTGGTGGGAGCTAAGTATTTTGTATATATATAGTGTATATGTTAGTGAATACTTATTTAGTTAATTAGTATTATTCTATTTCTGTAACTTAGTATTAAGATTTTTTTCATTCTATTCATCTTGTAATTATGTTTTAGTTGACTACATTAGAAAACTATCTGGTTTAACTTATCTATTTCACCTAAAATATTTTTCCTCTTCATAATTTTTTATTACTGTCTTGGTGTTATAGCCGACCTCCGGGAGTGTTGCCTGGCTTAAAACATGTTTAACCGGGGTTGGGGGGTCACAACCCCCCCCCCCCAGTCATCAACTATACCACCTCCGATTCCGTTTTTTGCCTATTTATATATGTCAATCTTATTTCAGGTTAGAGGTGTATTAAATGGTCACATCTGCCCTTTTAATTATCTTAATTTTAAATATCTATATATCGTAAATATTTTTGTGAGCAGCTTAGCGCCTAAAATTTATTTACTCTTTTTTGTTTCATATTAAGTAATTTACATTTGTAAACTATATATATATATATATATATATATATATATATATATATATATATATATATATATATATATATATATATATATACTTATATATAAAGAGAGAGCGATTTTGTACGTGGGGGGTAATCTTCAGAACCACTGTACCTATTTGAAAAATTCTTTCACTGTTTGAAAGGTACATTATTCCAGATGGACATAGGCTATATATTATGTATATCTGATCAGTAGAAATAAAGTTAGGGGCTTAATCCTAACAATCTCCATTGTTTCCGCTACTGTCTTCTACCGCTTTTTGTTCCGAAGATTTCAACGATCATTATCGTGGTGCTATCGCGGTGGGCTTCTGTTCTGACGCTAGCGGTTCGAACCTAGCCGTTCTCCGACACGCCTTTTTCTTTTAAAAAATTTATTTTAATTATTAGCTAACATAAAATTAATTTAAGGTATTATTTAGGTTATTATTAAGGTACAAAAAGATTTACAATTTATTGGCTATCAACTGGAAATTTATTGGTATAATATTTTGTTAAACCCGGACAAAGTAGGGACGGGCCGCTAGTATATATATATATAATACTATATATATATATATATATTATATATATATTATATATAGATATATATTATATATTATATATATATACATATATATATATATATACATATATATATATATAATACATATATATAGTATATATACTATATACATTATATATATATATATATATATATATATTATATATATATATTATATATATATATATATATATATATATATTATCTATATATATATATATATACATATATATATATTATATATATATTATATATTATATAATATACATATATATATATAATATATATATATATATATATATATATTATAGTATATATATATTATATATATATACATATATATATATATAATATATATATATATAATATATACATATATACTATATAGATATCTATATATATATATAATATAGATATATATAGATAGATTATATATATATATTATATATATATATATATATATATATATATATATATATATGTATGTCGGACACGTTCTTCATGTCCATATTTTTAACTATTGTAGTCCGAACTAGTTGATCAAGTATTTCATAAAACAGCAGTCGACTCCCGAAAATCCTCCATATTCTTCTACCAGCAGTTAGATGTGGTGAGTGGCAACAAACACCAAACCAAATAATCTCCGAAATATATTTATTTAATCAAATTGAGGTGCTCAGCTCCATATTAATATTAATTTAGTCCCATCCCTATCCAAAACTCGTGCCCGCCAAGCGGAACGTCTATCCTAGACGGTTATCTCATTGTCTCTGCCGTTTTCAACCCTTAGTGTCCAGCTTCTAGAAATACTGCGCATACACACTAGATCTCTGACGTTTGCGCCGACAGTGAGGCTGGGGTGGAGTGAAGCTGTCAATCAAATCCAAACCTTATTATCTATTTTTCCCGCAATGCTTCTTTTCCGATACTTCGTAAATTAGTAGAATTTATTTGATAATTCCCATTTTCTCTAGCAAACCCCATTTTAAAGTTTCTTATGGTTAGCCCCCCATAATAATTGCTTACATATATATGTGTGTGTGTGTGTGTGATTTTTCCATAAATTCACGGAACTGATAGATCACTAACCTTTATCCATATAAAAACAGGACTTTTAAAGCTATCCCCTTATAGATGAGATTTAGGACTGACCACTTGTAGTTAAACAGTCAAAGGTTCTTCTAAACTGTATGAGTCCATGGTCTCGTTGAAAGAAATTTATCATAATCAAATTTAGAATCTACTGACAAGTAAACAGCAATTATTTAGTATAAACACATTAAACATAAAAAAATCATAGGTCTTTTAACTTAAGATTTTCATGCACAGTCATGTAGTTCTATTATACATCATAATGACCAAATATGTTTAAAACTTCATTCAGTGGAGACAGAGTTATGGGAATACAAATCAGCTGTGACCAAACTGCATACAATTTCCTAGAATAGGAACTAAAATAACCCCAAAAATATTTTAATATTAACTATTCAAATAGCATAAAGAGATCAAAAAATCAATTTTCACCGTTCTTTTCTGAATAAGTTTTATTTCATGATGAGTTTTAATATCCAGATTGAAAACAGAAAATGAAATTTTGAAAGATTGATTTTCTATGCAACATATACAGCGAGTTATTGATTACAGAAATAAAAGTTTTGTAAGATAGTTGAATAAAAGGAAAGATTAAATCTTTTTCTAAAGTAAATATTATATTCTGAAATACTGGTGGAATCTATATTACTATCTTTATATAATAAAAATAAAGTAAAAATGTAATATATGGGCTATGCAATATTTAAACTAAATTAAACTTTCAGTGATATGAAAAATGGGAGGAGGCTTTTAATTCTTATGTTATTCTTTCAAAAGATAATTTTACTCATTCGAGCATTTTTACTCATTGGAGTGAGTAACAACACTGTTTCAATTCATAACAGCAATTTTTAATGAAAGCAAGAAGAAGCTATAGTTAAATAGAAAAGAAAGTCTTGATTAGATGATCAAAACTAAATTTTTTCACATCAATTAAAGTCTTATTTTGTGAAAGTAAGTGCAAACATATGTTTTAACGTATAGCAGATAATTTTTGTAATCATTAAAGGAAAAAATAAAATAAAAACAAAGTTTGGTTTCTGCAGGTCTTTGGCTATGGACGCCATTTTGCCAAAAGCAACATCTTGTACCTAGGCCATAATCTTGTCTTCTACCTAGGGTCAGGGCCTCTCGTACTGCCAAAAGAGGTGAACGAAAACCTGGCAAGTGTTAGAATTCTCACTGATACCCCTGAGATAAATGAAACCGAAGCACAAAAATTGAAAAAAGTGATTGTTAAAAAAAGTTACGAAATCTGTGTTTGAAACAGAAGATTTATGTGGGATCATTAAGAAGACAATGAAGAAAAAACGTACATTAGAAAGTTATGATGAAACAACTGAGGAATCACTTGAAGTGATGGACTCTTCAGATTCTGAGAGCAACGTAAGATTCTCCACTAGCTGATGAAAGACCTAGTGATGAAATTGAAAAGGGAGACTTCTGTTTGACGAAATTAGACGGGGGGAAAAACTAAAGTTGTTTTACATTGCAGAAGTAGTTGACGTTACAGATGATTAATATACCATTGAATACCTAAAACGACTCAGTAAGGATTCAGATAATTGTTGCATCAGAATGATACAACTTATGTTATTAACAGAGATGATGTTGTATTTAAATTGCCTGAACCAAAAACTGTTCGAGGCTCAGAAATACAATGCTTGTT
>OU015493.1:205447012-205457012 GCA_907164885.2 Dolomedes plantarius
TAAAAGCACTTTCAAAAATTACATTTCTACTAACCGTCCTTATACCGCAGTGGAATGTCCAACACCGACTGGCATATTGGTTTCATTTATTACGAGATGAAATCAAAATTCAAGATTGCCTATCCGTACGGGCACTTTCTTTTACTTACTTTTATTTGTAAAATATAACATCTTTTATGAAATCATTCAATTATTCATGTGACTTCAAGGTTTTGTTTTCGTAAACTCGAGCTCTAAATTACGCGAATACTTTAAGAACCGAAGTGCAATAAAAGAATTCAAATAAAGGCAGTTCATAATTCATAACATTATATTTTTAAAAATTAAACCCAGATATTTTTCACAAAAGCTTGCTCTAAGTGATGCATATACTCGAGACGCAAAACTGTATAAAAGGATTAAAAAAAACAAGTTAATTAAATTTACTACTCTCAACTATTTTTCTGAATAAAATTGATGTTTGGGTAGCAGAATTAATTCCCTTTTAGGGTCAATATATTTAACTGTTGAGAAAATAAAGTCAGCCTAAAACTTCCTACATTTTTCAACAAATAATATCGTATAATTAAAGTGTAATAAGCGTTAAATGGTGAAATTTTATTTCAAGATTGTCGACTAGTATATCCACACAATTAATTTTATCCATCATTTCTAGCTGACTATTCGATCGTTAATGTGAATCCTTTATGTTGTTTCACGATAGCATTTTTCCCTTTACATAAATACTTTTGAACGATAACACGTTATATTACGATTTCTGTAGAGGCTGATAGTCAAATTTATGACACTATTATTTTTTCGTTTCAATTCAAACTCTTATGTATCCCGGAATAAAAAATACTCGTTAAATCAATTTCATATTACCATATTTAACGACAACGAAAGGGAGAATTTTGCCGGAAGCTTTACATCACTCTTATTAGCGAAAGTGTTTATTGAAGAGTCAAAATTATTGAGTCATGTCTAATTTAAATTCTTTAAAAATTCTTCCGTTGAATTAATAAATTTCGACACAGACTTTCCATTTCATTTTTTGCGATTATTTTTAAAAGCGACTTAAAGGCTTTGAATCTTTTCAGCAAAATCTCACCAGTTAGTTTTGTAGGAAGAGATTAGAGCAAGTTAGCTAATAAATTCAAGATTCCAAAAACATAAAACAGAAAAATTGAAGGTATACTTTTAACCAAATAAAAAAAGTAATAGAACTAAATCTTACGATAAAATAAATACTTGCGGGGACTTTGAGAAGAGCATGAAGAGAATAAAAAGAAAGATATATTTATCTGGTCACTCTGGATGACATTTTATAGAGTACAAAGAACATTTCCCTCTTTGAAAAGGGTACAAAGATATTTATAGTATAACAATCCTTTATTTTTTCCTGTTAACCTAACCTCAAACCAAATGGCTTTTATAAACAAGCCAAATGGGTTCCAAAATAAATAAATAAATAAATAAAAAGGTTTCTAGAAAGTTGATTCTTCATAGACTTTTGTTAACAAAATAATTCTTCGGGTCTGTTTTTTTTTTTTACTTTTTTTTATTTTATGATAAGGTAAATAGATTTCAAGGGACCTTCGATACATATATTATCCTTTATTCTCTAGACCTGTTACACTTTGTTTCTCGTATGCATAGAGGTTCTAGTTTGTACGTATTGAAAATTTGATCTTCCAGAACCCCACATAACGTATCTTATCAAATTAAAACTGATTTGTTGGTAAAATGTTTAAATATTTTTCGCCGTAAGTCACAAGTGTAGCAGTCGCGAAAACAAAAGCTGATCTCTCAATCAAGATTGAAAACGCTATCACGGAAAATACTGCAATATTGTGGGTAACAGAGTAAAAGGTACCCATACATCTAAATGCAATATAGCGTTGCTTTTAAACTGCTATATTACATTTATGCAAATAGTTTATTGTATTTATGCTAATTTTTTTTTAAAAATTTGTTTATCTTTTACTTATGTAAAGAATTCTTCTTGGTGGGCTTGCATTTTAGAGTTTTGATTTCTTTCAATGCGACAGGCACTTTTGTCTTTCCAGAATTGCCCAGTATACGTCGCGGAATTGTTGCATTCTTCTAATCGGTTGGAAACCACTGCATTACAAGAAAGCCGTGAGAGCCCCGGCAGTGGTCCGGCACCACATATAAAAAAGTTTCCAAACAAATGGGGATTTTGAAAGCAATATTCATTGAACTAGATGGGATAGATGGTCGTTATTTTATGGCCCACAGTAAAACCTTCAGATGATAAGGGTCAAAGTGGTATTGCAAATGAAATTATGGTGGGGAGGTACTTCGTAGACTATGGACATGGGCAGTATAATAAGGAACCAATTGGGGCAGGAACTACTGAGAGAAAAACAGCCCACTGCCAAATGAAAATGAGGGGCGGGCCAGAATGCCCCCCTCCCGTAAACGGACAACAGCTCCTCCAAGTAAAAATAGAAAGAAAGAGAGGAGGTCCAGATTTATCTCAGAATTTTTTCTTAGAGCTCAGATCATAGAGAGTATCGACTGCCTCAGAGTCTAGGAGAGGTGCCAGTAACCCGCCAAGATGTTCCTGTATATGACGTGATTTTGGGTCCCTGTCGTCGATGCCATCTTTCATCGCTGCAGACATCAGCTGTAGTAAGTGCCTCCCCATAGAATCTAAAAATCATTACTTTGACCATATAGTTTGCCTCTGCTTCTGAGTGTAATATGTGAATATGAAATAAATACTCGATAATATGAAATAAATACTCGATAATGATATATGCTCGAATGTAAAATGTTAATATGAAAGAGA
Source organism: Dolomedes plantarius (assembly GCA_907164885.2). Taxonomy (NCBI): domain Eukaryota; kingdom Metazoa; phylum Arthropoda; class Arachnida; order Araneae; family Dolomedidae; genus Dolomedes; species Dolomedes plantarius. The sequence goes on from OU015493.1 coordinate 205,449,810, forward strand.
ATATTGTGCTATTAGCAATTACACTATAATTGAATTTTGTGAGTTATTAAATAAATGTATCTTAAAGGCCTTCCTTGCTTGCTCCAACACACGCATACATCCATTGTTTTAAGGTTATTTAATAACCAATAATATCTATCTACAGAGGCTGTTCGCACATTTTTTAGACGATTTTGGTAAGCGGTAATAAAAAATCGTTTGCTGCAAAAGAAATAATTGTAATTGTACTATGTTTTTAAAAGTCAAAATTATCGTCTGCAGCTTGAAAGTTTTGTTTTTATTCAAAATGGCGTTTTTAACAAAGCAGTGGTTCTAAGACTACATTTATGCTCTTTCCGAAGAGAAATATGCATACTCCGTTATCCAAAAACGATGTGAGAGTCATGGTTTTGTGATATCTAAAGCGTCGATAGGTAATATCGTCAACAAGAAAGAAAAAAAAACGTCAAATTGGAGCCTCAAGTGGGACAAAAATTCCAAACAAGTATCCAAGGAAAAAACGGACATCTTCGACTATTGCAAAGGTACGTTGTTTAATGTTAAAAGAAAATCCCCCTAGTCAAAGAACAGTTGCAAAATCATTAAATTGCTCAGTGTCCATTGTAAACAAAATGATAAACGTTGATTTAAATCTTAAGAAAGCGAAAAAACGCAATGTGCAGCGTCTTCTTTATTATATTCAGGCATTATTATCCTGGAAATTGCGGTGTCGAAAGATAGTTGAGAATAATGGATGTCAAATAGAACACTTAAAACACAAGAATTTTATGTAATTTAGTTTTGTGAATACAATATACATCGTCTAAAAAATGTGTGAACAGCCTCTGTATTTTCCAAAGATTGCAAAAAATAATTGATGTTTATATGCGAGATTCGAAAACGGAAGCTCAAAGGAGATGGTGGAGTGAAATCCTGTTGAAAGTGACTTCTTCTCTTCACCTTTTTAAGCAACAACAAAGAATGCACGTCTAAAACCTGTTGTTTTTTATTTGCTTTTATTAGAGGAGATTCGTGTTTTCATTACAAATACGTCATTATTTCTAAACATTGCATAATTGCTCTTTCCGTATGTAGGGTTCCAAATATAAACTTCTTTTCTGATTGACGTGACTGAAGGACTTGGAATTAAGACAATCTGATTTTCAGAAGGATGATGTAATTAATTTAGCTCTTACGGATATGGAAGGAAGTCTAATTAAGTATCAAATATGAACACGAAACAAAATCAGGGAGGAGATAAAAGTTTTAATTATTGTATTTTTAATAGATTCATGATGACATAAGCCTTCATTCTAAAAGAAATACATCACTTCTCTTGATATTTTGACATTAAAATTTTCGATTGCAATTATCTTAATTAATAAAAATCACTTTACCTTTCAAACATAAAAATCATGAAATCTGACTGCTCGAAAAAAATCAATTAATAGAATCCAAAGAAATAAAAACATTTAAAATGAAATATCTAACTGAATAATAACAATGCAACTGTTTCCTTTGACAGTGCAATCGTAATTAAATTTTTAATCAAACTTATCTCAATATAGAAAAAGCAACACTCAGAAAATCAATTATTTGAATCGATTGAAATCCTTAAAAAATGGATTTTACGTACCTGATAGGTCCAGGAACTTATTTAGCGAGTTCACAGCCAAAAGTTTACATAATAGTTAATGTTATTTGTTGGATCAAACTCATTATTTCATTGTATACCTAAGCACAAGATTGTCTTTATTTGTGATGAAATGGTATGAAAAATGTACTCGCTATAAACACATATAAAGCATTAATGGTCTTATTTTATTGATACCCATTAGTACTGTACTATCAAGACAACGCTCGCATGCTTCCTTCCCACGCTTTCTTCAGACGCAAATGTACACAGTACTTTCCGTAATTTTCCTAGCGTAACTAGATGTTTTCGCAAGAAGGATTTCTTGCCATGACAAGATTTCCGTAGTAATGGAATGACTTTAATGCATTTAAGATTTCTGAAATTTAAACCCTGATGCAGCACAATAGAGTGTGATAGCGGAAGCTCCTTAGAATATAATCAACACCTACAAAAGGAATTTTCCGACTGTTCTAGGAATTAAGAGAGAAAGACCTCCTTTAGTCGTTAGCTTTCTCCAAATATTTACGCTCAGAAATTATTTCCTGCTTTATTCTAATAGGAATAAAATAACAAATTGAAATATATACACACACATACTTATATATGTATATGTATATATATATATATATATATATATATATATATATATATATATATATATATATATATATATATATATATATATATATATATATATATATATATATATACAGGGTGTTCCAAAATTCAATGAAAAAATTCAGAGGCGTGATAGTAGGCATAAAGGCGATCAATAATCACTTAGGAATGTATGACCGGAAACACAAACCTGATGCTGGAGGACACTGTTTACTTAATAGGACCGTGCCTTTTACCAAACCCACTAGATGGCGGGAAATATCACATTTTTTCTGGAGGAGGTAGAGAGCTCAAAAACGAAACCGAATCACATAGGAATGTATGACCGGAAACGTAAACCTGGTTAGTTAGAGGATAAATAAAGATGCAGAAATGAAAAGCTAACATTTCTGCATCTTTGTTTATCCTCCAGCTGACCATGCTTCTGTTTACAGTCATACATTCCTATTGCTTGTCTTGATGCCTACTATCACCCCTCTGAACACCCTGTATATATATATATATATATATATATATATATATATATATATATATATATATATATATATATATATATATATATATATATATGTATGTATGTATGTGTGTGTTTGTATGATGCATGTATCTAGTATGTATTTATATACCTTTATTCAAAATTGTAACATTTTAAAGAATGGTAATACGTCCTGATAGCACCAGTCATTTTAAGCTAATTATGATTTTATTTTTCAAATGAACAAAAACTCAACTTTTGAAATTAGCTGGTAATCAATAATTTAGATTTTAATTTTCCATGTTAACTCCACAATCTGTATAATTATTCAGTTATTAAACCCTAAATTCAACATTGTTTAGAAATGCAAATGAATCGTTTTGATTAGATTTTGCGCATTCATGAATCCGAAGTGGTGTCACCATTATGACGACAAATTTCCTCTATCTTAAATTTTAGAATGAAATTAATCATATTCAAATATGTGGAAAACATCAGTACGGCCATAATGTAAACTTTTGATGGTGATAATAACATTATGATGGTGATAATAAGTGATTGCGCCAAAATTTTGGAAAGTGATGGGCCTAAAAGCAGATATTCAGTAATTCTCAACTACGTCAACGGGAATGTGAGCTCGAAATCACATTTTATGATTCTAATTACCTGCTTTGAGATGTTAAAAGAAAAATTTTCAAAACGTCACATACGTATTAAACAAAAGTTCTAATACTTTTCCTACGAAAACATGAATATATTCCACATATAAGGCACTACAGAAATCCGTCGTCTTCAAACAAAATAAACCCTGACTTTTAAACAATTTTAACTGAGTAAAGTCTTTGATCTATGATAAAAGTTAATGTGAATGTCAATTAGAATTTAACTTTTACGTTGATAAACTACGAGAATAAGAAAATAGTTTCGAGTGTGTTTGTTATTCCAAACACTGCTTTATTTCGTATACCACTCCTGACCTACAAAAAAAAAACAATTTTATAATAATGTTTCTAATTTAAATATATAAACTTAATGCGTTCTGTCTTTGGCACGCACGTGTGAATTTTGGTCAAAATCCCTTAACGCCATGAGAACCTGATTTTTGGAAGAATCCATTATTGGAATACAGGGGACAGAAGTTTATAAATTAACATTTGTCCCCAGAATTTCTAGTACGTCATTTATCACCGAGCGTGCGTAGACTTGATGGGATGCATGTACATATTGGGCTATGATTGAAAACAGCGAAGTCTTATTATTACGATGAGTGTTGAAAGAGAGGAATGAAGCATTTCTTTTATGCTGAATGCTTCATCCAGTAAAAAAGAAATTCTTTGGTGTTGGATTGGTTTGGATTGTATTTGATGACTTGATGGTTATAATTGTGGAGCCCAATACCTATATGTATATATTTATATAAATAAATATATATATATATATATATATATATATATATATATGTGTGTGTGTGTGTGTGTGTGTGTGTAAGTAATATGCCGACCCCGTCTGATATGATGATGATGAGATTACGATGACCGGAGCCGGCATACCAGTAAGAAAGAAGAAGCCGAGTGTCCAAATAAGAAGTCGTCGTTCTTCCGAAAATACTTATTTATTTTACATTTCTACTCGAAGGATAACAACGTCTTTACTAGGCAGCATATGAACTTCATTCAAAAATTTATTTAGGCAGATGACACATCTCCTCGGGTGGAGACCATATTAGAAATATTCGAAAGAATTACATTATGTTTGTTGGACGACAGAAATCCGAAGAGTGTCTACCTCTACGTGACGGAGGATCTTTTATAGACTAGACGGAGGGACTTTTATCGCTTGCCGTGTGATCTTGAATAGGAATACTAATTGGCTAGCTCTGACTCTGGTGTCAGAGGTGACGTATTATATGCGCAATTAATTTTGATTTTTGGGCCACGCTACGCAGCTGTTTTGTCTTTAAAATCGGAAGTGAAAATAGCTTAACGCCCAAGGAAATTTAGAATAGACTAGAATTTGAAATGAATATATATATATATACACTCAAGAGCCAAAACATTATGACCACCACTACATTTTGCAACGAATTCGCCTGGATGACGTGGAAGGCACGTGATCAGGTGGAAGTGGTATTTAACTGCTGCTGAAGAGTCTGAAGAATCATTCTTTCACTTACTTCTGTGTGTGATGGGAAAGGCTGCGGATCTAAGCGACTTTGATAGAGGGCAGATTGTAATGGCGCGAAGGCTCGGAACCAGTATTTCCGAAACTGCACGACTCGTGGGTTGTTCGCGACCTACAGTTGTTAGTACTTATTCAAAGTGGATGAATGACGGTGAAACCAGCAGTAGACGACATGGTGTTGGACGTCCACACGCTATCAAAGAAAAAGGTCGTCGGAGACTGTCTCGCATGGGGAAGCAAAACCGGAGCCAGACAGTGGCTCAGCTGACAACCCAATACAATGCAGGGCCAAGTAGAATAGTATCGCAGCACACTGTTCAGCGGACACTTTTGGATATGGGGCTACGCAGCAAACGTCCCACTCGTGTGCCTTTGCTGACCAAGCGCCATCGCCAACTGCGCCTGCGCTGGGCCCGGGAACATCGCGACTGGTCCATGGATCAGTGTGAGAGAGTTGCCTGGTCAGATGAATCACGGTTTGTCATTCATCACGCCGATGGCTGTGTCAGGATACGCCGTCTTCCAGACGAACTGTTGCTCCCTCAATGTACAGTAGGCCATACACAGGCCGGTGGTGGCGGTATTATGCTTTGGGGGACGTTCTCTTGGGCGTCTCTGGGAACCGTGGTTGTGGTAGACCAGACCATGAATGCTACAGGGTATTTGAACATCATTGCGGACCAGTTGCGCCCTTACATGGCCTCTGTTTTTCCAGCTGGAAATGGAATGTTCCAACAGGACAACGCCCCGTATCACAAGGCTAAAATTGTGTTGGAGTGGTTCCAGGAACATGATGCTGAATTCCAGTTAATGTCCTGGACGCCTAACTCACCGGATCTCAATCCGATAGAACACATTTGGGATGTCATGGGACGGCAGCTCAGAGTTCAAAGACCACCAATTCGCAATATCTCGGATTTACGTGACCGTTACTTAAACATCTGGTACAATCTGTCTCCGGCCATCTACCAAGGACTTGTGGCATCCATGCCAAGGCGGGTTGAAGCTGTGTTGCGCGCCAAAGGTGGGCCACTCGTTATTGACAGGTGGTCATAATGTTTTGGCTCTTGAGTGCATATATATATATATATATATATATATATATATATATATATATATACATACATACATACATACATACATACATACATACATACATATATATATATATATATATATATATATATATAGAGAGAGAGAGAGAGAGAGATACAGGTATACATATATATGTATATATGTATACTATCCATGTATAAAGTGAAACTTCTCTGTGAGTGAGTGTGTGTCGGTCTTATTAAGGTGTTGGCAATGATCAAGTCTCTAAAATACCTCAGACCGAATTTTGATCGGCCCGTCAGAAACATTTCTCATAACCATTGACGAATGTTGGGAAAGAGATGCAACTGATGCGAGAATACACGCCGAGAAAATTATCGATCTCCTTAGCATGTGTCTCGAAAATAGCTTTTCATTTCAAAACTCCGCCCGTCCAGCATTTAATCTAACGGAAGGAAGAGAGAGAGTAAAGTGCAATCGCTCTCAACCGTTCATCTACAGAATACGAGTCGTCACTTCACTCTATCTTGCTGAAATAAGATGACAGAAACGCAAATCCAGTAAAAAATATGGGCAACGGTTCTAAACAGAATGATAATTTCTTTATAATAAAACTGGAGATCGTTTAGAAAAAAAAATAGCTTTCCTTCTGTTTCTTTCAAAAAAAAACTTCAGGTTTATGTAAATAATTCTCCTGATTATCCAGATTTTTATCATTATTTTTCATGATGGATTTAAACAGGAATCACAGAGTGGCTTCAGAACCAATGTCTATGTCAGTATGTCTCTGTAACCTTTGTCAGAAAATTTCCGGATTTTTTAAATTCTTATCCTGTGATATTCAAACACGAGAAATGAGTGTTATTCGGTCATTGATATGTGCTCTGAATAGACATAGCCTTGGAAATATTTCCATGTAAACTCACTTGGTGGCAGGACTGCACTTAGCAACCCACTGTTCGGCTTGTTGCCACGTTGAGTCGGAAGTGAAAGGAGTGAAGTTGTGGGCTCGGATTCCAAGTGGAAAGTTAACATTCAGTTCTACGTTAAGCTAGGGGAAACACCTAGGGTATCCTTTATCTATATATATAAAACAGTTCCGTAACTGACTCATTCATTCACTGACTGACTGACTGACTGACATACAACGCACAGACCAAACCGCTGGACCTAAAGGGCTGAAATTTTGCATGGCGATTCTTCTAATAGTGTAGGGGTGCACTAAGAAAGATTTTTCAAAAATTCTTCTTAGATTTTT